>BSBK01010023.1:0-132421 GCA_027943335.1 Chamaecyparis obtusa | reverse complement strand
AGTTATATGAATATAATGCAAAAAAAACTAGAGCTTGGTGTTCAATTCAAATAGAGGATCAACATTGAAGATCTTAGCAGAATAATATCCATTTGATATCAACAAAAGACTTCTAAGTATATATGATTATGAGAGAAATGTTTAAATTTTATGATTGAAACCTCCAAGAAAAAGGGAGCTAATGTCATGCTAGACAACTTAAAATGACCTTCCTTGGGAATCATTTCTATAGAGTTGCCAAAGATGTTGGAAAGAAAAGAAGAAAAAGAAAAATGTCAGTGCAAAGGAGTTGTTTGTATTTAATCTACAAAAATCTAAATCAATATTGTCTCAAAATCTCCACGGTTAAATACCAGATATGCTACTCAAATGTACATTGTGAATACTAAAAAAATTCAAAAGAAAAGATCCCTCTTTTCCTTTGTATTATTTTAATAGTGAGGATTTCCACTATATTTTTTAGCTACACCAATACTTACATACCACAAATTTTTTTTAAAAAAATGTAATGACCAAAAAAACTTACATCTTATGATCCAATCTAGTGTTATTTTTACTCATTTCCATCATCCGTAGGAAGTGAAGGATTAAGGTCCACAACCAAATGAAATCCTGTCACTAAAAATATCCGCTTTTCTCTCAAAATCAATGACAACAAATGAAGAATCACACACTCTTTGAACACTTCACCTTTGGCCTCCATCTAAAATCTACCTATTATTATATCCATTGGAAGCTTTGAGAACATAATTGAAATCATTATGGTGCCAAGAGAGATCATTTAAAGAGGAGGAGGTAGTGCCATTCTTATCTATATTCTATTTAATGGAGGAATATCAAAATTTTCTCTTCTCCTTTGCACCTCAGAGGAAAATAATGGCAAAATCATGAGTTACAATGGCTTCAATTGTCAGGTAGAAAGTTATAAGCCAAACTCTTTATTTTTTTGTAGTATCTTTGATCTCTACTATTAATCAACCAATAATCCTAACCAAGAACATTTCATTAATACACAAACTAAATGGCGGAGTGAATTTTTGTTCCTCTTAATTTTTTCTATTTTCTCATGCCAGAGACAAAAGTAAATTTATTAAATTAAGAAAATAGTTTTTTTTAAATGGATAATTTTAAGACAAGAAATTTTGTTTCAAAGATATGTCTTAAAAATTGCAATTATGTAGTAGTGTTAGTTTTAGATAATGAAATTAATAATTTAAATATTCAATATTAAATAATATTTTTTTCTTAAAATAATATTTATAACAATACAAATGATATCACACTAAGGATGCATTGTTATGTTATGCTACATGAGTTTGAGTATAGGACCCTATAAATTTTTTGTGAAAACATCTTAAAAAAATTGTTGTTTATGAAAGATCACATTGCTCTTTGCATAAAATATGTCTTGTCTAAATGAAAACATTATTCCTTTATACATAACTCTAATTCTTACCCCTTGAAACTCGATTCATTTTTAACAAAACTAATGGTATTTTTTTTTTATGCATCCCATATTACTCTTTCTGCATCCTATTTATTTTATTTTATTTCCATCAAAACATCTTTTTACATGTTCCAATTGCATTTTCTTGAAATTTTCTACAACCCTTTCAACACATCAATTTTTAGCGCATCCTACAATTATTGCAGTCCATGAGACCACATTTCTCTAAATCATTCTCTCACATACTTCCCGTGCCTTGTCTATGCTTTTACATTTTGCATACATGTATAATTGATGCAGGAGCATCCTGGGTGTAAGAGAAATCTTGCATCACCCAAAAATATTTCTATTTTTGCATTTAATAAGGGCTATCTTGTGCAGAGCCACTATTTATGGAAACTTGCTATTTTTGGTAAGTTGGTCTTATGATCTCAGAATGTTCTAATTTTACATGTGGAGGTTCATATCAGTCATATCAGCTTGCCAGCAAAGTTTCATGGCTAGATCAGGTCTAGTTTTGAAGATATTGAAGATTTTCGGTATTGGCAGCAGGGTACAGAAACTTTGAACTCAGTTTTGAAGACTTTAGAGGAACTGGATGAGGTTGAAAATTTGGGTGATGGGCACTTTTCTTGGATCAAGCCTGTAGAGTGCTTTGTGGCATTTTTGAAATGGGTTTATAATAGTCAATTGGGTCAACGGGCGATGACTTATGGTCTTCAGAAGTTGGGTCACCTGAAATGGCGGAAAATATTTTTTCTTCAAAATTTTTGTTTGGGTTTCAAAACTCATTTTGAGCTGACTTTGATGTAATAAATTGTAAAATAAAATAATTCTAAGTTTGGTCAGCCCTAAGGGCTAAATTTCTAGAACCTTCTCAGGTGGTGGAAATTGCCTATATAAAGAAGGCCTGTAGTGTTGTCTAGGGTAGGTCTGGGTAGTAGATTTGGGTATTGATTCGAGGCTTTATCCTACAGAATATTGTAAGGGAATGCCATGTGGCTTTGCATATTGTAATTTTGAAAGTTTGTAATTCCACATTTGTGGAGATAATAAGAAGCTAATTTTCTATTCTTGCATATTATTGTTGTTGTTTCTCTATTTCTGTTATGTGTGTGTGGTATTAAGGGAGCACCCTTCATCAAGTGGTATTAGAGCAGGAGTTCTTGAGTGTGTTAACAGATCGCCAACTGTGAGGTAGTTTGTACCAGGACCGTGGTTAGGGTTTCAGCGCGCATCGCAAAAATACCTCCACAAAGAGAATGTGGTGGAAGAGCTGGTGCTGTGACACCTGAGGTTAGAGAGTTGCAGAGACAAGTGCAAGCATTGCAAGAAGAGATTTGTAGAGGAATGAATCTTAATGTCAGAGACGAAAGCGAGGATGAAGCCGAAGAAGAATATCAAGAAGGAGAAGTTGAAATTGTGAACCAGGAGGAAGAAAGACTTTTTCGAGCGATTTCCAAGATTGGGAAAAGACCTAAGATTGAAGTTATTACATTTTCTGGAAATCTTAACCCAGAGGAATTGATTGACTGGATCAATGAATGTGAGGAATATTTTGAGTATGAAGATGTTGAGGATCCTGATAGGGTCAAATTTGTGAAGGCCAGACTGAAAGGTCATGCGAAGATTTGGTGGCAAGAGATTCAATTGGAGCGAAATAGAAGAGGGAAAGATAAAATCACAAGATGGGATTAGATGGTGGATAAATTGAAGTGACGGTTCATTCCTGTTGATTATGAGCTTGACCTACTAAAGAAAATGCAAAGTTTGAAGCAAGCAGGAAGATCTGTTTAAGAGTATACAAAGGATTTCTATCGACTCCTCATCAGAATAGGCCATGCAGAAGCTGATAAGGAGAAAGTTGCCCGATACCTTAATGGGTTAAGGCCAAGCATTCAGGAGGAGTGGAATCTGGTTCAAATGAATAGTATTGAGGAGGCATACCAGTTTGCCCTAAAAGTAGAGGAAAAGCTGAACAAGAAGTTTGAGAGCAGACAAAATGGAAGAGGTCATGGTGGAAGATCTGATGGACAGTCATATGGTGGCCAGAATGAAGATCCAAAAAAGAAGGATGAGGCCAGTAGCATCCAGAATCAGAGAGGAAACAATTCCAATCGTTTCCAAGATCAGAATAATAGAGATCAGAGAGGAAGAGGAAGAGGAAGAGGACAAGGATCTGGAAGAGGAGGCTTCCGTGGAACATGTTTTCACTACGGAGAAGAAGGTCATAGGGCATTTGAATGTCCTCAGTGCCAAGGCAGAACAGATAGGAGAAATGAAGGCCAGGCCAAAGTTGCACATGTAGATGAAGATGCTAGATCATCAAATTTTAAAGATGCTGAAAGAGGAGAAACACTAATTAACAGAAGAGTCTTGCTGAGTGGTGAGAATGAGAATGAACAAAGGAGGAGCTTGTTTCACACTAGGTGCAAGTGTGAGGGTAAATGTTGTGATATGATTATCGATAGTGGAAGCACTGACAATTTGGTGTCAGAGGAGATGGTGACAAAGTTGAAGCTCAAGAGATAGAAACACCCACATCCTTATCGAATTCCCTGGGTGTAGGATGACCACAAGGTCATGGTTAGTGAACAGTTCCTGGTAAAGTTAAAGATTAACGGGTACCAAGATGAGGTACTATGTGATATAATATCTATGGATGCATGTCATATGTTGTTGGGTAGACCGTGGCAGTTTGACAGATGTGATGTATATGATGGTCGTGCGAATACCAATTCCCTAACAAAAGATGGAGTGTGACATAAGCTAAAGCCATTGAAGGAGACCAAAGAAAAGGTATGTGGTAATGCAAGAATAACTTTTGTTGATGGAAGAAAATTCTTAGATGGTATGAGGCATGAGCATGTGTGTTTTGCTTTAATTCCAAAAGCTAGTAAAGAAGAAGTAGAGGATGTACCTGTAGAGGTTGCAGATTTGTTAAATGAGTTTTAGGATATTGTATTTGATAATGTACCTGATGGATTACCACTGGTAAGGAAGATCAGTCATCAGATGGATTTGATTCCAGGAGCCAGTTTTCCAAACAAGGCAGCATATAGAATGACACCAGCAGAAAGTGAAGATTTGAACAAACAAGTACATGAGTTGTTATAAAAGAGATTGATTCGGGAGAGCCTGAGTCCATGTGATGTACCAGCATTATTAGCACCAAAGAAGAATGGAGAATGGAGGATGTGTACAGATTCCAGAGCAATAAACAAGATCACAATCAAGTATAGGTTTCTATTGCCATGAATGGATGATATTATGGACTGTTTGAGTGGAGCTGTGTATTTCTCAAAGATAGATCTAAAGAGTGGATATCACTAGATTCGGATCAAAGAAGGAGATGAATGGAAGACTTCCTTCAAGATAAAGGAAGGACTATATGAGTGGTTAGTCATGCCTTTCAGGCTAACCAATGCACCGAGCACTTTCATGCAGCTCATGAACAAGGTTCTGAAAGAATTTCTGGGTAAGTTTGTCATTTCTTACCTAGATGATATTTTGATCTTTAGCAAGACATTGGAGGATCATATGATGCATATTTGTATGGTGTTTGGAAAACTAAGAGATGAGAAATTATTAATTAACTTGAAGAAGTGCAGTTTTCTAAAGAAAGAGTTAGTGTATTTGGGATTTGTAGTTTCAGCAGAAGGTCTAAAAATAGACCCAGAGAAGGTACAGGCTATCCTTGAATGGCCTACTCCAAGGAGTGCTACTGAGGTAAGATCTTTTCATGGTCTAGCTAGTTTTTACAGAAATTTTATCAAAAATTTTAGCAATATTTGTGGTCCCTTGACTGAGACAATGAGAGGGGATAGAAAAGAGTTTAAGTGGACTAATGGGGCAGAAAAGAGTTTTCAATTGTTGAAACAAAAAGTTACAAAACAACCTATTTTAGCACTTCCAGATTTTAATAAGCTGTTTCAAGTAGATTGTGATGCTAGTGGTACTGCAATAGGAGCTGTTATGAGCCAAGAAGGTAAACTTGTTGCGTATTTCAGTGAGAAGTTAAATGATGCCAAGAGGAAGTATTCTATTTATGATTAGGAATTTTATGCTATAGTTCAGACATTAAAGAAGTGGAGACATTATCTACTTCCTAAGGAGTTTGTTTTGTATATTGATCATCAAGCTTTGCAATATTTGAATAGTCAAGGAAAGTTGAATCAGAGGTATTTGAAATGGGTTGAGTTTTGGCAGAGTTATACATTTTTTTTGAAACACAGGAGTGGAAAGTCTAATAGGGTTGCGGATGCTCTTAGCAGAAGGCAACTATTGCTGATAGAGATGCAGATTGAAGTGGTTGGGTTCAAGGAACTCAAGAATTTGTATCCAGAGGATCCTGATTTTGGTGGAGCTTGGAAAGCTTGTAAAGAGCCCATTACTCTAGACAGGATGAAGTGGCTAGATTTCATCATCCAGGATGATATGCTATTCAGAGGGAGTTAGTTGTGCATTCCAAGAAGTTCTATGAGGGAGAATCTCATCAAAGATAAGCATAGTGGAGGATTGGCTAGACATTTTGGTCGAGATAAAACCCTTGCTTTGGTTAGTGAAAATTATTATTGGCCATAGTTGTAGCAAGATGTCAAGAAGTTTGTAAAGAGTTATAGAGTATGTCAGATGGTGAAAGGAGTGAAGCAAAATATAGGGTTGTATCAGCCGTTACCTATACCAGAGAAGCCTTGGGAGGATATTAGTATGGACTTTGTTCTTGGTTTACCGAGGACACAGTGGGGACATGATTCAATTTTTGTAGTTGTTGATAGATTTTTGAAGATGACACATTTCATTCCCTGCAAGAAGACTAATGATGTTGTTCATGCAGCAGAATTTTTTTTCAGAGAAGTGGTGAGACTACATGGTTTGCCAAACACCATAGTTTCAGATCAAGATACTAAGTTTGTTGGATATTTCTGGTGGACATTGTGGAAGAAGTTGAAGATAGATTTGAAGTTCAGTTCATCACATCATCCACAGACTGATGGATAGACAAAGGTGGTGAATAGAAGTTTGGGAAATCTACTGAGATGTTTGGTTAGAGATAAGCCAACAGGATGGGATTTGATTTTACCATAGGCAGAATTTGCATACAATAATTCTATCAATAGGAGCACTGGTAAATCACCATTCCAGATTGTATATGGAAGTAGTCCAAGAAATGCATCCGAGTTGAGAAAGATAGATAAAGGAGAAATAAGTAGTGCTGAAGTTGAGGATTTTGCAGAACATTTGAAGAAAATCCATGAGGAGGTGAGGAAGCATATTACCAAGATAAATGTGCAGTATAAGACTAAGGCAGATGAGAAAAGGAGGCATAAGGAATTTTAGGTTGGGGATGAAGTCATGGTTCATTTGCGGAAGGAGTGATTTCTAGTTGGTACATATAACAAGCTGAAAATGAGGAAGTTTTGGCCATGTGAGATACTGAAGAAGCATGATTCAGGAAATGCATATGAGGTAGAATTGCCTACTGAGCTGAATATTTCACCAGTGTTTAACATTTCAGATTTGACAGAGTATCATGAAGGAGGTGTTGAAGATGAGGTTGTAGTAGCACAGTGGAGTATTCCAGCAACCAGTTCAGATATCAAGGAGATTGAAGACATACTAGACAGTCATGTTGGTAGAAGCACAAGGAACAGGACATATGAAGAGTATTTGGTCAAATGAAAAGGATGACCTGTTGAAGATTCATCATGGCTAACAAAGGAGGAGGTTAACCTTCTTGGTTTTCCTTTGTACACCTGAGTCGTGATAGGGTCACTTCTCAAATTACCCCGGGTGTCTGATGCAGGAGCATCCTGGGTGTAAGAGAAATCTTGCGTCACCCAAAAATATTTTTGTTTTTGCATTCAATAAGGGCTATCTTGTGCAGAGCCACTATTTATGGAAACTTGCTATTTTTAGTAAGTTGGTCTTACAATCTTGGAATGTTCTAATTTTACATGTGGAGGTTCATATCAGTCATATCAGCCTGCCAGCAAAGTTTCATGGCTAGATCAGGTCTAGTTTTGAAGATATTGAAGATTTTTGGTATTGGCAGCAGGGTACAGAAACTTTGAACTCAGTTTTGAAGGCTTTAGAGGCCTTGGATGAGGTTGAAAATTTAGGTGATGGGTGCTTTGCGTGGGTCAGCCCTATAGAGTGCTTCATGGCATTTCTAAAATGGGGTTATAATAGTCAATCGGGTCAACGGGTGATGACTTATGGTCTTCGGAAGTTGGGTCACCTGAAATGGTAGAAAATAATTTTTCTTCAAAATTTTTGTTTGGGTTTCAAAACTCATTTTGAGCTGACTTTGATGTAATAAATTGTAAAATAAAATAATTCTAAGTTTGGTCAGCCCTAAGGGCTAAATTTCTAGAGCCTTGTCGGGCGGTGGAAATTGCCTATATAAAGAAGGCCCATAGTGTTGTCTAGGGTAGTTCTGGGTAGTAGATCTGGGTACTGATTTGAGGCTTTTTCCTAGAGAATATTGTAAGGGAATGCCCATGTGGCTTTGCATATTGTAATTTTGAAAGTTTGTAATTCCACATTTGTGGAGATAATAAGAAGCCAATTTTCTGTTCTTGCATATTATTGTTGTTGTTTCTCTATTTATGTTATGTGTTTGTGGTATTAAGGGGAGCACCCTTCATCAATAATAGATCATTTATAACTATAATATTTGATGGAAATCTCCCTTGTATTATTCTTTGATGGATATCCATACCCTATTCCAAAGCTCCTATTTTGGCACAAGCAGGGAGGATGTTGGCAAAGGTTTCAAAACTTGAATATATTCCTGCCAATTACACATCTTTCAAAGTATCTAAATCCTTTAAAAAAAATCCTTTTTGTGCATATCCTACAATCATGGCATTCCATGAAACCACATCTCTTCGAGGTATTTTGTCAAACAGTTCACGCGCCTTGTCTATCTTTCCCTATTTTGCATACATGTCTACCAAAGAACTTGCAACCACAACATTTGATGAAATTCCTCTATCCTTGATGCTTTGACGGATGTACCACCCATGTCTTCTGTAGGATGCAATGATCATATTCCATGAAACCCTCTCATTCTCTTTCATTTGGTCAAACACTTTACAAGCATCAACCAAACTTCCACACTTTGCATACATATAAATAATCTTATTATGAATTGTGCATGTACCAAATACCCATCATCTGTGAGTGATGAAAGAGTGGACATTTTTTCCCCAGTGAACGTGTGTTCTTGAGAATGCAGGTTTGCAATAGTTGAAGATATATAGAGGAGTCTTCAGGAGGGTTGTGTGTAGGAAGAAGAATGTGCAATGAATCCTTCAACCGGCCCTCCCAACACAATACTATAATTTTGAAATGAGTAGTTAATGGAAATGGCATTTTATGATTGTAATTGAAGCTTTTTATTCACCATACTCAAACATTGCCTACCATAGAGACATTGTTAGTAGTAAACCTTTGAGAATTTTCACATGATATAATACAATCAAGTTTACTGTTTACCTTCTTAGGTTTACAATCTTTCTTGTTTTATTGATTCAACATTTGGAGGAACACTGGTTGAATGTAATAGAATTATTGCAGGTCAAATTTAACTAGACATAATTCTTATTTGTTGGACTATTCTTTTCTTTGTTTTGTATCCTTTTAAGAGACCTTAAGTTGGACACTTGTTCATTGGAAACCCTTTTTATGAAGACCTTGAAGTTTAATAATTCTAGCTTAGGTATAGTTAAATTGTCCTTGCGGCCCTAGATTGACATCTTTGTTCAAACCATTGATTACAAACATTTTTTAAGTACTTGAATCTACAATAGAACAATAGTGGTGAATGTGTGATTATTATAATCATATGATTATATGTTATAATATTTATGTAATAAATGTAGTAATGATGGAGTGGTGCATTATTGATATAGGCTTGATGGCTCTTGTCAATGAGCCAATCTGTCAATGTGGTGGTGGGAAGTGTGTGTTGAAGACTTCATGGACATGGAGTAATCTTGGAGGATAATTTCAGTGCTTCCCAAATAGAAAAAAAGTTAGTAATGTGTATATATTTAATGTTTCTAATGTAAATACTATTCATTATATTGTCAGAACTAATGTAGATTGGGCATCACATGGATAATGGCTGTAGATACTTTAGTTGGGTTGATGAAAACTCATCTACATCTATCCACCCATCTCCACTTATTTGTAATGAAGGATTTGAGTGCAAAACGTGTCAAGCTAGGGAAAATGCCAAAATTATATTTTTATGATGCCTTCTCTATATTGTAATCGCATATCTTTGTTGCAACCATATGTGGAGATGAGCTCAGGAATTAGTCACTTTAGTATTTTCATATCGTAACTAATATTTTAATATGTATATGGCATAACTTCTCTTTGCCTCAAGTGTGCATATATATGGTTTACATTTTTTTTACAATAATTCTTCATGTTTATGGCTTAGGTGAGCCCCAATCTTCTATCAATCATTTCCATTTAAGGCTTATCATTGCCATTAAGGTATACCTTCAAAATTTGATTATAATAAGATCAATATATGATCAAAACAATATCATATGACCATGGAGGAAGGAACATTTGACATAAAATATATGAAGGCTACTTAGTTTATCGTAGGGATACAGATAATTTAATTTTAACTTTGGTTGTGTTAAAGGAACTATGTTGACTTTATTTTGCAGTTGTTTAACATGAAATTTTGTAGATTAATAGGAGTTCACATTTTTATGGGAATGTATCATTCAATTGAGCATTAATACCCATCTATATCTCGTGAGATGAACATAACTCATGTACCTCATGCTAGTGTGCTTGCATACCTTGTATACAATATTTTGCATTAGACTAGACATTATCTAAATAGTGAGTATTTATATAAAGTTCTTGAAGATCGAAGACCCAAGTGGAGAATGCCAAAATTGATAACAGTGACAACCCTCATAGGTGGTTGGATAATGTCTAGTCTAATCCAAGGACACTAGCATGAGGTACATGAGTTATGTTCATTTCACTAGATATAAATGGGCATTAATGCTCAATTGAATGATACATTTCCATAAAAATGTGAAATCCTATTAATCTTATTCAAATATTATTTAATTCATTACTACATAAAGATATAATATTTTTATATAAATATAGACTAATTAAATAATTGAAAGAGTTTGGATCTGTTAGGAATAACAGTCCATAATACAACTGAGAGGGGGGTGAATCAGTTGTATGATAGAATATTAAACTTTTCAAATTTTAATCTTATCAATATTAGATCCAATGAACATAATGAATGCCAATATAATAACACAAAATTTTGGTTTCTGAGAGACCTAGTTAGAGGTAAAAACCCAGTGGGAATTAACACCCACAAATAATGTACTGAGACTATAGTAATACTTGTTAGAAGATATAGTCCTATTAGGAGCTTATTGAAACATTAAAGTACATAGTCCTTGTTAGAGGACAGACCCTGTTAGGAGTCAAGAACAAAAGAGGGCTCACTACCCAAGGCTCATTGCCCAAAGAAGGTTAAGTCAACCTTCTAGTTTGCAACAAGTGTATATGAAGAAATACACAATCTTTTGAACTATTTTCCAACAATTGTCTTTGCTTGATCAGTTCCAATGAAGTCCACCAATAATCTACTACTCTACATACAACAAACACAAGTTTTCAACCTCCTTATATCACATATATCACATCCATGTCTTTTCCAAAGAAAAGTCCTTTCATTTATACCTTGTTACATTTTACTAAGATTAGGTCAACCCATAAGGCTTTCCTAATAATAAATAATTACTAATCCCTTAATAAGATACACATAGTATCTAAAACAAGTTTACAATGATTACATTACAATAATTAAGGACCGATATCCTTGAATTATGCTTGTCAGACAAGACACACACTTCATTCCCTGAGTCGACTTCAAAATAAGCCATCACCAGAGCACACACCACAGATGATGTCACAAATCATTCCGTACCTAGCATTGACCAATTAACATCCATCAATTCCTCTTCCATCATCCTTCAAGATTGCATACCTTGAATCTAATCCCTTTGAAATCTATATCAAAAACTCAGAGACTAACTCCATCAATTATCACGGTCACAGTCCAGTGACTAGTCTTTACCAAAATAGTTGTATCTTTCTTAATATGCATCACTTAATGATGAGATCATAGATATAAGATCAAAATATACATCTGAACTCTCATTTGACTTCATAGCATCTGAAACACCCATACAAAAACTGTACACTATGATTACCAACATGGTTCCTTCATAGAAGCATATGTTGACATCAGTGACAAAACACAGATGACAATAGTATGAGTTCCCATTAATTAACATAGTGATTGAACATATTACATGTGTCAATCACCACTCATGCTTTAGAAATATCCAACAATCTCCCTCTTTGGCATTGATGTCAACAGATGGGAAAATCTTTATCCCAAAGTTGTATCAACCCAAAAGTCCTTCAGCTGAACAATCTCCCCAATCAGTGAGGATTTTCTCATAAAAAAACTTCCCTTTTGACAAAAATGGCAAATGGTGCCATGGGGCTGCAACTGCCTTCACATATAAACTTTCTCCTATGATCACTCCCCCTAAGGAGTAGATCCCTACATCCAGTCTAGAAAAAAAGGCTCTGAACACTTCTGGATTGATGCATCTCTGCATCATTTAGATCTAACTAGGAGGGACCTATACCCCTAGCATACCTCTGAGATATTCAAAGGCATCTTTTGGTAGTGTCTTTTTGAAGATGTTTGCAATCTTCTCTTTTTTACTAATATATTCTGATTTGATTTCTTTTTATACCACCTTGTCTCTCAAGAAGTGATACTTGATAGAAATATGTTTAGTTTTGGAATGCATCACCGGATTCTTTGACATGTTTACTGTAATGGTGTTGTCACAATGAATAACCACAAGCTCTTCAAAAGTTATTCAAATGCATGTCAGCATTTGTTTCATCCAAATAATCTAAGTGCAATTTATAACAGCAACAACATACTCTGATTCAACAATAGACTGTGCTATAGAGTCTTGTTTCTTGCTTATCCAAGAAACCAACTTTTTCCCAAGGAAACATGCACCACCACTGGTACTTTTTTTGTCATCAATATTTCATACCCAATCAACATCAGTATAAGCATGAAGTTCAAAACTATCATTCCTGTCATACCATAAACCATAGTCTATGGTCCCTCTGAGATACCTCAGTATCCTTTTCACAGTAGCTAGATGTGTCACTTTCAGTTCTGCCTGATATCTAGCCACAATTCTGATAGCATTAGCAATATCTAGTCTGGTATGAGTCAGGTATTGTAACCCTCCAACCATTGACCCATACAAAGTCTAAAAAACACATTTTGATTCATCATCAATTATTAGCTTGTTGCTAATTACCATAGGTGTTCCTACTGGTTTACAATCTTCCATTCCAAATTTCTTGAGCAATTCTTTGAGATACTTGGTTTGAGAAATGAAAATACCATTTTCATTCTGAGTTATTTTCAATCCAAGAAAGAATTTCATTTCACCTATCATGGACATCTCAAATTTATTTTCCATCTCTTTAGCAAACTTTTTACATAGATCATCATTGCCTCCAAAGATAATGTCATCCACAAATACTTATACTATCAGGATTCCATCTTTAGTAGTTCTTAAATATAAATGATTGTCCACATTACCTTTTCTAAATCCAAGTCCAAGTAGATACTTGTCCAACCTTGCATTTCAAGCCCTATGAGCTTGCTTCAATCCATACAAGGCTTTCTTCAATTTGCACACCATGTCTTTGTCTTCGCATAGAGGAAATCCATTTGGTTGTTCTATGTATACTTCTTCTTCAAGATATCCATTCAGAAATGCAGATTGAACATCCATCTGATACACTTTGAAGTTTTTGTGTGCAGCATAAGATAGGAATAATCTTACTATCTCTATTATAGCAATAGGATAAATTTTTTCTTCAAAGGCTATGCCTTCTTGCCATGAGTATTCGTTACACACTAGTTTTGCTTTGTTCCTTACAACTGTTCCTTCTTCATCCATTTTGTTTCTAAAGACCCATTTTGTTCCTATAACATTTTTATTTTTGGGTCTTGGAACCAATTCCCAAGTATTATTTTTCTTTATCTGATCCAATTCTTCTTTCATTATCCAAGATTCATCTTTAAAGGCTTCATCTGTAGTTTTTGGCTCAACTTGAGAAATCAAACATATCTATTCTTTAACCTTAGATCTAGTTAGCACTCCCTGACTGGTATTGCCAATAATTTGATTTTTAGGATGGTTATTTTTTACATACCTTGGAGTTTTAGTAGTCTTAGTAGTCTTTCTTGTAGCAGCATCACAAGCCTCTTTTTCACTTTCTTCCTCAACATGTACTTCTTCTTCTGCAATAGCAGTGGTTTCTTTTATCTCTGATATTTGACTTCTGTCATACATTATTTCCTGTATTTGAAATTTCTCATCTATTCTTACATTGTTACTTTCAACCATCTTCCTCAATCTTAGATTGAAACATTTGTATGCCTTTCTTTTAACAGAGTAACCAAGGATGATACCTTCATCACTTCTAGCATCAAACTTCCCTATCTCATCATCCCTTTTGATATAACATTTTCTACCAAAAATTCTAAAATATTTCATAGTAGGAGTATGATCAAACCATAGTTCATAGGGAGCCTTACTTGTACCTTCTCTAATTTGAATTCTATTTAATGTGTACACTTTTGTTCCAACAACCTCTCTCCAATGTACATGAGATACATTTCCTTCAATCAACATTGTCCTTGCAGCATCAAGTATAGTCTCATTTCTTCACTCTACTATCCCATTATTTTGTGGAGTCCTAGGAGTAGATGTTTGTCTTTTTATCCCATGCTCTTCATAGTATGAATTGAATAAATCTGATGTAAACTCTCCACCTCTGTATGATCTTAAACACTTTATTTTCAGTCCTAATTCATTCTCTACCTTTGCTTTAAATAACTTGAATTTGTCAAATGCTTTTGATTTCTATCTCAAATAAGTAATCCACATCATTCTAGAAAAGTTATCAACAAAGAGTATAAAACACCTTTCACCATAGTATGACTTTGTTCTTGTAGGCCACACAGATCTGTATGTATGAAATCCAACTTTCCTAGAAGGTTTGACAATCTTTGGTAGATCTCTTACTGCATTAGCCATACTTTCCTTCACAATGTTGTCAAAGTTAACATGACAAAATATTCTATGCCATAACCAACTATCATCTACCTTCACAACAAAAAAATAGGCTCCAAATGTGTTTAGTTCAAATACATTACCTCTAGATCTTGAACCGGTAGCAATGAATTTTCCTTCCTTTCTTTTGATAAAGCATTTACCATTAACAAAACTTAACTGGAAGTATTTATCCATTAACTATCCAACACTCAACAAATTATGTTTCAGTCCTTCAACAAGTAGTACATTGTCTATATTAGTCTTTCCATCTAGAGTGATGGATCCTACTCCTATGATGTATTTTAGGAGGTTTTCCCCAAACCTTACAGCACCTCCATCATAATTTACTAATTTAAAAAACTTGTTCTTATCATTAGTCATGTGATGAGAACATCCACTATCAATTATCCATTTAGTTTTCTTGTCAACATGAAATACTAAGGATTTTTCCTCAAGAACTGGTTCATCTTTAATAGCAACAAATCCAATCCCTTCATTGTTTAAATCATCATCATCAGAGATTCCTTCACTAGCATAATAACATTCTTTGTCTCTCCTAATCTTTGCATAATCAGGTTTGTACTTAGGAATTCTTGAAGGACATCTAGATGCAAAATGAACTATCTTATTGCATGAAAAACATTTCAAAGGTAATTTGCCTTCAAATTTTCCCTTATCTCTTTTCTCTCTTCTAGCTATTAGTGCAACGAGTTCTTTCATCTTCTTTTTTTCTTCCATTATCTTTGCCCATTCCTTAGCATACTCACCAAGCTCTTCTTTGCTTGTGCTCAGAAGTGCAAATACTTTCTTATGTGCAGATGCTCTAAATGAAGATTCAACTTTAGGAACAACTTCTCCTAATTCTACAGCTTCAAAGGTAGTTAATTTTGCAATCAACATCTCTTTGCTAAAGTTTGGAGTTAGGGGTATAGTTTCTTGAATAGACATTGCCTTGAATTTGTAAGGAGGAGTTAGGGATCTAAAAATCTTTGCAATGACTTCATCTTCATCATAAGTACCTACACAATTTTAGATTCCAACTATAGCTTCTATAACCCTTTGAACATAGCCCCTAATGCTTTCATCTTCATTCATTTGTAGCTTTTCCATCTTTGTTTTCCAGTTTTGCAATTTTTCTTGTTTGGTATACTTGTCTCCTTGATAAAGTGCCTTGAGTCTATTCCAAATTTCATGTGTCGAATCTAGATCTTTAATTTTAGAAAACTCATCCTCAGATAGTGCATTGATCAATTCTTCTCTTGCAACCATGTTGCATGAAAATAGCTTCTTTTCATCATAAGTGGCTGACCCCAACTCATTCCCAGCCTTCATAGATTCCTTCTTCTTCACAATAATCCAGTAGTCTATACCAAAACATTAAAAATGTGTTCACATCTTTTTTTTTCCAACTATCAAAATTTTCCAGATCAAGCTTAGGACTATCCTTCCTATAGAATGCCATTTTCCAAGATCACCTCAAGCTGTTAAGCTTTCTCTCTGAGGACCACAAGCTCTAATACCAATTTTTAGGAATAACAGTCCATAATACAACTAAGAGGGCAGGTGAATTAGTTGTATGATAGAATATTAAACTTTTAAACTTCTAATCTTATCAATATCAGATCCAATGAACACAATGAATGCTAATACAATAACACAAAATTTTTGGTTTCGAGCAAACTTTGTTAAAGGTAAAAACCCCAGTGGCAATTAGCACCCACAAATAATGTATTGAGAGTATAGAAATCATTGGTAGAAGATATAGCCCTGTTAGGAGCTTATTGAAACATTACAGTACATAGTTCTTGTTAGAGGACAAACCATGTTAGGAGTCAAGAACAAAAGAGGTCTCACCGCCCAAAGAAGGTTAAGTCCACCTTCTGGACTCACTAGTTCATGACAAGTGTATATGAAGAAATACACAATCTTTTGAACTATTTTCTAGCAACTGTCTTTGCTTGATTAGTTCCAATGAAGTCCACCAATAATCCTCTACATATAGCACACACAAGTTTTGAACCTCCTTATATCACATATATCATATCAATGTCTTTTCCAAAGAAAAGACCTTTCATTTATACCTTCTTACATTTTACCAAGATTAGGTCAGTCCATAAGGCTTTCCTAATAACAAACAATTACATAATCCCTTGCTAAGATACACATGGTATCTAAAACAAGTTTACAATGATTACATTACAATAATTAAGGGCTGACATCCTTGAATAATTCTTGCCAAAAAAGACACAAACTTCATGTTGGATCTAGGAGAGATAGGTACTGAGAGGGGAGGGGTGAATCAGTACCTTCGAAACTTTAGTTACAAAATTTTTTTGATCGATGACTGAATACTGTGATAACCGATCAAAATAACTTGAATCTAATTGCATAAGTCAATCATCTAGTTAACTTTAAAAAGTAAAAAATATGAAATCAATATGACAATCACATAACACAAGTATTTTGGTAACACAGAAACCCTTGTTAGAAGGTAAAAACTGCAATGGGGATGACACCCATAAATTCTTCACTACTACAAATAGAAAAGGTTTTCCTATTAAGGCTACAAGTTTTTATCACTTCTGGTGATCTTACCCTATTAGGAGTAACATATTAGATCAGCCAGATCTACCTAGTTATAGTATTTAACAACACTATATGAAGTGTGTACTCAGTTAAGAGATTTATACAAAGACTGTTAAGTCTACTCTATTAAGAGATTTATCAAAACTCTATCACAATTGTCAGAAAGTAATAGGTAAATTATCTGCTAGTTGACAACTTAATTATCTAAAATAGATCTATAAGTTCTTGTCAAAATATCACCTTATCTGTGATGGTTCTCTGCTCTGATCTGCTCGATTGCCTTGTCTAATTCTGCTCAATCTGAAAACCCCTGTACTCTGTTCTTCTTGGTAAACTGATTGTCTTGAAGATAAACAATTTGTTCAAGTGCTCTGTGATTCATATATATTAGCTCAACAACCTCATAAAATGGTGTGAACATATACAATATATAGTGTTCTATTTTTGCCGCTTAAAGAAAAATTAGGTTACAAAGAAAATCATAACCCTAAGATCTACGGTACAAAATAACCTAGATCAACTAATACATATATGATAATCATTTCATTTAATGAATATATTTTATAATAAATGCTCCTCGATCTTGGTAAACCATTTTATGATCTATTATAACCATTTGCATAGAATAATGTGCCATTTCTTATTATTATGCCATTTACTATGATCATCGGTAAACATTGTATAATCTACTCAGTGTACACTATGATGCTCGATGTTTGCTGACCATTGGTGTCAGTGTCGCTAGTGCTCGGTTAACTATGTGATACTTGGTATAAGGCTTTACCGACTATCTCAATGTAAATAGCTGAATGACCTATTTACTGGCCTTTGTACTAATGACAACCTAAAATGCTCAATAGAGATGAACAATCTCTCCCTTTGGCATTAGTATCAAAACTTCATAATGTATATAGACAAACTATTTCTATATAACCCTTATATCTCTGCTATATGCATATCCACTACATAAAATTCTAAGTACAAAAGTACTCCCCCTCGATGCATGCTCCCATTATTATGTAATATACATATCAAAAATATATTGTTTGGTATATACATGTTTTCCCCCTTTTTGATAATAATGCCAAAAACCAAAAAAATATGTAATGTATACTTATATTTTATCAAAAATGTGCTGATGGGTTTTCTTCACAGACTCCAAGAGGTTTTCCCATTCCTCTTTCAAGTTGGTAAGAGCAATTTTCTTAAGACCAAATTGTGCATGCATGTCAAAGATATTTTCCAACACTAAAATCTCTGGTGTTACCACAAGTTGCTCAGCTTTGACAGTATGTGTTTCAAAATTCTTCAGGTAAGGAGTGAGTTCTTTCTGTAACTTTGTGACCTGATCGGTGATGTGCTCTTCCTATTTTCTTAAGTCTATTATCAGCCGCTAGAGTTCCTGAACTCGGTTAATGTGCTTTAAGAAAGCAGTTGGCTCAATGATAGCTACTTGTGTACTCAACTTGATTTCTTCTTCTAAACCTTTTATCTTTTCATTGATTTCTACAGTGAAGGTGTCCATAGTACAAAGCTTTATTAGCAGTTGACAGATTACCTGGGTGATAGATTTTACCTCAATAATGACCTCAGATAATTTCACCTTGTTTAGTGCCACTTTAGTGCTAATCCTTTCTACCAATTTATGTTGAATCTTTGACTCTGTCCATTCTTCTATTCTTTTATCTATGTTTGTATCAGGGGCATTGATTCTATTGGTGAGGTTGGCAAGTTGATCTAAAATGGGAGTATTCTCATCAATGTTTGTTTCTGATACTATCTATTGTAGAATATCCCTTACATCATTTAACACTTCTTTACATTTTTGTTCTTGCCTCAATTTTTCTTGTGTCACTTTCCTCGAACATAACTCCCCATACCGACTTAGTTCTTCGGGGCTTAGAGTTCTTGGGTCACATTCGAGTATAAAAATAACTTCATCAATGGTGACCAGTTTCTTTTTCTTCTTCGGGGCTAGAGGTGACTTCTTTTCACTTACAACAATAGATTTTTCTTCACTCCTCAGAGTATCTTTGCCAGTTGACACTATTTCATCCTTCTTCTACTCCTCGGTAGATTGAGTGGGAGTCTCGGTGGTAGTGTCAGGTTGGTTCACCTCGGTTGACTTGGTTTCTTTAGGTTCCTTCTATTCTATAGACTGTGCCTCTAGTTTGACAAGCTCATTTGTATCGGCAGGTTTCTCAAGTGCCTGAATCTCAGTTGTATCTTTGGTTGGCTTAGGATGAGAGACATCAGGTTGTACTTGTGAAATTATTTCAGTGGCCTCTACAAGTACAAGTATTTCACCTGGTAGAGATGTACACACATTGTCAGTGTTTAATGCTTCATCTTTGTATTGTGTAATTATTACATCTTCATCATCCTTATCATCAGGATCACCGTTAGTGATGTCCTCAATGAGTGCATCATCATCTATTTTCTTTTGCAAGTGGATCTTAGCTTGATTTGGTGCATCTTGTGAAACTTTGATTGCTTCCTTTTTCTCAGTGATATCAATTACCTCAGTAACTAATATACCGGTGTCTTCTATTTTCTTGCCTATATTATCATCAATGAAAATACTTTTACCTTTTGAATTGTGTCTCTTTTTACACAATTTTAAGAATGCTTCCTATTCAGCTTTCTCTTCTACTTTCAAAATTGATGTCCATAGGGAGTCACATACGACATCCATATCATCTACATTTTCATCCATAATCTGCATAGCTCTATTCTTGACTAAAAATCTAGGTTGATACCTTGTCATGTATTCACTTACCTCAGCATAGCTAAAGTGAGTGGCTGCATGACCTAGAGAGCGTTCTCTTTTTCTTTTCTCTCTATCTAAAGTAATAGCCCATCTTTCACTTATTTTATCATCAAGTTCCTTTGGCAGTTGACATGCAAATTCCATTGGTACTCTTTTGAACTTGATCATCATTTGAACAATAGCATGTTCTATCTTTGTCTTGTCCTCAATTAACATATTGTTGAATTTGCCTATGCCGGGATCATTAAGATTTCCATTCTCAATTATATCTTCAATTATTTCTTCTATGGTACTATCCCTATTACAAACTAGCTGAAATTGATCAAGGTCATTTTTAGTGTTAGTCTTCTCTATGTCTTCCTTACTCCTTATGTATTTCCTCTTTTTCTTTGATGGTTCAGCTGCCTTCTTGTTCTTTCTCTTGGCTGCTCTCCTTTTTGCAACTTTTTATGCTTCTTCTTTCTGCTTAGTTGATTGGGCTGTAGTTTCTGAACATGTCCTCCTTCCTTCAGGTTCTGGTAGCTAAGTATCTTTTTCATCAGTTATGGGAATTTGAGTTTCTTCTTCATCATTGGTGGGAGGAACCAGTGTGTTATCCTTTTCTTTGTCTGGCTCGGTCTCCTCGCTATCATAGGGTTTATCACCCAGCTGTAACTGATCTTCATTTGCTTCATCAACCAGTGACTCCTTATGTGAGTCAGATGTAGTTCCATATCTTTCTAAGAGATCCTTTTTCATTTTCTTTTCCCTTCTTGACATTTTACCAATCTCAATGTCCATTGAGATTCTAGACTTAGCTTCCTCCTACACTCCAAACCTACTGGTAGTGATGTCAATTGGTAATGCTAGCAATGCATTGATATATTTTAGTGTTAAATCATGATTCATTTCATACCCCATTTGTGCTAGCCATTTTGTTCTCAGTTCTACTACCTTTATCATTGAGTGGTTTGTGCATACCACAAAGCATATGTCATCTTCAAATTTGCTTACTAACTCTTTTGGAATTCTGCTTCTTTGTTGCATTCTTGTTTGAAATTCCTTAAAATATGCATGAAACTCCTTGTTCACATTATCTCCTAGACTTCTCATCATATCACTGATTTGGGCATTTATCAGTCTATCCGATTACCAGTTAACTTTTCCAATACCCGGTACATATTTTTGCAAATAGAGGAATGTATAGACAAGTAGTGATCTGTACTTACATGTATTGGAATTCTTTTCTTTTATTGTCTTCATGTTGTCATGTAGTTGGTGCAGTAGTAGCTCAGCAAGATCAATCTGGTGATCTTTCTTTACAATTTTGTAAGCCATGTCCATGGCACTGCAGGGTACACTATTTGGTCTGCTTGATTGGAATATCTTGTACCCAATGACATGAGCTACAAATCTTACCACTGGATCTTTGATAGTTGAAATCTTTAGTGCCCTACCATCCCATTGAGCTCCAGTGTTCTTTTCTACATCAGGATGAGACAAACTTTGAAATGCTTTGGCTTTGTCAGTTGTAGGGTACCTAGTAACCCTACTGATAATCTTCTTGGTGACCTCAATTGGTTTGTCTAGACAGAATTTGTCATCATGGAATCTACTAAGCATGACTCATATCCAGTCATTGTGAAATGATTGCAAGAAGTATGTTAAACACCGTAACCCTGATTCCTCAATCTTCTTATGCTCAGGGTTGATCTTACCATCGGGTCCATAGACTTGCTGATAAGCTAGTATAGTCTCAAAGTCACATAATTCACCGATCTTGTAGTGAATGTAAGCCCTCACGTCTTTTGTTAACAAAACCTTATCAGAAATACTAGAGAATGCACCCATATCATCCATTTGTGTTGTGACCTTAGGATGCGATTTGAATTTCTCCTCAGCAAAGTGTGCCCTAACAATTAGTTTCACTTCCTCCTCAACATTCTATGATTTTCTTGCGGTTGAAGATAATGCCATAAATTATTTCTAGGGTTTTGGCAAGCAAATAGATAATCAATGTTCGGTAAGCGGATGAACTTATAGTTTTTTTTCAAAGAATTGTCATCTGTTCGATCTAGTTACTTTGAATCTATTCTGAAAATTGTTAGCTTGAGCTCTTCTCTATAGAATATCCTTTCTTCAAAATCACGATGTAACAATGAGCTCTATTTCCATGTATATATAGGGTTTTCTAAAATTCCCACTCAAACTTTGATGCATTAAATGTGCGACCTAACTTTTGGTACGAGACAGTTGTCATCTTGATAAATTCTTTAGCTTGGTTAACATAGAGTTTCTTCCTCGGTTTGAACTTTTTTCGGTTGACCTTGCATAATGATTACTGACGGGTAACCAACTCATGTTTCCCTTTATCGACAAGATGTCATTCTCAAACTTATAATATATAAACCATAGTGCATCTTTATTCATGTAGATTTGGTATATGTACATCATATATAAGGAACTGTATGTAAAATATGATCATTTGAAATGTCAGTTCCATACATACCTTTGTCATCTTAAGTGGAGGTACCGATGTCACCCAATCCAGTGGATGAGGTTTCACTGACAGTGTTACTTGACTCAGCCTTCTCATTAGATGCCTTCTTCCACATTGTGTTCCTTAACTTTGTAATTTTTGCAATGTTATATCAATTCTCAAATATATGGTTTTCATCAGGTGCTCGGTCTCTGCAGTTCTTGCTTACATGACTGACCTTGTGACAGTGCATACATGCCATTCCTGCATTTGTCCAGTTACTTGATTGTGCAATCTGATTCTTTCTATAATATTTTTCTACAATATGTCCATATTGACCACATGCAGTACAATTAGTCCATGTATTATAATTCCAAACATATGAGTTACCTTGTCTCTTCAGTTGATATGGTTTTCATTGAAGTTTCTCTTTAGGTGTCCAAACCTGCTTCATTTTCACCTTACAGTCCCTTGCAGTGTGTCCATACTTATTAAAAGTATAGCATATTTTCTCCTTAGTGGTGTTATTAGTAATGTCATTCTTCTTTTCTCTGCATTCATAAGCTGGATGTCCAAACTTACCATAGTAATAGCAATATCCATTGAACTTAGGAATGACAGGAGGTTTACCTTGTGCTTTGCTTCTGCACACATTAGATGTATGTCCTAATTTTCCATAGTGGTAACATGTCAATACTTTAGGTTTTTGAATTTGATTTTTGTTGACTCCTTTAGCTTGTTGTGATGATTCTCCTTCACCAGTGTAGCCTATATCGGCTTTTCTTCCGAATCTCCTCTGATTAGTCAGAAAATCATCAATCTTTTTAGAGATGTCCTTGGCTAACTTCATCATCTCATTGTGTTTCTTTTGTGTTTTTATTTCATTTCTTAGTTTTTCATTATCTTCTCTAAGTGTTGCTACATCTTCAAGTCTTCTTGATAATTCTCCATTTACTCGGTTCATTTCTTGATTAACTATCATCATCTGATTTGACACTTGGAAGTGATGATCAGTGAGTCTATGGATTTCACTTTCTTTTTCTTGAATTTGTTCAATCATTAGTCTTGGGTCTTCAATAGCTAAATTTTGATCTTGTTTAGTTTCTCTACCATTGTTCATGATTTCCACCATTATCACCATTTGAGATTCATGACCGAATTGAAGTGCTTTCACTTGCTCAGATAGATGCTGATTCTTTTCAAATAGCTCAGAGATTATGCTTTCAAATCTGTCAGAAATGCTTCCAGAGCTTGATCCAATATGATGAAATATGTCATCAATAGGTTATTCATGATAACTTATTTCATTCTGCTGAATTGCAAGGTTCTTTCTTTCAACCAATAATTTCTTTAGTTCTTCCTTGGCTTGTTTGTATTGTTCCACAAACATCTGCATTTGTATCTTCTGATTCTCAATAGCCTTATCAAGCTTGTATCTCTCCATGACTTAGATCTTTTCCCTTCAGTGGTTAAACTATTCAACAAGAGAACCACACTCTGATACCAATTGTTGGAGTTAGGAGAGATAGATACTGAGAGGGGAGGGGTGAATCAATGCCTTCAAAACTTTAGTTACAAAAATTTTATGATCTATGACTGAATACTATGATAACCAATCAAAATAACTTGAATCTAATTGCATAAGTTAATCATCTAGTTAACTTAAGAAAGTAAACAATATGAAATCAATATGACAATCACATAACACAAGTATTTTGGTAATGCAGAAACCCTTGTTAGAAGGTAAAAACTGCGGTGGGGATGACACCCACAAATTCTTCACTACTATAGATAGAAAAGGTTTTCTTATTAAGGCTACAAGTTTTGATCACTTCTGATGATCTTACCCTATTAGGAGTAACATATTAGATTAGCTAGATCTACCTAGTTATAGGATTTAACGACACTATATGAAGTGTGTACTCGGTTAAGAGATTTATACAAAGACTGTTAAGTCTACTCTATTAAGATATTTATGAAAACTCTATCACAATTGTCAAAAAGTAATAGGTAAATTATCTGCTAGTTGACAACTTAATTATCTAAAATAGATCTATAAGTTCTTATCAAAATATCACCTTATCTGTGATGGTTCTCTACTCTGATCTGCTCAGTTGCCTTGTCTGATTCTACTCAATTTGAAAACCTCTGTACTCTATTTTGCTCGGTAAACTTATTGTCTTAAAGATAGAAAATTTCTTCAAGTGTTCTATGATTCATATATATCAATTCAAAAACCTCATAAAATGGTGTGAACATATATAATATATAGTGTTCTATTTTTGTCACTTAAAGAAAAATTAGGTTACAAAGAAAATCATAACCCTAAGATCTACGGTGCAAAATAACCTAGATCAACTAATACAAATAAGGTAATCATTGCATTTAATGAATATCTTTTATAATAAATGCTCCTCGATCTTGGTAAACCATTTTATGATCTATTATAACCATTTGCATAGAATAATGTGCCATTTCTGATTATGATGTCATTTACTGTGATCATCGGTAAAAACTATATAATCTACTTGGTGTACACTACGATGCTCGATCTTTGCTGACCGTCAGTGTCGGTGTCACTTGTGCTCGGTTAACTATATGTGTAAGGCCCAACCTATTTCCACCTTTTCCTCGACACTTCGATGATGGAAGATTAAGGGGTGTTGTAGTATGTGGATGAATGGTAAATCCCTAATGGAATTATACCTTCATATCAGTACCTATCAACTAAGTGTCACTATGACAGAGGTGATATCTCTAGGTTATTAATTATGTAAGTGAATCTTGGATGCAGTATGTTACCCTACAGATCATACGTTTAGCTAGACTATTAAGGCTCCTTTGAGTACTTTTGTCGAAAGGATTAGTTTCAAGAAGTCGAGATGTAAATGCCAAATTAGTATGTGTTAAGTCTTAAGTTTATCTTGGATTAAATTAATAAGTTGATGTGATGATTCTAGTAACTCCTACAAGGACGATGAGTAATGTTTTTATGATGTATTATATGGTTATACCATAGTGACATTTTGGTGATATTCTTAGAACCCTGAACAAGGATTTGTTAGATCCTAGACTAATAGGATTATTCTGCATTTTGTTTTCCTAGATTAGGAAATTTAATCATACTTGTGATAAGAATTTTATAGGACCTGATTGTTATGGTTACCCCCTTTCCGATGTTGAACCATCGATTTATCTTAAATATCATGCTAAGGAAAATTGAGAATCTTTGAGATTAGGAGTACTATGAAGTTATGCAATCAAATTATGTAGATTGAATTGAATTGAAATAATGAATGTATTCTATATGTTTGCAAGCTTGAATTTGGATTATGATCTATATGTGGGCATTCTACTTTATGTGACTTTGAGTACGTAGTAGAAATTATAACTTATGTGTATAAAATTATATGAAATTAAATTATGCACTATATGAAAGTGATTAGATGTATGCATTGAATCATGAATTATGAGAAAGCGATTGTAAGAATGCAATCGAATTCTATGTTGCAAATGAATATCATGTTAGACATCTTCGCTGCATTGATGTTATGAGTAATTGATGATTACCTTGTGATGATGTTAGATTATTGATGATCATGATTTCAATTGAATTATAAGATTAGTAGGCATTAGAGATGCAATTGAATTATGAAATTGAAACTAAGCAATTGAATTTTGATTAAATTGAAGATGTTATATCTTATATGTTTATTCGTATTGGTTTTTCTTCCTTGAATTATTGATGCTGCATTGAGGAGTGTGCAGGTAAGAGAACCATGGAATTAATTGGAGAACCAAGGTTAAACATATGTGAATTGAGTAAGCCAAAGCTTAATCCGATATGGGATTAAAAGCCTTGTTGTAATGTGAACTCCTGGTAAATGTGGATTTTTGCATGTGTGTTATTAGTTAATTTCTTGTTGTCATCTAGGACATGACCTTGGGTATGTAATGTGTAATCGTTAGTGTCATTTGACACTTTTTATGTGCTTGTTTTAATTCATCCTTGTTCTAGTCACTTCTAGAGGCCAATAAGGGGTTCTAAGGGTCATTTTTGGCATAATTTAAGTACCTTATGGATAGGGTTATGAGTTAAGAAGGTTTTGAGCATGTCCCTAATTCCCTAGTGACCTTGGTAACCTATTTTATGACCCATTTGCCCTCAACTTCGAAATTGGATAAGTCATGATCTTTACCCAACTCCACCTTTTCTTGCAATCATGCATTTATCATGAGGGGACAAGGGAAGACAACAAGGCCATAGAGTCAAGTCTGCATTTATGGATGGTGGGTGGGTAGAGATTTGGAGGCCTTTTTAGAGGCCCTTAGGAGATTTAGTGGGTGTTCACCCACTCTCCACATTTGGAGACATTAGGGTTTGGATTGAGGAAGGATAGTGGATAAGCTCTTCTCAAATTTCCATTTCCATCACACTTATGGAGGTTGGTTACTCTTCTCATGGAAGCCTTTCTACTTGCTCCTTAGATTAACTTATATTTTGCTTTCTCGTGCATATGAATCTTGGTTCTTGTTGTGACAATGTGTTGTAATGGAGGGATTTTGGGTTTTGATTTCATGGTTTGATCTTGTTCTTTTTGCTTGATTGAGGGAGTTCTTGTTTATGGGTGTGAGGCATTACTCACCCTTTGGGAAGGGAAGAAGTGGCCTATGGGTGGAGGGGTTAGTTGGGCTCTCCATGAGGTGAGAGTCTCTTCTCTTGGAGAAGAGGGATAAGTCCATGGTGTATGGGCACCATGGAAGCCATTGCATTCTTGTATTTTGAAGAGGATGATAAGCAAAGTATGTGTATGAAGAGGCATTTGGATATGAATGGATATGTAGCCTTGAAGAGGCATTTGGATATGTAGCCTTGAAGAGGCATTTGAATACTCATGGTGAGAAAATTTTTATGTAATGGCATTCTCCCCTTGGAAAATCCCACCTCCACCCTGTCAATGAGCTTGTAAGACTCATTTGTGTAACCTTGGAAGCGAGTAATTTGTCGTATGTGCATTTGTGTATAATGTTTGTGAGCATCTTGTTGATCTTGTTGCATACCCATTTAGCCTTGGTTCTCCAAGCTCGGGGGTGGTCTCATAAGAGACCTAGGTTGGGTGGTGAGCACCCATGGTTCTCCATTTTTTTTATTTGCAGGTTTGGATGTCAAGACTCATGTGGATGATGCTTGAAAAAGTCCACTCTCTTGGTGTAGAATTATCCTATGATGTGGTATTGTTGATCCTTGTTGAAGATCATCTTCTTGTTGTATTTTGTAATGTTGTTTGTAAGCCTTTTGGCTATTGTGAAGTTGTAAGAGATTAGTAATGAAGATGAGTTTTGTTATTCCATCTTGAACTCTCATTGAGTATCTACACTAGTTTGGATTAATTAGTTGTAAATGTGAATACTTCTTTATCACAAAGAATATGTATTTTAGTTGAGGAGATGACTATATTGAAAATGATGAATCATTTCTTCCATATCCAATGTATTCTACTTCTTGAGATAATGAAGTTATTCCTTCTTGTGAAATGAAAATCAAAGTTGATAGAATAGATAAAGGATATAGTTGAAATTACTCTCCTTTTTGCAATGAGTTCTCAATATTGATAGAATAGATATTGTATCAATTTCAATAAGATTTCATATTTTGGTTGAAGTAGGAATATTGCAGATTCATATATGATGATTTAAATGTCATGATCATTGAAAATAATCTCCATTTGATTCATATCACTCTTTTAGACCTATCAATTGTAATGAAACATCTATGAAGGAATGAACAAATTAATTTATATGTTGATATCTCAATTGATTTGCAATCAAACTATATTTAACCCTTATTGATACTCTATCAATCTTAAGACAATATACTTCCTTATGCATTAAGGAGACTAATTAAATGATTAAGATATACTACTCATAGTTTGCAAGAAGATGTAAAAATAGTGCAAGCAAAATAACACTCTCCAGATTTTAAGAAAGCAAAATGCTCTCTGGATTTTGTATGGGATAAAAATCCCATACAAAATCCATACCACAGTCATTTTAATATAATAAACTTGCCACCTCAATATATATTAAACAAATAAAATATTAATCTACTTTACCCCCTTACCTTATTTAATATCTTCCCCATAACATGGCGCATGTGGAGGGATGTCAAGTCTTTGTTTTAATTGAAACCTTCTTATTGGGTAGGGGAATGTACCTTAGCTGACTCCCCATCATGGGCGCACAGCATGGGGATACTCACTTTAGAATTGTTTATTCTATGTCTGCAATAAAATTAATGCATTGACCACTCTCCATAGAAGTTTGGCACATGTTTATGGTAGATCAGTCTTGTTCATTTAATTAATGCTTGGTGGGGGCCAAGACTTATAAAGGTCTGTTCAAATTTAATGCACCCCCCTTTTATCCTCCTTTATATGCACTGCCTTTGGAGACTTTTACATCTCCCCTAAAATGGCGCAGGCTTTGGTTGTGTCCTTTCCCTTGGGCACGTGGATGGAGGGAGTAGGATAGAGTAGGTTAGTAGGTTAGTTTAATTTAGAAGGATGTTTAGTTTAGTGGGTGAGTTAGTATTTTAGTTAAGTTAGATTGGGATGTTAGATTAATAGGTCAATTGAAAATTAAGTCTTGTTAATGATTGTAGTTAGTTAGTATTTTTTTTAGAAATGTTTTTAATTAATGTAATGTTAATATCTATAAATGGTTATTATTTGACAATGTTTTAATAAGTTATTTTGTTATGGTTTAAGGTACCATGTGCTAATGGTATAGCATGTTTATAATATTAATTGATATATTATAGTATATTAACTAATTAATAAATATATTAATTAATTAATATATTATAATTATTAATTAATTTCTTATATGTTATTTAATTATAATTTTTGAATATATATCATTAATTAATGTTTCTCTTTAAATTTATTGAATAGATAACAAGTTCATTAATCAATTGTTACGTTGTAATCATTAAGTGAATTGGTATATATTCTTTTTGTAACGGATATTGGTGTAACGATTATTAAATTTTATATTCAATATTTTCATAAACTGACAATCTAATAATTAAAATTGGACTTATGGAAAATGGTTAATATATATATATATATATATATATATATATATAATAATGTTATTAAATAAATCTTCTCTTACTCTTGGAGAATCTATAAGATTAATAGATTGATGATCGACGAAATTGATTGTTAAGATGATTAACGAATTCTTCTTCTATTGAGTTTCAACTAACAACCTATGGAAAAACAACATTGTTGAGGTTGATCACCTAAATCTTTTGTGACCTCGTCGTTGACTCGTCTTACCCGCATCTTAAACATGGAACTTTTAACCCTTTTAAAAAAAAAAATTCGGTTGTGTTTTGACCCGAACTTTTGGGCATTACAATATGATGCTCGATATAAGGCTTTACCAATTGCTTTGTCTTACTACTAGTTACCGACTATCTCAATCTAAATAGCTAACTAACCTGTTTACTATCCTTTGATACTAATGACAACCTAAAATGCTCAATAGAGATTAACACTTCATTCCCTGAGTCAGCTTCAGAATAAGCCATTGCCAGAGCACACACCACAGATGATGTCACCAATCATTCCATACCTTTCCCTGACCAGTGAAAATCCATTAATGTCTCTTTCATCATCCTTGAAGATCACATACCTTAAATCCAATCCCTCTAAAATCTATATCAAAAACTCAGAGACTAACTCTGTCAATTCTCTCTGTCATAGTCTAGTGATTATTCTTTACCAAAACAGCTATATCTTTCTTAATATGCATCACTAAATGATGCAATCATAGATATAAGATCATAACATACATCTAAACTCTCATAGATGACTTCGTAGCATTTGAAACATCCATACACAAACTATATACTGTGATTACCAGCCTGGTTCCTTCATAGAAGCATATGTTGACATCAGCGACAAAACCAAAATGACAATAGTATGAGTGCCCATTATGTAATGTAGTGATTAAACATATTACATGTCTCAATCACCACCCATGCATTACCAATCTCTCTCTCTCTCTCTCTCTCTCTCTCTCTCTCTCTCTCTCTCTCTCTCTCTCTCTCTCTCTCTCTCTCTCTCTCTCTCTCTCTCCTACTGGTCCTTTGGCATGTATTAAACAAAATAGAATTTTCAACATATTATTATCATTCTATTTCATTTTTGTAAACATGTCATTGGTGTGTATTCCAACTTCATTCAATTCAATCAAATCATCTTCTACCATTCCTCTTCTATAGCCTTTCTAGGCCTACCTAGTAGCCCTTCACACCCTGAAATAAGAAAATCATTCACAAACTTCCAAAATAACTTAGCAATGTTTTACATTTTCTAGTACCCTTTTTAGAGTTACTAAATTCATCTCAGTCTCAGTCTTTCATCATTTGACTGGTGAATGTTTCCCTCACCCTCTAACTCTCTAACTAGGCCTAATTAGCCCTCCCTTAACAAAGAAAATCCTATCCCCACTTGCTTCTAGGTCTCCATGACCCTAAACAGTCTTATAATATGATTCAAAATCACTAATTTTTAACTTAGTATGATGCCACCTACACATCTACTTGCCATGACTAGTGTTGAATTAGTTCAATCAATTATATAGTTTCATTGTTATGTTGACTATTCCATGACATTGTATAGGTTTTTGAGAATGGTATTATCTTTATTGATTAAAAGACCTTTTCCATTTGTTCCTTGATACATCAATTTGACCACACCCACTCCACTTCACATGGATGTCTTTCAAATAGACTTCTAACTCTAATAAACCAACTATAAATACTAACTAACTTCTAACTATCTGATACCAATCACCAAACTAACTATAATCTAAACAAGAAATTTGTTGTCAAGTTGACAAGAATAGTAAATTAAGAAGGGGCATAATCTGCCCTCTTCTTGGGATTTTTATCCCAACCACCCATTCATTTCCATCCAGGTGTAGAACTGTAGCAAACAAGGCATGAAAGAGGAGACAAACATAAATTTTAATTGCCATTTCTGACAAGTTGTTTCTTATAATCCCATGAATTAACAATGAAAGAAAATTGAATAGAGAAAGATTCCATTTAAATGCATTTAACATATAAAACAAATTTACAAAACTAAACCAATGACATGTTTACAACAAAGGTCTAATAAAACTCCCAACAATTCTCAAACATACTTTATCTCATATGATGAATTCTTAAACAATTAAGGTTGGAGTAGACATATTTATCACATAAATTTTTGTGTGGTACAAGGAAGATTTGGCTAGGTCAAATCTTCCTTCATGATAGTAGTCTACAAAATTAGACCTTTATTAATAATTCATCATATCAGATAAAGTATGTTTAAGAATTGTTGGGATTGGTCCTTTGGCGTGTATTAAACAAAATAGAATTTTAGGCATATTATTATCATTCTATTTCTTTGTTGTAAACATGTTGTTGGTTTAGTTTTGTAAATTTGTTTTGTGTTAACATGCCATTGGTTCAATTTTGTAATTTGTTTTTTGTTGTAAAAATGTCATTGGTTCAGTTTTGTAATTTTTTTTCAGGAATAATCTGGCCAAGGGCCAGATCAATATTGCTCGCAATATCATTGCCAAAGTGGCCAAAGACTATGTAAGGATGATAAAATATGGGGATTCTCTTTACCACTACAAATATCTAAAGGTTTCTACACTTGGATGGATGTGTACCATTGTTAAGAGAATTGGACCAAGTTTGGCTTACCTCAAATAGGTGAGACAAGAGTTCAGTGGGTACCCTAATGTTGGCAAGAGTTCTTTTATTAATAAGATTACTAGGGTGGATGTAGATGTGAAACCTTATGCTTTTACCACTAAGTCTATGTTTGTTAGGCATATTGATTATAAGTACTTGAGGTATCAGGTTATTGATACCCCTGGTATTTTGGACCACCCCTTGGAGGATAGGAATACCATCAAGATGCTCAATATTATTGCCTTGGCTCATTTGAAGGTGGTTATTTTATTTTTCCTTGATGTTTCAGGGTCCTGTGGTTATAGTATTGCACAATAGGCAGCTTTGTTTCATGACATAAAATGTATGTTTTCCAATAAGCCTCTTATTGTAGTTTGTAATAAGATTGATTTGTGACCACTAGAGACACTACCAGAGGAGGATGCAAAATTGGTTTTGAAGATGAGATCTTAGGCTAGGAAAAATATGGGTGGGTTCTTTGGGAATCAAGAGGGGGGGGGAGATGATGGCACACTACTCTTTATGAGAGCTTTGAAGGAAGAAGGGGTGATTCTAGTGAAGAATACAACATGTGAGAGGTTGTTGGAGTAGAGTGGAAATTAAGATGAAGTTGAAGAAGATCAATAGTTGTCTCAATAGAATTCATGTTGCAATGCCCAAGCTATGAGATGGGAAAGAGAGGCCCCCTTTTATTCCTCAAGCTATTTTGGATGCCAGGGTATGTGCTACCAAGGAGGCCATGAAGCTCGAGAAGGATATTGAGAATGAAAATGGCAGGGCTGAAGTTTACTCTACAAGCTTGAAGAAGTGGTATATTTTGGCAAATGAAGAGTGGAAAGAAGATGGTATTCCTAAGATCATGGATGGACACAATGTTGTAGACTTTATTGATCCAAATATCTTGTAGAGGCTTGAAGAACTAGAGAGTGAAGAAGGGCTTAGGATGGTAGCTAAGGGTGATGAGGATGATGATATGTGGGAAGTCAAGTTGAATCCTGATGAAAAGGAAGCTCTATATGCAAATAGGAAGAATAAGAAGATTTTTATCATCAGACATAGATTGAAGAAGAGTACTATAGAGAGTAGGCCTACCGTACCAAGGAAGTTTCACAAGAATAAGGAATATGGCTTAAGTAGAATGTGAAGACATCTTTCTAGCCTGGGCTTGGATCCTTCGACAATTAGCTTGATAATAAATGAAGCAGATTAGAGCTAAGCAATTAGGTTCCCAAGAAAATTCTCATAAATGAGCTGTGTGTACCCCAATTCCTATGCCCTCTATGCATACCCAAATGATATATTTGAAACAACAAGGGTAAGGTTAGCCTTACCCTTGTTGTTTAAAACATATGCTTTGGGTATGCACATAGGGCATAGGAATTGGGGTACACATAGTGCATTTATGGGATTTTTCTGGGGAAGCTAATTGCTCATCTGTCATCTACTTCATTATTATGAAGCTAATTAATGAAGGATCAAGGCCCAGGCTAGAAAAATTTCTTCCCGTACACATAAAAAATATGCACATAAATATGAAAGCTAAGAAACATAAATGTAGATATCACAACAGCTGAGAAACATAAATGCAGGCATCATGGTCACATTTTTTTGGAGACAACAGAATTGAGATGTATACCCAGATGATGCAAAGCAACTTCTACTCCTCTGGTTCCAAGTTGACACTGCGGGATCCAAAGACCATAGATAAGGAATAAATTTAGAGAGTGGAGGAGGGCCATAAAGACCAAAATAATACAGGATAAACCTCAAGTTAAATGAGGCAACTGAAAACATTTTAATAGATTTTTATTATTAAATAATGAAATTTGCATATACTAGTGTTCTAAGCCCCCTCATTACATGATTTATTATTGTAAGACCCCTCTAACTTACACATCTAGAAAATGAAACTACAACCTACTGGGATTGAGACAAACCTTATAAAATAATAGCAGCTAAGAAGGATCATTGCCAACATCTACTCTTGAATACAAGGTCCTCCAACAGATGTATTCAACAAATCTTGGAAATTGATCCTTCTTAGCTGTTGTTATTTTATAAGGTTTGTCTCAATCCCAATAGGTTATAGTTTCATTTTCTAGATGCGTAAGTTAGAGGGGGCTTACAATAATAAATCATATAATGAGGGGGCTTAGAACACTAGTATATGAAAATTTAATTATTTAATAATTAAAATCTATTAAAATGTTTGCAGTTGTCTGATTTAATTAAAGGTTTGTCCTATATTATTTTGGTCATTGTGGCCCTCTTTTGCTCTCTAAATTTATTCCTTATCTATGGTCTTTTGATCCTACAGTGTCAACTTGGAACTGGAGGAGAAGAAGTTGCTTTGCATCATCTAGGTATACCATTTAATTACGTTGTCTCCAAAAAATTGTGACCGTGATGCCTACAAGTATGTTTCTCAATTTTTGTATCCTAGGACCACTTATGACCCTTTACGATCCCTAAGAATACATCTTAGAGGTCTTAAAATGTCATAAAGGGTCATAAGAGGCTCCTAGGAGGGGAAAAATGAGCTTCCACCTTCACATGGTTAGCCTTGTTAAGTAGAGAATGTTAAACTATTCTCCAAACAAAGAGAAGCTCCATAATTTAAGGTCTCAGTCCACAGACAAATTAAATTAGACTTACTATCCAAATTGGAAAAATTATAACCTTGAAAGGTTGCATCCTAGTGGATGGTTTGGATGATGGGCAGGGTGCTAGAAAGGTAGTAGACACACTAGAGGGTAGATAAAAGAAAGGATGTGTTGGGTGGTGAGACAAGGTGGATGAATGATTAGATGATCATCTACATCAACATGGGAAGTTTGGCTTGGGTGTGGGTTGTATTTTAGGGGATAATCTCAAGGATTGGAAAAATGATGTAGCCAAATTGGAGGATGGGTGGGAAACTGTAAAAGGGAGAAAAATGAAAAATGAAAAGAAAGCTTTTGACATGATCCTTCGTTCTCATAAAAAAGGGTGGATTTTAGAGAAAACCCTAGAGGTGCTTTCTTTATTTCTTCTGAATATTATGTGATTGATGTGGGTTTATCAAATATTTTAGGAGATAGCTCTCCTAAATGAAGCTATCCCTAGTTTGGGCAAGGTTCTAACCTATTATGATTAATAAAATTACCAATTACCGTTAAAAAAAAATGGTAAAGTAACATAACAAAATACACAACGATATATATTAATGTAAAGGAACATCTAAAGATAAATATCTAGACTAATCACCAAGCAGGATGTCATTGGTGATTACTCTGGATATTTATCTTTAGTTTTTTTTTTGACATTCCATTATTAGTCGATCTTTCGACGGCCTTTGGTCAAAACCCCCACATAGATTGGTCTAAAGTTTGACCAATTTCTGTCAAAATTTTCCATCATGGGTTTGGCATCCTGGTTGGACGGTCTAAATATTTGAATGAAGTAAGGTTGAAAGGTCTAAACATTTCGACCTATTTTGGTCAATAGTCTGGCCTAATAAATTACTAATAGCAATTTGAATTTTGATGAAGAGTAGTGTCAAACTTTCTATGTTAACAACTTTATGTCAAACATTTGACTCAAAAAATAGCGAACAAACCATTGGTCAAATACTGGACCAATATTGGTAGAAAATTTGACCAATTGTCAATTGAAAATAGGTACAAATTGTACTAGTGCAAATTGAAATATAGTTCTACATTTCACCCACAAAGCGATGGATAGAAAAATGTTGTGAATAGAAGCTTGGGTAATCTTTTTAGATGTTTAGTTGGAGACACACTAAGTAATTGGGATTATGTGTTGGTACAAGAAGAGTTTTCATACAATAATTCAGTGAATAGGAGTACCCAAAAAACACCTTTTGAGATTGTAAATGGCATACAACCGAGAGGTATATCAGATTCGAGGGATATTGCTGATGAAAGAAAGAGAAGTGTTGAAGGAGTAAAGTTTTTTGAGTGCATGAAGACATTTCATGAAGATGTGAAACATAAGTTGGAGAAAAGTAACTAGAAATACAAAGACGGAGTTGATAGATCAAGAAAACATAAGACTTTTGCAGTCGATGATTTAGTAAAAGTTCATTTGAAGAAAGATAGATTTTGTGTTGGAACATAAGGGAAGTTGAAAATGAATAAGTTGGGTCCTTGTAATATTTTAAGAGATTTGGTAGTGGAAATTCTTATGAGATTGAGTTACTTGATGACATGTGATAGGGAGAGGGGATGAACTAATCACTAGTTCAAGCTTCTAGTCTTCCTCTGAGACTTGTGGTGTCCCCCAAGATCACATACTAGACCTATAGGATCTCCTCTCTACTTTTTATTCCCAAATCCAAGCCCCACTCTTCTATCTTGTGAAATTTCTAATCTTCTCCACCCTATAGGTTCTCATCCTTAATGAGAAACTCTCTAGTCACCTTAGCTTCCTCTAAGGTCTAACTACTAAAATATTCCCAAGATTCTTGTAGGGTCATAGATATGTTACATAACCTAACAATACACTCTTTTCAATGCTTAAGACAACCCCATGCATTGATCTTCCTTACCGATTTTAAGATTTGGCACCAAAATAGGGCCACAAGGAAAGTGCCCCAATTAGCCCTCCTGCTCTAAGAAGTCAAGGAATAACTCAAAATTCCTCCATTAACCACTCCTAAATTTCTTAAAATACCCCTATTCATTCATCTATATCTCAAGTATTTTAAAGGTTTAAGGCCTCCAAATGGCCATACAGTACCTCAACACAAAATGAGGGTTTTCGAGGGTTTCTAGGCCTTGCCTAGGTCTGTTTGCTTTCTAGATTGTTTTGATACCTTCCATGATTGGTATGAAATCCTCCATCTTACCAAGGGACCTTACAACATCCCTCTATCCACTCCATTCCTTCATTCAACCATATGTTCATGACCTTTCAATCTAGAATCTCTACAAGTTCACTCTTCCCTAACCAGGCAACCATTGGCTTGCCTAGGGAAAGAGGTTAGAAATAGCTCCATTGCTTTTGAGGGCCCTTCCTCCTACACAAGACAAGTACATTATTTACACTTTCTATCCCCAAGAGTTCATACTATTTCTATCGTGGAATAGTGAGTTACATGCTTTCCAATGTCAGCTACTTGGTTCAGGACAGTGAACTGGTAAAATAGAAGTATTTACAAAACTATGAAAAGATAAACACACACTCTTAATATAATGAAAAAAAACTACTCCAAAAAGATAAAAATATAATTCCAAGTGATAATAGTAAATATTTTAACACAACAAGGCTTCCATTAACCCTCTGTTAAGCTTTTGCACATACAAACTAGCTTCTTCAGCACATTCTCCATATAGAAATCACACACTTCTAGCAATATTAGGGTTTTCTAGGATTATATTTGGTGTCCTAGGTCTTTGGGATTGATCATTATGGTTTCTATTGGACCAAAGGTCAAATCCACCATTTTAGGAGGTGGTTGCAAAATGTTGTCAAGCAACATTTGCAAAAATGTAAAGTTGCACTTTGCAACTTTTACATCTTTTTACAACTTTTGCCATACAGGCTATTTCTTAGCTTCCCAAGGCTAATGACTCTTCCTAGTTGACTCCTAGGTGTTGGATTCTTGATTCCAAGTCAAAATAACTTCAAAAAGTCCTAAATTAACCTTTGACATTATAGTATGACTTCATTTCATGGAGTAACCAACTAGCCTTGAGGCCTATCCAAAAGACTCCTAAGACCTCTAAACCTCTAACTAACATTTCCAATCACACAAACTCGTCCTTAGACCCTTATTGTATTTAAAAAGCTTACTAAGAGCATGCCATAACAAAATTTCAAATGGTGAGGGCCCTATGTTGTTTAGCTACTCCTACACCATACTACCCACTTGAAAAGCTATTTCCCCTCTAGAGACAGTAGGTGGAGATCCACTCCCTTGAGCTTGAATTGGTTCTTAGGGATCCAAGTGGCGTCTAATTCTAGTTTTTTTTTTCACTTGATTAGGTGTTCTTTATAATTACCATGCGTGGTCTTCACTATAACCCAAGAGTCTAGTATCTTCTCTACTTGTAGTTTGGGTTTAGGAGGTAGAGCTACTACTTGTGCTTCTTCCTTAGCTTCCTACACATTTTGATCCAAATTAGTAAGTGGTCCCCTATACTTTACCAAGTCTGCAACATTGAAAATGGGAGAGATAGCTCAGCCTTCAAGAAGCTCAACTTTGTAAGCATTCTGCCCATACTTGGCTAGTATAGGGCATGGACCAATTCTCCTCATTTGAAGCTTTATGGGAACTCCTTTTTCCATTCTTTCTTTATTTAGGTGGACCATGACAAAGTCCCCTACACCAAACTTTACTTCTCTTCTCTTGAGATCAACTTTATCCTTTGACTTCTTGGTATTTTTAGTGAGGGCCTATTTTACTTGGTCATGTACCTCTTTCATAGACTGACTAAAATCTTCAGCATAGCCACTGTTAGGAACTTGATTCCCCTAATTTCTTAGTTCAAATACACCCCTAAGATGTATCCCATATACAATTTCAAAGGGACTTTTTCTAGTAGGCCTATTAATGTTGTCATTATATGCAAATTATTCTTAGTGAATGACTAAGTCCCATGTCAAACAATATTCCTAAGTTAAGCACCTCAACAAATTACCAAGTGTCCTATTGACCACCTTAGTTTGGCCATTAGTCTAAGGGTGGTAAGCTAAACTAAATGCTAGATTGGTACCTATCCTTTTCCATAAGGACCTCCAAAAGTGTCCCATAAATTTTCTATCCCTGTTGGAAACAATGCTACTTGGCAAGCCATCAATCCTCACAACCTCTTTGAAAACCAAATAAGCAATATGACTTGCATCATGAGTGACTTTACATAGGATAAAATGACTCATTTTACCAAGTCTATCTACTCCCACATAGATTCTATCAAATCCACTCTTTGTCCTAGGTAAACCAACCAAAAAATCCATAATTACACATTCCCATGGTTTGGTTGGTATTGGAAGAGGCTAATAAAGTCCTACATTTGTAGAAGTGCCCTTGGCTCTTTGACATATGATGCATTTCTCTACATAAGCTCTGACATCTCTTTGCATTTTAGGCCAATAGTAGTACCTTTGGACCAACTCTAAGGTCTTGTTCAAACCAAAATGGCCACTCAAACTTCCATTATATTTTTCTTGGATGAGGTTCTCCCTCATGGACCCTCTAGGAACACACAACTATCCTCCTTTTAAGAGTAATTGATTCTGCAATGTAAGGTTTTCCAACTCACCATGAAATTGACTAAGATGGTCTTGACACACCTTGTATGCCTATGCAAAATCTTCATCTATTTGATACAGATCCTTGAAGTTATCCACTCCCATGCTTTGTATTTGGATTTCTTGAAATGTGAGTAGCCTTCTACTTAAAGCATTTTCTACTTTATTGAGCTGCCCCTTCATGTGTTTTATGGTGAAGGTGTATGATTTCAAGTACTCCACCTACTTTAATATAGAAGTTGAGAAATCCAACTTCACAGTTCGCCAAGAACACCTGCATGCAAATGTCTTTTTGCTGGAAGGAAGTAGAAGACACAAAAAGAAAAGCTTGGAAAATCTCAGCGGCGTGAGAGAAATTTGTATTCCAAGATAATGAAAAAAGAATTACAAGGTTCAAACTATAAAGGTGAACAAAACCCTAAAACCTAAAAAAGATAGGTTGCACATTATAATTAATAAATATATTAATTATAATGTACCTAAGAGATAGCTTAAGTAAATAGAGTAATAAATAACTTAATTAATTAAATTGAAGTGATTTAATTAATAAGTGTAAAATACAATTACTCTAACAACCCCCTTAAGAGAATCTCAGGAGGTAAGCTAACCTAGCATAGCTATGAAAGCAGGAAATGGGTCCTGGTAACAAGGCTTGATCAGGTACCCAATACAAGGAAATCTCTGTAAACTAGAGACAAAGGAGAAAACCCAATGGGAAAAACTCTTCTCCAAAAAGAGATATAAAAGCAAGAAAAAGACAAAAAAAAATGACTTCAAGAGACTCTCTCAAAGCCATAAGCATAATGCGTGTTTCCAACCCCCCTGTGAGAGAGGGTCAAGGCTCCAAAGCCCCCCTAGAATGAAAGAACCCCTGGATCAATGAACAAACCACCATGACACCAATACAAAGGATTGAAAGGAAATGAGCACTGAAGAGGTAACCTCAAAAGATGAGGCATTGCTAGAAGGCAAAGTCGATGCTCAAAGGAGTCGACACAAGGATCCAAAAAGGGAATCCCTAATGTAGGTGGTATGATAGGTGTGTTGACACTGTCAGGAGAGAGGAGATGAGTTTCCTCTGTAGAATCCTCAACAACTACACTTGGTGGCTCGATGAATGGAGCTAGAGGGTCTGGCAGTGCTGAAGAAGAGTCCTACTGAAGAGAAGAAACCCCAAAAAGCTGAGGTGAGGCAGTCACAGAAGTGGTCTCAGGAACAACACAGAGGTTCAAGTGACCTAATTGTCCCACATGATGCTCTCGTGTAAGAGGAGAGTTGTTCTCCAATAATGGAGATGGTGGACCAAAGTCTAAGAAGGTGTAGAGATGAGTGGAATGATCAACTATCATTGTAGCAACAATGCCACCCATCACACTATATCGGATGAAGACTGAATCTGGCATGAACTCAACTGTCTTCCCTGACCCACTAAGTGTAATCAAATAAAGCGAGAGGAGGTTTGTAGATAGAGATGGAACATACAATACATCATTGAATGTGCCATCTTGAATGCATACAAAACCTTTCCCACAGACTGGCATAATAGTGTTATTCCCTATGAGAATGTCAGGAATAGGAGAAGCCTCAATAGAAGAGAAGATCTTTGGAGAAGATGCCATATGGTGAGAAGCACCTGAATCTAGTATCCAAGGGACCTATGAAGGGGATGCAACAGAAGCCTGTAATGCATGACCCTATCCAAAATCCTATCCAAATGTTGAAGATGAGGCAAAAGACTGAAAAGAAGACCCCTGTGAGGTGGAAGAGGATGGAGAAGAAATAGTGCTCTTCTAAAGGAGAGCTTGCAAATCTGTAATCTATTTCTCATAGCCATCAAATCTCTTCTGAAAATAATGTGACTCATCATGAGGTCCCTTTTGACAATATGAACATGTAGGGCTCTCAGTCTTCTATTTCTCCTTCTTAGAAGAAGATGGTGGGCTAGTAGAGTGCTGAGAAGAGGAATCAGATATCTACTTTGGCTTCTACTTCTGTGTATCCTGAGGTGTCTTGGCAAGAAATACCTATGACTATGAACCTATAAGAGAATCCATCTAATTAAGCTTGGATTGCTCACGAGTCAACCTATCACAGAAAGTCTCAAAAGAGGGCATAACATGTCATGCACCCAGTGCATCCATAGTGGAGTAGAAGGTAGAAGTGAAAATCTGATAAGGGCCATGAAGGTTTCAGAGTATCAGAAAGATATACTCATCATCTGACTTCATCTTTCCAGCAACCTGTAAAATAGATCGAAGAAACTTGAACTTCATTAAGAAGTCCTTAATGTTGGTGAATGATTTAGGTACCAAGGAGGTGAACTTTGCATCTATCTGGAGAACCCTGAACTGATTCATTGTGCCAAACAAGGTGGAAAACTTGTTCCACATATCCTTGGGTGTGGTCAAACCATCCAAGTGGAACAAAAAACCATCTAAAATATTCATTTTGATGAGGCCCATTACCTCATCCATCCTATTTCTCTACATAAGAGCCTCATAAGGCCTCTATAGAACTGGCTGAGTGGCATCGAGGCATGACCATAGCCCTTTTTCCATAAGCAATCTAGTCATCTATCCTTTCCAAGTGTGATATTTGTGAGGTGTAAGGTGAGCAACAAAAGAGTCCATCATTGAGAGAAAGAAAATAGAAGTAGAAGGGTCTTTCTGAAGTAAATTACAAAAAGTAAAGAGCACCCCCCCACAAAGTATAATACTATCCCCCATACACAACAAAGTACTATTAAAGCACAAGAAATGAGAAAAAAACCTAAGTTTAAAAAATAGAATAGGGGCACAGAAGAAGGGGCTTCTTTGACTGCAAAAACTGGCAATCAAATGGAAAAATCAGCAAGTGAAACCTACATGAGAGTGACAGGCTTGGAAAGACCTTTTTCGATGATATATCATATGTTAAATTTTGAGTCTGTATGAGCCCTGTAGAACCAAAAAAGGCTAGGTACCCCCAAAATAAAAGCTCCCTGGAAAAAACCAAGCACGGTCTGAAAACAATTGATGGTTGTATGCCCGTCATGAGCCTGTCGATGATGTCATCATGACATGTGTTGATGTCATAACTGGAAAAAGTTTTTAGTTGCCAAAAAATTTGAAAATTGCTGGAAAAAGATGACATCACCCATCAGGAAATGACATCACGCTTCCAAAGGTGATGTCAGCAGTAGTAGTGGTAAACAAGCAACACTTTAGGATGAAGGTGGCACTTCGGCAGTGAACGGGTGGCGCTTTGGCGGTGATCAGGTGGTGCGCCGACAGCGGTGGCTTGGAGGCTGGGTGATGGGCACAGGAAGAGCGAGGGTGATGCTTGGGAGGAGCGTGGGTTGAGTGGGGGTGGCATAGTGGTGGTGCCTTCTACATAAGCCAAAAGCCACACTTTCTACACATTTAAAAAAAAATATTCTTGATTTGCGTGTCATATGACCTAGGAGGGATAAATTTTTTCCCATAGATTAAGTGGCTAAAAAATGCAAATTTTATATGATTTTTGACTCTCTTAGGCCTTCTGAGCGCAATGGTGATGTCTATTTTTGCTCAAAAAGAAACAAAAACAATGTCATGCAGAGAATACTAGATCTAAAAATACTTTCTCCAAAAACACCAGAACAAGCAACAGCAGGGAAGCTCTGATACCATGTAGAAGTTGAGAAATCCAACTTCATAGTTCACCAAAAACACTTGCATGCAAATGACCTATTTCTAGAAGGAAGCAGAAGACACAAAAAGCAAAGCTTGGAAAATCTCAGTGGTGTGAGAGAAAATTCTATTCCAAGATAATGAGAAAAGAATTACAAGGTTCAACCTATAAAGGTGAACAAAACCATAAAACCTAAAAAGCCTAGGTTGCACATTATAATTAATAAAGATATTAATTATAATGCACCTAAGAGATAGCTTACGTAAATAAAGTAATAAATAACTTAATTAATTAAACTAAAGTGATTTAATTAATAAGTGTAAAATATAATTACTCTAAGATTTACATGCCTACGACTCAACTTGTCTTGGGATTTGAGGAAGCTCAAAGCTTGGTTATCAGTCCATACAAAAAATTCCTTGGGCAAAAGATAATGCCTCCATTTCCTAAGGGATTGAACAAGGGCATATAATTCTAAGTCATAGGAAGAGTATTTTTTCTTTTCTGCATTTAACTTCTCTATAAAGAAAGCCAGTGGTCTATTACTTTGGCTAAAAAACCCTCCTACTACTATATTACTAGCATCACACTCTATGGTAAAGAGTTCATCAAAAGTTGGTAACCTTAAAATAGGCTTAGTAGCTACCTCCTTCTTCAATGTTTCAAATGGCTTATATACTACTTGTGTCCACACAAATTTGGATTTCAATCCACCTTTTATGGTATCCATCATGGGAGCACATATCCCACTAAAGTTCCTGATGAACTTCATATAGTATTGGGGTAGGCCATGGAAACTCCTCACTTCACTTGCATTCTTGGGAGATGGCCAACTTAGTGTGATTGCAACCTTAGATTCATCCATCTTGAGATCTCCTTGAGATAGAACAAAGCCCAAGTAGACTAGTTCCTACTTCATGAAATCACACATATCTAGATTGATGGTTAGGTGTTCCTCTTTCAACTTGGATAACACAACCTTGATATGCATTAAGTGTTCCTCTTTAGTCATACTAAAAATTAAAATATCATCCAAATAGACTACCAAAAACTTACCTGTGAAGTCTTTCAACACCTCATTCATGAGCCTCATGAATGTGCTAGGAGCATTGGAGAGGCCAAATGGCATAACTAACCATTCATAGAGTCATTAAATGGTTTTGAAATTTGTTTTCTACTCATCTCTCTCTTTTATTTTGATTTGGTGATATCCACTTTTAAGGTCTATCTTGGTGTAGTACTTAGCCCCTCCTAGGTATTCCATTAAGTCTTCAGTCCTAGGTATTGGGAACCTATATCAGATTTTAATCTTGTTGATGGCTCTAGAGTCTATACACAACCTCCATGTTCCTCCTTTTTTGGGTGCCAAAATAGTAGGCACAACACATGGGTTGATGATTTTCCTTATCAACCCTTGGTCCATCAACTCTTTCACTTGCCTTGCAACTTCTCTATTCTATTCAGGAGTCATCTTGTAAGATGATTCTTTTGGAAATGATGCCCATAGAATCAAGTCTATTTGGTGACTGATTTCACTCTTGGGTGGCAGGGTTGTAGGTCTACCATCTGATATAATCTCCTTGAACTCCTTCAAAATCTCTTTCACTTCATGAGCTATGTATGCCTTCTTACTCTCTACTTCCTCATGAACTCCTTCCCCTTCAACATCAGCACATTTGGCCCACTTCCTTGACTATCTAATTCAAGAAGTGACTGAATTTTATAACTCACTCCATCCTTTATGAAGGTGTATGAGTTTTGTTCACCATTATGCATGGCCTTCCTATCAAACTACCATGGCGTATCTAGTAATAGGTGACAGGCATCCATTCCCAAAACATCACACAAAAGCTTGTCCTTATAACCTTCTGTGGTGAACTCAATCCATGCTTGTTCATTAACAAGGAAATGCTACCCCTTGTTTAACTAGGTGACTTTATAGGGAGTGCTATGAGGTATATTTAGGATCTTGAGTTTAGTTATGGCTTCTTTTGAGATCATGTTATCTGTAGACCCTGAGTCTATGATAACCTTGCAAAATTTCCCCATAATTTTACACCTTACCTTGAAGAGTGACCTCCTTTTCTTAAGCTCCTCCTTGTCTGGTTCCCTAATCAATATTCTCTTCACCATCAAATTCTCACACTCTCTAAATCCAATTGGAAATCAGGAGACTTCACACTTGAAGTTTCTTCATGCAAATATGCCACCTTCTTCTCTCCTTGTGAAGTTGATCCTTTCTCAGGACATCTATAGGCTAGATGCCCCAATTGCTGACAATGATAACACTTCATAGTAGAAAAATAGGATGGTCCGCTTCATCCTGGTGAACTACCTCTTCCTCCAAATCCTCTACCTCTACTTGAACCACCGCTTTGACTAGTTTCTCCAATTTCTTCAGTCAAATAATTAGACTCACCTTTGGGTCTATTTTCATTGTTTCTACGTCAATAGCTTCCCCTATGTCATCTACCTTCTCTACGTCTTCCTTTATTCTTTGAGGTTTGGTCATGCTTCCTCTTTCCTTTATCTTCTACCTTTAGAGCTATTTGGTAGCATTGATGGACTATTTTAGGAGTGACAAGACTCATGTCTTCTTGGATGGACCACTTAAGGCCATTAAAATATCTTGCTAATCCTATGCTTTCATCCTCCACTACCTTGGACCTTAAGCATAGATTTTGAAATTCTTTAGTGTAGGAGTGTACATCCATCTCCTTCTACATAAGATTCTACCTTCTCCTACGTAGTTGTATTTCATAGTCATCAGGGACATAATATTTCTTGATTTTAGCCACCATCCCTTTCTAATTGACTACGGGGCTCCTTACTTCATTCTCTCTTTCAGTTTGGACAAATTTCCACCAGGTTAAGGCTGAGCCTCTCAACCTTGACTTTTCCAAATTCATGTTTTGAGCATCAGAGACACCATCACATTCAAAATGGTTCTACATACCTTCTATCCAATCCATGATGAGATTTGGATCCATTTTTCCACTGAACAGAGAAATGCCTTCTAAAGCCTTGCTATTGATTGCCTTCATTGCCTTCAAGAAAGGTTCCTTTGGTATAAAAAGGTCTGGTGTTGGAGCTTCTTCCTCCAAATCAATCTCCTTTTCTTTGGCTTCTTGCTCTTCTTTTTGTTCCATCTTGTCCTTGACTCTATCTACTTTGTCTTGGACATCATTCAACAATAGTTCTACTTGTGCTAGTCTTTCTCTCAACAATTTATTGTCCTTCTCTTTCTCTTCAACTTTCTTGGCCAATTATGCATTGACCACCATTTTTCTTGATGCACTAGTTCATGGTTTTAGTCTTCCTCTGAGACTTGTGGTGTCCTCCAAGATCACCTACTAGACCTATAGGATCTCCTCTCTACTTGTGATCCCCTAATCATAGCCCCACTCTTCTATCTTATGTAATTGCTAATCTTCTCCACCTTCTAGGTTCTCATCCTTAATGAGAAATTATGTGGTCACCTTAGCTTCCTCTAAGGTCTAACTACTCAAATATTCCTAAGCTTCTTTCAGGGTCATGGAGATGTTACATAACCTCCCAATACACTCTTTTCAATGCTTAATACAACCCCATGCATTGATCTTCCTTACCGATTTCAAGATTTGGCACCAAAATAGGGCTACAAGGAAAGTGCTCCAATTAGCCCTCCTACTCTGAAAAATTAGGGAATAAATCAAAATTCCTCCATTAACCAATCCTAACTTTCTTTAGAGACCCCTATTAATTCATCTAGGTCTCAAGTATTTTCAAGGTCTAAGGCCTCCAAACGGTCGTACAGTACCTTAATACAAAATGAGGGTTTTCAAGGGTTTGTAAGCCTTTCCTAGGTTTGTCTTCTTTCTAGCTTGGTTTGATACCTTCCAAGATTGGTATGAATTCCTCCTTCTTATTAAGGGACCTTACAACATCCCTCTATCAATTCCATGCCTTCATTTGACCATATCTTCATGATTGTGCAATCTAGAAGCTCTGCAACTTCACTCTTCCCTAACCAGGAAACCACTGGCTCGCCTAGGGCAAGAGGTTAGAAATAGCTCCATTTATTTTGAGGGCCCTTCCTCCTACATGAGATAATTAAATTATGTACACTCACTATCCCCAAGATTCCATACTATTTCTACAGCGGGATAGTGAGTTATATGCTTTACAATGTCAACTGCCTAGTTTAAGACAGTGAACTGGTAAAATATAAGTATTTAAAAAAATATGAAAAGATAAACACACACACTTAATCTAATGAAAAAAAAAAACTCCAAAAATATCAAAATCCAATGCCAAGTGATAATAGTAAATAGTTTAACACAACAATTCTTCCATTAACAGTCTTTTAAGCTTTTACACATACAGACTAGCTGCTTCAACACATTGTCTATACAGAAATCACACACTTCTAGCAATATTAGGGTTTTTCAAGCTTATGTTTAGTCTCCTAGGTCTTTGGGCTTCATCATTAGGGTTTCTATTAGACCAAAGGTCAAATCCACCATTTTAGGAGGTGGTTGCAAAATGTTGTCGAGGAACATTTGCAAAAATGTAAAGTTGCACTTTGCAACTTTTACATCTTTTTACAACTTTTTCCAAATAGGCTATTTCTTAGCTTCCCAAAGCTAATGACTCTTCCTAGTTGACTTTGAGGTGTTTGATGCTTGATTCCAACTCAAAATAACTTCAAAAAGTCCTAAATTAACCTCTAACATTCTAGTATGACTTCATTTCATGGAGTAACCAACTAGCCTTGAGGCCTAGCAAAAAGACTCCTAAGACCTCTAAATGTCTAACTAACATTTCCAATCACACAAACCAGTCCTCAGAACCTTATTGTATTTACAAATCTCACTAAGATCATGCCACAATAAAATTTTAAATGGTGAGGGCCCTATGTTGTTTAGGTGCCCTTGCACCATACTACCCACCTGAAAAGCTATTTCCCCTCTAGAGACAAGAGGTGGAGATCCACTCCCTTGAGGTTGAATTAGTTCTTAGGGATCTAAGTGGCCTCTAATTATCATTTTTATTTTCACTTGATTAGGTGTTCTTTATAAGTACCATGCCTGGTCTTTTCTTGAACCCCAGAGTCTAGTATCTTCTCTTCTTTTAGTTTGGGTTTAGGAGGTAGAGTTGTTGCTTGTGCTTCTTCCTTAGCCTCCTCTAGATTCTATTCCAGCTCAGTAAGAGGTCCCCTATAATTGACTAGGTCTACAACATTGAAAATGGGAGAGATGGGTAGGTCTTAGTAAGCTCAACTTTTTAAGCATTATACCCATACTTAGCTAGTATAGGGCATGGACTAGTTTTCCTCATTTGAAGCTTTCTGGGAACTCCTTTTTTCATTATTTCTTTGTTTAGGTAAACCATGAACAAGTCCCCTACACTAAATTGTACTTCTCTTCTCTTGAGATCAACTTTATCCTTCAACTTCATGGTGTTTTCAGTGAGGGCCTCTTTTACTTGGTCATATACCTCTTTCATAGACTGGATGAAATCTTCAGTATAGCCACTACTAGGAACTTGATTCCCCAAATTTCTCAGTTCACATACACCCCTAGGATGTATCCCGTATACAATTTCAAAGGGAATTTTTCTATTAGTTCTATTAATGCTATCATTATATGCAAATTCTACTTCGTGAATGACTAAGTCCCTTGTCAAACCATATTCCTTGGTTAAGAACCTCAACAAATTACCAAGTGTCCTATTGACCACCTCAGTTTGGCCATCAATCTGAGGGTGGTAAGCTGAACCAAATGCTAGGTTGGTACATAGCCTTTTCCATAAGGACCTCCAAAAGTGTCCCATAAATTTTATATCTCTATTAGAAACAATGCTACTTGGCAAGCCATGAATCCTCACAACCTCTTTGAAAAAAAAAAGCAATAGGACTTGCATTATGAGTGACTTTGCATGGGATAAAATGACTCATTTTACTGAATCTATCTATCACCACATAGATGCTATCAAATCAGCTCTTTGTCCTAGGTAAACCAAACACAAAATCCATACTTACACATTCCCATGGTCTTCTTGGTATTGGAAGAGGCTGATAAAGTCCTACATTGGTAGAAGTGCCCTTGGCTATTTTACATATGATGCATTGCTCTACATAAGTTCTAACATCTCTCTGCATTTTAGGCCAATAATAGTACATTTGGACCAACTCTATGGTCTTGTTCAAGCCAAAATGGCCACTCAAACTTCCATTATGTTTTTCTTGGATGAGGTTCTCCCTCATGGACCCTCTAAGAACTCAACTATCCTCCTTTAAAGAGTAATCCATTCTGCAATGTAAACTCTACAAACTCACCATGAAAGTGATTAAGATGGTCTTGAAACACCTTGTATTCCTCTGCAAAACCTTCATCTATTTGATACTGCTCCTTGAAGTTATCCCCTCCTATGCTTTGTATTTGGATTTCTTGAACAGTGAGTATCCTTCTACTTAAAGCATATGCTAGTTTATTGAGCTGCCCCTTCTTTTGTTTTATTGTGAAGGTTTATGACTGCATGTACTCCACTTGCTTTACATGCCTATGACTCAACTTGTCTTGGGAGTTGAGGAAACTCAAAGCCTATTTATCAGTGAATACCACAAATTCCTTGTAGGGAAAAAGATAATGCCTCCATTTCCTAAGGGATTGAACAAGGGCATACAATTCTAAGTCATAGGAAGAGTATTTTTGTTTTGTAGCATTTACCTTGTCACTAAAGAAAGCCACTGGTCTATTACTTTGGCTTAAAACCCCTCCTACTGCTATATTACTAGCATCACGCTCTATGGTAAAGAGTTCATCAAATGTTGGTAACCTTAAAATGGGATTAGTAGCTAGCTTCTTCTTCAATGTTTCAAATCCCTTATCTCCTATTGGTGTGCACACAAATTTTGCTTTCAATCCACATTTTATGGTATCCATTATTGGAGCACATATCCTACTAAAGTTCCTAATGAACTTCCTATAGTATTGGGCTAGGCCATGGAAACTCCTCACTTCACTTGCATTCTTGGGAGTTGGCCAACTTATTATGACCGCAACCTTAGATTCATCCATCTTGAGATCTCCTTGAGATAGAACAAAGCCCAAATAGAATAGTTGTTGCTTCATGAAATCACACTTATTGAGATTGATGGTTAGGTGTTCCTCTTTCAACTTGGATAACACAACCTTGATATGCATTAAGTGTTCCTCTTTAGTCATACAGAAAATTAAAATATCATCCAAATAGACTACCACAAACTTACATGTAAAGTCTTTCAACACCTCATTCATGAGCCTCATGAATGTGCTAGGAGCATTGGAGAGGCCAAATGGCATAACTAACCATTCATAGAGTCCTTCAGTGGTTATGAAAGCTATTTTCCAGTCATCTCCCTCTTTTATTCCAATTTGGTGATAGCCACTTTTAAGGTCTATCTTGGTGTAGTACTTAGCCCCTCTTAGGCAGTCCATTAAGTCTTCAATACTAGATATTGGGAACCTATACTAGATTGTAATCTTTTTGATGGCTCTGGAGTCTATACACAACCTCCATGTTCCTCCTTTTTCGGGTGCCAAAATAGTAGGCACAAAACATGGGCTGATGCTTTTCCTTATCAACCCTTGGTCTACCAACTCTTGCACTTGCCTTGCAACTTCTCTATTCTATTTAGGAGTTAGCTTGTAAGGTGCTTTGTTTGGAAATGATGCCCCTAGAATCAGGTCTATTTGGTGACTGATTTCTCTTTTGGGTGGCAGGGTTGTAGGTGTACCATCTGATATAATCTCCTTGAACTCCTTCAAAATCTTGTGCACTTCATGAGGTATGTCTTCCTTCTTACTCTCTGCTTACTCCTTGGGTTTTACCACAATGCTATATCCCACTCCTTCTTTCTCAAGAGTTCTCATGAACCCCTTCCCCTTCAACATCAACACATTTAACCCACTTTCTTGACTATCTGATTCAAGAAGTGACTGAATTTTATAACTCACTCCATCCTTTATGAAGTTGTATGAGTTTTGTTCACCATTATGCATGGCCTTCCTATCAAACTGTCATGGCCTACCTTGTAATAGGTGATAGCCATCCATTTGAAAAACATCACACAAAATCTTGTCCTTATAACCTCCCATGGTGAACTCAATCCATGCTTGTTCATTAACCAAGACATGTTGCCCCTTATTTAACCAGATGACTTTATAGGGAGTGCTATGAGGTATCTTGGAGATCTTGAGTTTAGTTATGGCTTCTTCTGAGATGATGCTATTAGTAGACCGTGAGTCTATGATAACCTTACAAACTCTCCCCATAATTTTACACCTTACCTTGAAGAGTGACCTCCTTTTTTTGGGCTCCTCCTTGACTGGTTCCCTAATCAGTATTATGTTCATCATCAAATTCTCACCACTCTCTGAATCCAATCAGATATCAAGAGACTTCACACTTGAAGTATCTTCATGCACATATGCCACCTTCTTCTCTCCTTGTGAAAGTGATCCTTTCTTAGGACATCTATAGGCCAGATGCCCCAATTTATAACAATGATAACACTTTATAGTAGAAAAATAGGATGGTCCCCTTCCTCCTGGTGATCCACCTCTTCCTGCAAATCCTCTACCTTTTCTTGAACCATCTCTTTGACTAGTTTCTCCACTTTTTTCAATCAACTTAGACTCACCTTGTTGTCTGCTATCATTGCTTCTACCTCAATAGATTTCCCTATGTCCTCTTCCATCTCTACCTCTTCCTCTATTCTTTGAGGTATGGTCCTACTTCCTCTTTCCTTTCTCTTCTACCTTTAGAGCGATTTGGTAGCATTGATGGACTATTTTAGGAGTGACAAGACTCATGTCTTCTTGGATAGACCACTTAAGGCCATTCAAATATCTTTCCAATCTTATGCTTTCATCCACCTCTACCTTGGACCTTAAGCATAGTTTTTGAAATTCTTAAGTGTAGTAGTGTACATCCATCTCCTTCTTCCTGAGATTTTGCCTTCTCCTATGTAGTTGTATTTCATAGTCATTAGGGACATAATCTTTCTTGATTTTAGCCACCATCCCTTTCCAAGTAGCTATGTGGCTCCTTCCTTCCTTCTCTCTTTCAATTTGGACAAATTTCCACTAGGTTAAGGATGACCCTCTCAACCTTGACTTTACACCTTCACTTTTTGAGCATTAGAGACACCATCACATTCAAAATGGTTCTCCATACCTTCTATCCAATCCATGATGAGATCTAGATCCATTTTTCTACTGAACAAAGTAATGCCTTCTAATGCATTTCTATTGATTGCCTTTAGTGCCTTCAAGAAAGGTTCCTCTGGTATAATAGGGTCTAGTGTTGGAGCTTCTTCCTCTAACACAATCTCCTTTTCTTTGGCTTCTTCCTCTTCTTTTTGTTCCATCTTGTCCTTGACTCCATCTACTTTGTCTTGGACATCATTCAACAAATGTTCTAGTTGTGCTTGTCATTCTATCAAGAATTTATTGCCCTCCTCTTTCTCTTCAAATTTCTTGGCCAATTTTGCTTGGTCACCATTTTTCTTGATACACTGGACTTAGTTGGTGAAAGCATTCACCTTTCTATTCCCAAACCTTTAATATGCTCTAATACCACTTGATAAGGAGAGGGGATGAACTAATCACTGGTTCATGCTTCTAGTCTTCCTTTGAGACTTGTGGTGTCCTCAAAGATCACCTACTAGACCTATAGGATCTCCTCTCTACTTGTGATCCCCTAATCCAAGCCCCACTCTTCTATCTTCTGTAATTGTTAATCTTCTCCACCTTCTAGGTTCTCATCCTTAATGAGAAAATCTTTGGTCACCTTAGCTTCCTCTAAGGGCTAACTACTCAAATCTTCCCAAGCTTCTTGCAAGGTCATGAAGATGTTACATAACCTCCCAATACACTCTTTCCAATGCTTAAGAAAACCCCATGCATTGATCTTCCTTACCGATTTCAAGATTGGGCACCAAAATAGGGCTATAAGGAAGGTGCCCTAGTTAGCCCTCCTACTCCTAGAAATTAGGGAATAACTCAAAATTCCTCCATTAACCACTTCTAAGTTTCTTTAGAGAACCCTATTCATTCATCTATTTTTTAAGTATTTTCAAGGACTAAGGCCTCCAAACCGTCATACGGTACCTCAACACAAAATGAGAGTTTTCAAGGGTTTCTAGGATTTTCCTAGGTTTGTATGCTTTCTAGCTTGGTTTGATGCCTTCTAGGATTGGTATGAACTCCTCCTTCTTACCAAGGGACCCTAAAACATCACTCTATCCACTCCATGCCTACATTCAACCATATCTTCATGACCTTGCAATCTAGAATCTCTGCAACCTCACTGTTCCCTAACCAAGCAACCGCTGGCTTCCCTAGGGAAAGAAGTTAGAAATAGCTCCATTGCTTTTGAGGGCCCTTCCTCCTAAATGAGACAAGTACATTATGTACACTCACTATCCCCAAGAGGCCATACTATTTCTACTATGGGATAATGAGTTACATGCTTTACAATGTCAACTGCCTGGTTCAGGACAATGACCTGGTAAAATAGAAGTATTTACAAAACTATTAAAAGGTAAACACACACACTTAATCTAATTAAAAAAAAATACTCCACAAAGATCAAAATCCGATGCCAAGTGATAAAAGTTAATAGTGTAACACAACAATGCTTCCATTAACCCTCTGTTAAGCTTTTACACATACAGACTAGCTGCTTGAGCACATTGCCCATATAGAAATCACACACTTCTAGAAATATTAGGGTTTTTTAGGTGTATATTGTGTCTCCTAGGTCTTTGGGCTTCATCGTTAGGGTTTCTATTGGACCAAAGTTCAAATCTACCATTTTAGGAGGTGGTTACAAAATGTTGTCGAGCAACATTTGCAAAAATGTAAAGTTCCACTTTGCAACTTTTACATATTTTTACAACTTTTACCAAATAGGCTATTCTTAGCTTCCCAAAGCTAATGAATCTTCCTGGTTGACTCCTAGGTGTTGGATGCTTGATTCCAACTCAAAATAACTTCAAAAAGTCCTAAATTAACCTTTGACATTATAGTATGACTTCATTTCATGGAGTAACCAACTAGCCTTGAGGCCTATCCAAAAGACTCCTAAGACCTCTAAACCTCTAACTAACATTGCCAATCACACAAACTAGTCCTCAGACCTTTATTATATTTAAAAAACTCACTAAGAGGATGCCACCACAAAATTTCAAATGGTGAGGGTGCTATGCTATTTAGGTTCCCCTGCACCAACATGGATATATCACCTATGTCACCAAAAACATGTTTTTGTTTTCCTATGTTGCTCGGTTCCTTCTTTGATCGAATTGGGTTGGTGTTTCTCAGTTTCCTTTGTTTATAGGGGTTGGTCAGTTATCTCCCTGGCGCTTGGTGATGCTTGTCTGGTGCTCAGTTATCCTTGCTTACCAAGTTGTTTATTTTAATTTTCTATTGAGGATGACTCTTGCAATTAAATATGGTCTCAGATTTAATGAAGGTACTATTAGGAATGAATTCTAAATATATCCTATGGGGGAGTATTTGCATCCATTCTATAGCAGTTATTGTTGCATTCATGACTGTGATTGTCATTGATGTCAACGCAGTGATCTACTGAATATTAGTAGAGAAGTAGGCAATGTTTGAGTTAGCACACATTGGATATTAAAGATGAATATATGAGGAGTTGAGGACTTACTCTATGATGTTCTATAAGATCATGGTTAAGAGCACAGATGGAAATTCACGTATTCATGATAGTTATGAGGAAATTAGTGGAAGCAGTATTTGGGCAGTGTTCTTGAGTAGCAGTTTATGGAAATCAGATGATATCTCCTAATTGGGATGGAATCTGATCATGTGTAGTTATGAGGTAGTTGAAGACATGATGTTAGTGATGTGGATGTGAGCACAAGATCCGAGGTCACACGAGTCTTAATTGGAAGTCAACAATTTTGTGAAATTTTTATGTAACATGCGGAAACTTTTTTTTTTTAATTTGTATGCCGACTCATTTGTAATTAGTTGAGTGTGGTATAAAGAAAGAAATGTGTTGGTACTCTAAAAATTGGATTGATTTTAGAGTCAAGTTTCAAAGAATTTTCTTATGCCAAAGTTTGTGCGCTTCAAAGAAAAGTTTAAAGACCTGAGTTCAAGAGCATATAGAAATGGGCCTGATGAATTTCATAAGATACATCTTGGGGAAACGGGTTCAACACTTTTCATTTGACATATGCAGCGGGTTCCAGCTCCTAAGTTTTTAATTTGAAATGTTTAGGGAGTAGCTATTTTGAGGTGTTCACTTAAATCTGCATTTTTGCCTAAGTGTCAAATCATTGTAACAGATCTTGTTTGCATTTGAATATCTTGCGTCCTGTTAGGTTTTATGGCTCACCATTTTGGGAATATTTACAATGTATATTGGAGAGCTTATGTTTCAAAGCTCAAGCCTTTTTGAGTCCATTTGATAAGTTTTTGGATCCCCCAAAGTTGGCCTTCTAGATTTGTCGTATTTCAATATTTTGCCCAAATATCTGATTAGCCATATTCGACCAATTATAACTTTTGACCCTGTGACCCAATTGAGAAATTTCATTTTTCCCTATATTCCAGTGGTCAAATACTTCTTGTGTTTCAATTTTTAGGCCATGACAAATCCATTTGCCCAGATTTCCAATCGGATTCCTTTTGTAGTTTCTAACATTTTAATGAAGATCAATTGCACAGTTTAGTCGGAGGCCCTGTTTGGATGAAGGCATTAAGTGCCTTGTGATTGATCAAGATGTGCCGGTTGTGGCATCATGTTGCAGGCATGGGAATGAGTCATCTTGCCAATTTTTCAGCCCCCCATGTGCCCGTTTGATGTGTTTGCCAGGGTCATTTAGTTTTTGAGTAGCTCACTTTGGCATCTTACCATTTGCACTCGGTTCGAGGTGAAGCACAATTGAAGGTTGATCCATAATGTAGACATGAAAGTGACTAACCTTGATGTATTTCAGACTATGATGAATCCGATTGATCACTTTGCTCGATCAATTCCAAATGCAATTTCTACGAATTTGATTATTTTCAGTTCAGGATGTTCCAAGTGGCTAACTTTGGAGATTAATAATTGATAATTGGTTGATCATTTGATTCAATTTGATTGTAGCCTTATTTTCTATGTGTGAGAGTGATCAATTATCCAAGGTTTTAGACTATGAAGGTTCTGTTTGATCGGATTGCCTGGTCAGACAAAATGCATTCAATAATGTTAAAAAGTGTGGATAGCAGAACTGTGCAAAGTAACCATTTTCGAAAATTCATAGTTTTTTGCCAGTGTCTCATCTCCAATTAAGGTTGCTTTGTTTCGATCCTTGCATATGAAATTTCTTCTAGATTCAGTGGCATGCCCTCAACTCATCGTTTCATATTTTAAATTCATCTCTTTCCGGGGCAGTCGATAGTGTTTTTAGTTTGCATTCTGGCAGCAATTTTGAATGGGCATTTTCAAGTTTTAAAATCTCTTGCCTTGTTCACTTCTAGGAAAAGTTGTCTGACAGGGTTGTTATTTGTACTACAAGGTTCGTGTCCGCCGAGTTTTAGCTTCCAATGATTAGTTCTGATTAGTCTTTTAATGGCACGACTGGAGGTGTTTTATTAGGAATTGGTGACTGGTGAAGTATTAAAAATTGAAGTTTTTAAAGTTACCTGGTTGTCTGGATCAGATCTAGTTGTTCTTGCAAGTCGCTCTGGATCATTTTTGAGGCCAGCTATTTGAAGTCAATTTTTGTTTACGCCAGACCCATGTGGGGTCCAGCCTACCTCATTATAAAGGGACAAAATTTGTTGCTACGCCAGGCATGACATCTATTGTTTTGCACTGTTGGCTGCAAACATTATGTAAAAACCAGCAAATAAAAAAAAGAGAAGAATAGCTAGTAAGTGCATGAGCATATGATTAAAGTATGAAGGCGGTCTTCCTTGAGGCTAGTGTTTTCAATTGTTTGGAGGATGGAAGTAAAATCTCAATTTAAAATGTTAAAACAAAGGTTGATTTTAATACATTTGAAACTAATAAAGATGCCAAATTGGATTTGCGGGAGAAGAAGCTCGTGGATATTGACTGCAGGCATCAAGTAAAAGATTGATGCACGTATGGAGAAGGTTACATATGCTCATTGCTTGCGTGAGGTCTCTGCGAGAGTTCTCAACACCATATGCCCTCCCTTTAATGTATTATTTGCAGAGATTCATGCATGAATCTTTAAGGGGCTGGCACATTCTTGTGAATGTGTTTGTAGGCCCATGAGTCAAGATAGCCAACGTAGGAGGGTGGAGGAAGCTGTTGAGAGGTATGCAACTTGTAAACAAGAAGCACATAAAACACATGAAGAGTTGCATAAGCACCCCCAAGTGAGCAACACATATGTGCCTTCTACTTTTTAGTTTTTACAGGTGTGATGGGTGATGCCAGAGTCTTCTTCTCTCACACACGGACTATTTGAAGATTGCCAGTGTTTTAAATATTGCATATACCTTACATACATCACACATTTTATATGTTACACACCAAAACAAATAGGGAGTGATGGCCAACGTACTGGTAAAACAACAATACAGATTACTATATCATATAATTCCAAATACCAGGATAGCTTTAGTTAGCAAATAAATTAAAAATATACACAATTGACATAATCAGTGGACTTTGGAACCACTTTATGGCTTGCCAGTCATGTCGGGGGCTTCTCAAATGTTCACCTTTTTTTCCAATCCTTGAAGAACATGGAGATAAAATTTGGGTAAAAAATTATGAAGAGAGGATACAGTTTTTGCCAATGTGCCAAGACAAATCATAAGTAGTGAATTAGAACAACATTTTGCATTCCCAGAATTCTTCATTGAACGTACTCTTAATTGAAGAGTATGCCATCATATACATACCATTATTTAAGACTGTATTTCAAGGGGAGATGTATGTGAGAAAACAAGTATTGAAAGGACATGCAAGCCATTGGAAGAATAAATGTGAACATATAGGTATGGGATGCTGTAATGTTTGATTGTTGTTTGAGCTTTTAAATCCCACATGCACTGGGTGTGGGTGAAATAAAGCATTGAAATACATGTTCACTTGAATGATGTGTAAAGTGAATTGAAAAGAGAGCCTATGGCTATCTTTGGCATGTGGGCCCACCTTGGGGTGCGTGCTAGTAGGAGAATTTTCAAAGACCATTTAAAAAACCTCAAAGGAATTATCCCACATTGATGCCAAAAGAGTGAAATAAGATGTTTATAAGGAAAACCGCATAGTATGTGAGTGGCCAAGTATGGATGCATAGACAGAGGCCAGTATGCATACACATGTCATTCGAGGTGATGATGTGGATGGGTGACAAGGATGGCAAGCCCCACATGCAGGTAAGAAAATTTTTTATGCACTGTAGAGGGTCTCATCCATTGCATTGGGATACATGTAACATGAACCAATGGATGTCACAATAGCGCAAACTGAAGATGCACACTAGTTATGCTTGTGGAAGAATGACAGCGTGACACACGTCATCCGACGAGCTAGCATATAGGTGTTGGAAAAATGGTTAGCACTCCCCTCAGGATTCGTGACATGGTTTAACAGCCTCATGTGTCTTCTATAAGTCTAGTGGTTGTATCAGGCATTAACAGGTCGATCTTTTGGTGCAATGGTGGCCACTACTTGTAACAAGTGGTATCAGAGCTTGGTCACATGTTTGAATCCCCTCAAGTAACACTGAGGGGGAGATTGTTGGAAAAATGGTTAGCGCTCCCCTCGGGATTTGTGACATTGTTTAATAGCATCATGTGTCTTCTATAACTCTAGTGGTTGTATTGGGCATTAACAAGTCGATCTTTTGGTGCAACGACAACCACTACTTGTAACAATAGATGCTCAGTGAGCAAGATGAACCAATCACAGAGCGACAAGTGGCATGTGTGTGCTAATGAGTCCAGTTGGGTGGTGATGTGGATCGTCAGACCAATAGGGTGTTGCCATGTGGCATGTGGGCCCATTTCAAAATTCAAACATCTGCAACAAAAATTAAATATTAAATTTGAATTTGTATAGTCAGACTATATCAGAAATTCAAAAATTTAAATAATGCAACTGCTTACGAAAAAAAATGTTTGAGGGCTTTATTTTTATCCAAATATGCAAGTATTATATTTTTTGGAATTAGTGCGAAACAAGCTTTCCAATGGCGGTACTAAAAATCAAATTTAGCAAAGTTGGTGAGAGCAGCAATGGACTATGTAATCCGTGGTCAAATTTGGGTAAAGATGCAGATATTTTGTAAAAGTTGTTCTAGAATGTAAATGATATTAGATTTGTTCGAGGTATTTTGGATAAGTCTTAGGGTTGACTATGTTGCCCTAAAAATGCCCTAAATGATATTTTCTTGTTGCATCCTTGTTCATATAAAAGGATTTTTGTGATCATTTAAAAAGGGCTGGCTGGAAATTCTTGACACAGGAAGCTGAAAGGCTAAGTGTGTATCTTTAGTCTAGATTGTAATATATTTTGCTAGTTGTATCAATACTAGAGAGAAACCTTTTGTATCTTTTGCAAATTATCTATGGTATTACTGAATCAGTTTGTAATACAAAGATTTTAGTCCACATACTTAATATAGTTTCTCATTCTTAGATCTCTCCTTTAGTTGTTCTTGATGAATTTTGATTTTTCCAACTCATTGCATTAGGTTACTAGTGTATATGTTTTATCTCTCAGCCTTGATCTAGGATCAGGTTAAAAGTCTCTGAGTGAAGCATAGATTAATTTGGTTCAATCAGGAAGGATATTTGTAAGTAGTGTAAGAGATGTTTAACTATGTTTATGCTTGGATTCTCGGATGAATTTAGTAGTTGTTCTTGTATTCCATGTTTGCTTTAGGTGTGATGCCCAATGGATAAGGCATTGATAAAAAATTACTATCTCCTATTCTATTACAGGCCTTGCATGGTTGTTTACATTCTGCAAGAACTTATTAAAATACTTTATATGCTTTCAATCCTTTCAGTTTTATGTATTTAGGCCTCAGTTGTATCATAGCAATGGAGTGTCAATGAATGATTGGTTATTGTTTAGTACTTTCTTGTCATTATCTATATTGTTTAATCTAGTCCTGGTGTTGTAAAGAAGTGTTCTATTATACTGGATTAGGTGCATCTACCTTGGTTCTGCAGAGCCAAAAGTGAGGAGGGCAAGCTTGTCCCTATAGTTGGTCCAGTTGCCTATAGATTTCTTACATTTGGAACTAAACCATTCTTAATATCAGTCATAGGTATATTGGTGTCTCATGGAGTGTAAAATCTTATCTAGGAACCAACAAAATGGTGAATCTGCTGGGGAATAGAGATTATAATCATAAGCAAATATGTAGGTTCCAAGTTGAGCTAGACTCTTGGCTTGCCTATTTCAATCAGTTGATATCTCTAGGCTTATAAATTAGTTATAAATAACGTAGGTATGAGTAGAGATAGACTTCTGGCCAGCTCATTTGTTATCCAATGGTTTCCATTGAAGTGCAAAGAGTTAGTTTGAAAATTTTTTAAATCATCTCACCAAGTTGTGAGTGGTGACTCTGAGATCTTGTGTTTCATCAGTGCAACATTCACAATAAAAGATATGATGTATTCAGCTCTGATAAATATTTTTTGAAATTCTAGTGAAGTTTTGTGTTGGTTGGAAGAAGTATACAAAAATAGAGATAAAGTATTTTTTCTTCAAGAAGGTGGTGACTCTATAAGAAAAGAACCTGATGGAGCTATGAAGTGAGCTCTGAAACATGTCATCATTTCCAGCCAGAGAAAGAATTACATCATCAAAACTTACTAGGTATTTCTCGGTAGATGTTTTATATTTGTGTAATCCTTACTAAGTTAAAAAGTCACCACATAAAAGAATTTTAGAATTGTGGGTCTGCATATTTCTCTGGACTTGTTTAAAAATCTAGGTTGTATCTTTGGAGAAATATGTATGTGTGAGAAGTTTTATGGCTGCATAAGTTATTTGTAATAAAAATATGAAAACTTCATTAAGAGGAGGTGTAGTCCATAATGGATTCAAGTAGAGGTCTTGCGGTACAAAGGTATGCACCATTATGTTTTGATGGCATACATGGTTTCCCGAATGAGATTCCTACCAAGATTAGGAAACATTTGCAAGAGTTTAAAGAGAAATGATTAGATTCAGCATGTGAACATTTGCAAGAGTTTTTTGATCTGATGGGAGACTTCAAGATTTGTCATGAAGATGTTATCATGAAGTTGTTGGTTCAGGATTTGAAGGGTGATGCCAGGGTCTAGTTTTATTCCTTACCGGTGAATTTTGTTTCTTCGTGGGAAGGCTTCAATTCAGCTTTCATGGAATGGTTCACTGAGAGAATAGATGTGAGCATCTTACTCAACAAATTGAGGGAGATTTAGATTGAAGAAGATGAATTGGTTCCACCATTCAACATCAGATTTGCTAGGACATTAAGTGATATTCCAATGAGTTACATACCCATTGATCAAGTATGTTTAATAATTTATTTGGGTGCTTTCGATAGAAAGATGAGTTTCCTATTAAGAAATAAAGAGCCAAATAATTTACATCAGGCTTTTATGATAGCAATGGACATTGAAAATAATCTGAGATATAAAATTACCAAAGGGTTTTTATCCGCTGGAATCCATTGTCATAATATCCCAATCGAAGAAGATGGGTGTAAATCACCAAATAGAACTCAATGTCAAAAGATTTCCATCTCTGGCGATCTTACTAATCATGTTTCAAGTTATGCTTCTAGACAAAATGTGAATGAAGAAAATTCACAACAAACAACGAATGTCCCTGATGTAGAAGTTAATATGGTTAGTGAAGAATTGCAACATTTTCTTGATGCAAAGATAGATATATACAAGGGGTATACACCAAGTAGATTTCAGATTAATTCTTCTATATGTGGGGCTGCAGAGACTTATTGTTTGCAATCAAGTACTAAAAATGAAGAGGGGGTAGATCTTTCATCAATGATGATAAAGCCCCAAGTGATGAAATTATGTCAGATTTCAGCAGTTGTAATTGTGAAAAATAAGATTCAAAGAGTCAAAATGATCTTGATCTTCTTAAAGACAAGGAAATGATTTATGGACAGCTTTGTGAAGACAATGAGAAATTATCATGTGTTGAAAATGATTGTGAAAGGGTTGATATGATTGGAGCAATGATGAATCCTTTTGTTTCAAATAACAGTGATAATGAAATTGACTTTTCAGTTTGCATGTTTCCAGCTTTTGATTTTCCATATGAAGTTGTTGATCATAAGATAGATGAAGGTTTCTATGAGCCTGAATATGAAATCATGGTAGCTCATTTTTCCCTTGATTTAGAGATAGAAGTCATTTGGTTTGATTTAGTTACTGAAGATTTTGATATTGTTAATAATATAAAGCCAGTGTCTCATCAAAAAGAAGTTAACAATGCTGACAATCCACCCTATAACAATGAATTATGTCAAGGAAACATATGCCAAAAAGAGGATATGTGCAATGGGCTGCTTTCTAATTTGTCTAAACCACAATTTGAAACATTTGATGAAACGTTGGAAGAAGTTTCAAAACTTATACCAGATTTTTTGTTTCAATCAGAGGTGTGTTCTTTCTTCCAAGATTTGGATGTAAAGAGTGCTGATATTCTATTTTTTGAAGAGGTTGAAACAAGTCAACAAGGACATGTTAGTCACCAATTAGAAAATGAATCTTTCAATTTTCTGATTCAGCATGATGATGTTTCCTGGGGTGGATTCAATTTGAATTCACAACCTATATTTCAAAATGATCTTCTTGAGCACTTGTCTGATATGCACACGGTTGAACTTCAAAGCTTTCCTTTTAATGTTCAAACATACATTGAAGATGATGATTGCTTTCCATGTATAGAGCTAAAAAGTCAGGACAGGATCTTTGATGGTTCCGAATCTTACATTGGTTATGATGTTTTTTCGAATACAGAGGTGTGTTCTTTAGGTGATCCAAAATCAGATTATGAAGATATGACAGAGGGGTTTTCTTGTGAGGAACCTTGTTCAAATAAACATGATGATGTTGTTTCCTTTTGTACTAATGGTGCTGATTATGATGCTGATAGTGAATTCAGTGAATATGAGGATGTAGAAGAAGAGTCTACGGTGAACAATGTTCCTATTAAGTTTGTAAACCTCTCCTTTTATCAACATAAGAGAACAATTTTATTATCCCATTATAAGAAAGACTTGTGCAAATATAAAAAGGATAATTATGATGCATATGGAAGTTCTTGCAGTGATGGCCTTGCACAAGATAATGGGAATCAAGAGTTTGTAGCCCCTGTTCTAAACAAAAAGGAAACTTGCAGCATCAATCAAGAAACCAAAGAAAATGAAAATGAAATCTAGTGCACACAAAGCAGTGAGGAAATATCTAACCTTTTAGAAGCTAATTTTTAGAGGTATGCTCTTACATTTGACTTTACACTTTCATGCCCAAAGGATATATGTTTTGACATTGATAATGAGGCATGTGTTCAAAATGATGAAAATAATGATTCATGTTTACATGGGACCCCCTCATGTGAAAGTTTGTAGAAGAAATGATTGAAGACCATGACACTATGTTGTCGTGTCATAGAGACTCTAATGATGAACGAGTCTCTTGTTTAATTTCTTTTCTTTCTTTTGATGAGTATGATAGTGATTATGACACTGGTAAGGACAACAAATTCTTTGATAAAAATGCTGATATGGATCGGCTGTCCTTATGTCATAATGATAATGAAAAGGGTTTACACTTGGTTCACTGTTCAGAATGTGAATACATCTTAGAGGATCCAAATTACTCAGTGACTGAGGTATCTCTTAAAGTAAGCCCGAGGATCTTTTTCCTTTTCAGCCAAGTGAGTTTTTAGTAATGCATTATGGTCATTATAGCTTATCTTTTGATGCATTACTGGATAGACCTTATATTTTCAGTCAACATCAAGAAGCGATAAAAGATGTTTCATATTTTCTGGAGTATGAACATGAAGATTGTTGTGACTGGAAGAGTTTGGGTTGTGGCAAGTATAGGATTACCTTTCAGCTCAAATTTTTTCATATATGTTGGCAACATGTTTGTCAAAAGTTTTTTGAGTGGTTGGTCTCATATATGGATCAAAATCATATGTTTGACAAAGGTATGAAGTGGTTCCATTTTTTAGGCTTTGAGCCTTTGCAAGTGATGTATATTTTGTACAGTTGCTTTCTTTTAGTTGTGTGGTTTGTTTCTTTCAGTAAGGTTCCCAATTTTTGAGAGAGAGCAAGAAGTCGGTTTTTATTTTTCAGTGGTTTGTTGTACCAAAGATTCATGAATACTCTGCATGCCCACAAGGGCCACGCATCCCCAGTCAGAGCCACTATTGGTACTCTAAAAATTGAATTGATTTCAGAGTCAAGTTTCAGAGAATTTTCTTAAGCCAAAGTTTGTGTGCTTCAAAGAACAATTTAAAGACCTGAGTTCAAGAGCATATAGAATTGGGCTTGATGAATTTCACAGGATACATCTTGGGGAAATGGGTTCAACACTTTTCATTTGACATATGCACTAGATTCCAACTCCTAAATTTTAAATCTGAAATGTTTAGGGAGTAGCTATTTTGAGGTGTTCACTTAAATCTGCATTTTTGCCTTAGTGTCAAATCGTTGTAGCAGGCCCTATTTGCATTTGAATATCTTGCGTCTTGTTAGGTTTTATGGTTCCCCATTTTGGGAATATTTACAATGTATATTAGAGAGATTATGTTTCAAAGCTCAAGCCTTTTCGAGTCCATTTGATAAGTTTTTGGATCCCTGAAAGTTGGCCTCCAAGATTTGTCCTATTTCGGTGTTTTGCCCAAAAATCTGATTAGCCATATTCGACCAATTATAACTTTTGACCCTATGACCCAATTGAGAAATTCCCTTTTTTCCTATATTCCAGTGGTCAAATACTTCTTGTGTTTCAATTTTCAGGCCATGATGGATCCATTTGCCCAGTTTTCCAATCGGATTCCTTTTGTAGTTTCTAACATTTTAATGAAGATCAATTGCATAGTTTAGTCGGAGGCCCTGTTCAAACAAGTGCATTAAGTTCCCTGTGATTGATCAAGATGTGCTAGTTATGGCATCGTATTTTAGGCATGGGAATGAGTCATCTTGCCGATTTTCAGCCACCCATGTGCCTATTTGACATGTTTGCTAGGGCCATTCAGTTTGCAGATTGCTAGGTTTCTCTGACAGTGCAAAGTTTAGTTTTGAGTAGCTCACTTTCAGATCCTGCCATTTGCACTTGGTTTGAGATCAAGCATAATTGAAGGTTGATCCATAATGTAGACATGAAAGTGATTCACCTTGATGAGTTTTAGACTATGACGAATCCAATTGATCACTTTGCTCGATCAATTCCAAATGGAATTTCTATGAATTTGATTGTTTTCAGTTCAGGATGTTCCAAGTGGCCGACTTTCGAGATTAATAATTGATAATCAGTTGATCATTTTATAAATCTGATTTTATCCTTATTTTCTATGTGTGAGAGTGATCAATCATCCAGGGTTTCAGATTGTGAAGGTTTGGTTTGATCGAATTGCCTGGTCTGACAAAATGCATTCAATAATGTTAAAAAGTGCGGATAGCATAACTATGCAAAGTAACCTTTTTCAAAAATTCATTATTTTTTCCCAATTGCTCATCTCCAATTAAGGGTTGCTTTGTTTCGATCCTTGCATATGAAATTTCTTTCAAATTCAGTGGTGTACCCTGAACTCATCGTTTCATATTTTTAATTCATCTCTTTCCGAGGTAGTCGGCAGTGTTTTCAGTTTGCATTCTGGCAGCAATTCTGAATGGGTGTTTTCAAGTTTTAAAATCTCTCGCCTTGTTTAGTTCTAGGCAAAGCCATCTGATAGGGTTGTTTTATGTACTACAAGGTTCATGTCCACCCAGTTTCAGCTTCCAGTGATTAGTTCTGATTAGTCTTTTAATGGCGCGACTGGAGGTGTTTTATTAGGAATTGGCGACTGGCAAAGTATTAAAAATTGAAGTTTTTTAAGTTACCCGGTTATCCAGATCAGATCCAGTTGTTGTTGGAAGTCGCTCTGGATCATTTTTGAGGCTGGTTATTTGATGTCAAAAATTTTTAGGCCGGACCCACTTGGGGTCTAGCCTGCCTCATTATAAAGGGACAAAATTTGTTGCTATGCCAGGCATGACATCTATTGTTTTGCACTGTTGGCTGCAAACATTATGTAAAAACCAGAAAATAAAAAAAAGAGAAGAATAGCCAGTAAGTGCATGAGCATATGATTAAAGTATGAAGGCAGTCTTCCTTGAGGCCAGTTTTTTGAATTGTTTGGAGGATGGAAGTAAAATCTCAATTTAAAATGTTAAAACAAAGGTTGATTTTAATACATTTGAAACTAATAAAGATGCCAAATTGGATTTGCGGGAAAAGAAGCTCATGGATATTGACTGCAAGCATCAAGTAAAAGATTGATGCACATATGGAGAAGGTTACATATGCTCATTGCTTTCATGAGGACTCTACGGGAGTTCTCAACACCATGTGCCCTCCCCTTAATGTATTATTTGCAGAGATTGGTGCATGAATCTTTGAGGGGCTGGCACATTCCCGTTAATGTGTTTGTAGGCCGATGAGTCAAGGTAGCCAGTGTAGGAGGGTGGAGGAAGCTGTTGAGAGGTCTATAGCTTGTAAACAAGAAGCACATAAAACACATGAAGAGTTGCATAAGCACCCCCAAGTGAGCAACACATATGTGCCTTCTACTTTTTAGTTTTTACAGGTGTGATGGGTGATGCCAAAGTCTTCTTCTCTCAGACGTGCACTATTTGAAGGTTGCCAATGTTTTAAATAGTGCATATACCTTACATACAACACGTTTTATATGTTACACACCAAAAAAAATAGGGAGTGATGGCCAGCGTACTGGTAAAACAACAATACAGATTACTGTATCGTATAATTCCAAATGTCAGGATAACTTTAGTTACCAAATAAATAAAAAATATACACAGTTGACATAATCAGTGGACTATAAAACCACTTTATGGCTTGCCAGTCATGTCGGGGGCTTCTCAAATCTTCACTTTTTTTTTCCAATCCTCGAAGAACATGGAGATAAAATTTTGGTAAAAAATTATGAAGAGAGGATATAGTTTTTGCCAATGTGCCAAGACAAATCAGAAGCAGTGAATTAGAACAACATTTTGCACTCTTGGAATTCTTCATTGAACATACTCTTAATTGAAGAGTATGCCATCATATACATACCATTATTTAAGACTATGTTTCAAGGGGAGATGTATGTGAGCAAACAAGTATTGAAAGGACACGCAGGCCAATCGAAGAATAAATGTGAACACGCAGGTATGGGATGTTGTAATGGTTGATCATTGTTTGAGGTTTTAAATCCCACATGCACTGGGCATGGGTGAAATAAAGCATTGAAATACATGTTCACTCAAATGATGTGTAAAGTGAAGTGGAAAGAGAGCCTATGGCTATGTTTGGCATGTTGGCCAACCTTGGGGCACATGCCAATAGGAGCATTTTGATAGACCATTTGAAAAGCCTCAAACGAATTATCCCACATTGATGCCAAAAGAGTGAAATAAGATGTTTATAAGGAAAACACACAATATTATCCCACAATGATGCCAAAAGAGTGAAATAAGATGTTTATAAGGAAAACCACACAATATGTGAGTGTCCAAGTATGGACGCATAGACAGAGGCCACTATGCATGCACACATGGTTCGAGGTGATGATGTGGATGGGTGACGAAGATGGCAGGCCCCACAAGAAAGTAAGAAAATTTTTGATGCAGTGTATAGGTGCTCATCTGTTGCATTGGGATATGTGCCACATGATCCAATGGATGTCGCAATAGCGCAAAATGATTATGAACACTAGTTATGCTTGCAGAAGAACAATAGCATGACATGTGTCATTCGACAAGCTGTCATATAGGTGCTTAGTCAACAAGATGAGCCAATCACAGAGTGACAAGTGGCTTGCGTGTGTTGATGGGTCTAGCTAGGTGGTGATGTGGATCGTCAGACCAATAGGGTGTTTCCATGTGGCATGTGGGCCTGTTTCAAAATCCAAACATCTACAGCAAAAATTAAATATTAAATTTGAATTTGTATAGTCAGACTATATCATAAATTCAAAAATTTAAATTATGCAGTTGCTCATGGAAAATAATGTTTGAGGGCTTTATTTTTATCCAAATATGCAAGCATTATATGTTTTCGGAATCGATGCAAAACAAGCTTTCCAATTGCGGTGCTAAAAATCAGATTTGGCAAAGTTGGTGAGAGCAGTAATGGACTATGTAATCTGAGCTCAAATTTGGGTAAAGATGCATATATTTTGTAAAAGTTGTTCTAGAATGTAAATGATATCAGATTTGTTCGAGGTATTTTGGATAAGTCTTAGGGTTGACTGTGTTTCCCTAAAAATGCCCTAAATGATATTTTCTTCTTGAATCCTTTTTCTTATAAAAGGATTTTTGTGATCATTTAAAAAGGGCTGGCTAGAAATTCTTGACACAGGAAGCTGAAAGGCTAAGTGTGTATCCTCAGTCCAAATTGTAATATATTTTTCTAGTTGTATCAATACTAGGGAGAAACCTTCTGTATCTTTTTGAAATTGTCTATGGTATTACTGAATCAGTTTGTAATACAAGGATTTGAGTCCACATACTTAATATAGTTTCTCATTCTTGGATCTCTCCTTTAGTTGTTCTTGATGAATTCTGAGTTTTCCAACTCATTGCATTAGGTTACTAGTGTATATGTTTTATCTCTCATCCTTGATCTAAGATTAGGTTAAAAGTCTATGAGTGAAGCATAGATTCATTTGGTTCAATCAGGAATGATATTTGTAAGTAGTGTAAGAGATGTTTAACTATGTTTATGGCTTGGATTCTCAGATGAATCTAGTAGTTGTTCTTGTATTCCATGTCTTCTTTAGGTGTGATGCCCAATGGATAAGGGATTGATCAAAAATTACTATCTCCTATTCTATTACATGCCTTGCATGGTTGTTTACATTCTGTAAGAACTTATTAAAATCCTTTCTATCCTTTCAATCCTTTTAGTTTTAAGTATTTAGGCCTTAGTTATATCATAGCAATGGAGAGTCAATAAATGACTAGTTATCATTTAGTACTTTCTTGCTATTATCTATTTTTTTTAATCTAGTCCTAGTGTTGTAAAGAAGTGTTCTATTATACTAGATTAGGTGCACCCACCTTGGTTCTATAGAGCCAGAAGTGAAGAGGGTAGTCTTGTCCCTATAGTTGGTACAGTTGCCTATAGATTTCTCACATTTGGAGCTAAACCATTCTTAATATCAGTCATAGGTATATTGGTGTCTCATGGAGTGTAAAATCCTATCCAGAAACCAACATAATGTTTTGCTTGTTGTAGAAGTGTGAATGAGAAGAAGTTGTGAGTTGTACTTGAAAGTGAATTGTGGAATTGTGCAATACTTGTAGAAAGAGGCTATGCAAAGTATAGAGATCTGGTATTGAGATCTAAAGAAGCAGTTGTTGTGGTTTTGCACAATCAGAGAAGGATTATTGAATTGTTGAGATCAGTAATCTTTTGGTATTATTCTGTTGAGTAATACAAAGATCAGTTGGACAGTGTGTTCCATGATCTTTCACCTAAAGCTATTTGGGTAGTGGGTCCTTCTATCTTCATAACTCCTAACAGAGTTAGAATCTTTTAGTAGGGATTCAAAGTCTATTAATAGGGACTCATATGTACTAAATGTATTTCATAAGACTCCTAACAGAGTCAATCATCTTACAAGGAATTTTCATATTAGTGCATCTTTTGTGGGCATCATTCTTACCAAGGTTTACTCTATGATCAAGAGGTTTCCTAGTCAACATATCTTGTGTCATTGTGTTATTGTGCATGTATATCTTTCTATGGTTTTTTATTACATTTATTACATTGTTAAAATCTATTGAGGTTGATAAAAGTTATATTTATCTGATAACTGATTTAGCACCCCCCTCTCAATTATCTTGGTGGACTTTACTTCTAACAATTGGTATCAGAGTGGCAAGTCCTTGAAGGAAAAGTTTAACAGCTTAAGGAGATCCATGGCGAATCATTTTAGGAAAAAAAAACCCTAAGTTTGATGGAGTAAATTTTGAGAGCTAGAAAGAAAAGATGAAGATACATTTACTTTGTTTAGGACCAAGTTATTAGTTAATCACAAAGAATCAGAAGACTATCATTGATGAGGATAAGATTGAAGAATGTACTCTTGAGGAAAGAGATCTATTCATGTGTAACATAATTCCCAGAGAAGCACTCTTGTCAGCCCTTCTAGAAAATGAGTACAATCAGGTAAAATATCTAAAAACATCTCATGAAATTTGGTTAGCTTTACAATCTACTTTTGAAGGTGATGAATATGCAAAGAAAGTTAGATTACATAATTGAATATGTGCATTTGAAGATATAAGAATGATGGAAGATGAATCTATTAAAAGCTATAATGGTAAAATGTTAGAGATTGTTGCAGGTATAAAATCTTGTGGAGGAACCAAGATAGAGAATGAAGTGATAAGGAAAATTCTAAGGACATTGACTCCTATATTTAAGTAGTCAACACAGATCATTGAACAAGTTATACCTTGTACTATGAACTTTACCAAAGAAATACTTCTTGGAAGATTAGAAGTAGCAGAAATGAACCTGAGGCTATCAGGAGACTTACCTAGAATGGAGACAACATTCAGTGCACTTAGTGTTCACCCAACTTTGTCAAGAAGCATCAATGTAGGAAGAGATTATGCTAGTAGTAGCAGATCTAGAAATTAAGAAGATGGGAAGATTGAAGAAGGTATTTCCTTTCTTGTGAAAAGAGAACCAAATGGTAAGAAATTTTTTAAATGTTGGACTTGTCAAGAATTTGGTCATTTTGCATCTAAATGTCCTAAGAGAGTTAAGAAGTATAGGAAGACCTTTAATCCTAGGAGATCTAAAGAATGTTACTATGAAAATTATAAAGAACTTGAAGCTAGTTTGGAGAAATCATTGAGTGAAAGTGATACTGAGAATGATGATATAGGATTTGTAGCAATTAAAGAAGAAAATCCTGAAATGAAAGTTGAGGAAAAAAAGGCTTTAGTTTCTCAAGTAGAAAAGAAAGCTTATTAGATTATAGATAGTGGTTGTTCACATCATATGACTCGAGACATGAAAAAGTTTATAAAGTTTAACAATTATGATGGAGGAATTTTAGAGTTGGAAACAATGCACCTTATTTGATTAAAGATATAGGATCTATTACTCTTGATGGAAAGACTAATACTGAGGATGGTTACCTTGTGAATGGTTTGAAACATAATCTTTTGAGTGTTGGATAGCTAGTTGATAAGGGATATCAAGTTTGGTTTACTAAGAAAACCTGTATGATCAAAGACAAGGATGGAAATTTGATTGGTGCTGGATCTAGAACTAGAGGTAATGTATTTCAGTTCAATCCTACTGAGATGACATGCTTGATTACTAAGATTGATGACATTTGGTTATGGAATAGAAGATTTTTTCATATAAACTTTGATAACGCTGTGAAAGTGAGTACTACACTTGTAGAAAGAGATTTACCTAAAATTATGAAGCCTACTAGCATGATTTGCAAGGAATGTGTGATGTCTAAACAAAAGAGAAGCTCATTTCCCTGCAAGAAGTTTAAAACAACAGAGAATTTGGAAATTGTTCATACATATTTGAGTGGTCCCACAAGGACTAGATGATTCTACGAAGAAAGGTATTTTATGATTCATGTTGATGATTTTACAAGAATGATGTGGATTTCATTTCTTAAAGAAAAAATTGAAGCATTTGATAAGTTTAAGATTATTAAGAACAAAGTTAAGAATGAAGATTAAATGTTTGAGATTAGATAGAGGTGGAAAATTTACTTCAAAATAATTTAATAGTTTTTGTGAAGTGAATGGTATTAAGAGATAGTTTTCAGCCCCTAGGACACCTAAACAAAATGGTATTGTAGAAAGAAGAAACAGGTTAGTGACTAAAGAAACAAGAGCTATGTTGTTTGAGAATGACTTGGTGAAGATATTCTGGAGAGAAGCAGTGAAGATAGCAGTGTATATAATGAATAAAGTACAAATCAGATTGGACACAGACAAGACACCCTATGAACTATGGGTTGGAAATGCACCATCAGTTAAGTATTTTAGAATTTTTGGAAGAAAATGTTATATTAAGAGGGATGATGACATTGGAAAGTTTGATCCTAGAAGTGATGAAGGTATATTTCTTGGATATTTATTGGAATAAAATCTTGTAGATGTTACTATAAAAGAACTACTATTGTTGAGAGCACAAATGTTCAAGTTGATGAAAAGTTCAAAATTCAGGAAAGAATACTTAATTATGAATCAGATGAAGAAACTCATCCTAGAACTCATCCAAAGACTACTGAATTATTCTATGAAACTTATAGTGATTTGTTGAATGAAATCTATAGTCAAGAAATCATTGAAGAACCTATAGTAGAAACAAGAACTGAGACAGTGACACCTAACAAGAATCTATGAAGGAATCATCTTGTTGAGTAGATTATTAGAAGCATAGACATTGGATTTCTAACATGAAATAAGGTACAAGAATAGTTGTGTTTGATTTCACAAATTGAACCTAAATCTACTAGTGAAGCCTATGAAGAGAAACATTGGATTAAAGCTATGAAAGAAGAACTAGATCATATTGAAAAGAACAAGACTTGGGAATTGGTCGCTAGACCTAAAGATAAGAATGTTATAGGAACAAAATGGGTATTCAAAAACAAGATGAATGAACAAGGAGAAGTTGTAAGGAACAAAGCAAGATTGGTATGTAAAGGATACTCATAGCAAGAATTTATTGACTATGAAGAAACTTTTTCACTAGTAGAAAGAATTGAAGCACTAAGAATGTTTTTGGCCTATGCAGCTTACAAAAAATTTGAAGTTTATCAAATGGATGTGAAGTCAGCATTTTTGAGTGGATAATTGGAAGAAGAAGTCTACATTGAGAAGCCTGGAGGTTTACCTTTAACTCAAGAAGGAGATATGGTATGTAAACTGAAGAAAGCTTTATATGGACTGAAGCAAGCACCTAGAACTTGGTATGCAAGATTGGATAAGTATTTGATAAAGTTAGGATTTACAAAAGGCACAATTGATAGCAACCTATACACAAAGGATATTGAAAATGGTTTGTTGGTTGTTGTTATTTTTTTTGATGATATTATCTTTGCAGGAGAAGATGAAGCTAGTGATAAATTTGTAGATGAAATGAAAATTGAATTTGAAATGAGTGTGATTGGTGAAATGAAATACTCTTTAGTATTGCAAATAACAAAAAATAGTGATAGTATCTTTGTAAGTCAGAAAAAGTACTTGAATGATTTATTGAAGAGATTTGGAATGGATAAATGTAAACCAGTTGGAACACCTATGGTAACCAGACACAAATTATCTAGCACAGATGAGACTCCTATAGTGGAACAAAAAAAGTATACATCTATGATTGGAGGATTGCAATATTTTACTCATACAAGACCTGATATATCACATACAGTTGGAATTGTAGAAAGATTTCAAGTTGAACCTAGAGAATCACATTATGAAAAAGTAAAGAGGATACTGAGATACTTAAGAGGCATAATTGAATATGGATTCTGGTATGAAAAATCTGATGATTTTACCCTGTGTGCATATACAGATGCTGATTAGGGAGGTAGTGTTGATGACAAAAAGAGCACCAGTGGTGGAGCATTTTTTCTTCGAGGAAGATTAGTTCTATGCTAAGCAAGAAGCATGACTATATTTCACAAAGCACAACAGAAGCAAAATATGTGGTAGTAGCAAATAATAGTAATCTAATAATTTGGATGAAGCAAATGCTGAAGGATATTGGAATAAATTTTTTTGATCATGTTGTTATACATTCTGATAACACCAGCATAATTATTATGTCTAAGAACCCTGTGTTACATTCTAAGACAAAGCATATAGAGATAAAGTGGAAAAGAAAGAAGTCAGACTTGAGTATATAAGCACAAAAGATAAGATTGCAGATATATTTACAAAACCTTTTCCTAATGATACATTTGAGTATCTGAGAGGTATGCTTGGGGTTATGCCCCAGCCTAATTTTGAGAAGTGATGCAGATTGTTGCATCCGTCCAATGGTATATTAGCCCTATCTTTCTTTTGGATTGGATGATGGTACTTCCTCTATGGGGGAGTATGTGTATCTGAGCTGAGTCATGGGACTCTAGTGAATGTATTTTCTGAACAATTTTTTTTGACATTGAAGTTTTTGTTGACATAATGATGAAACATCTATCATTGATGTGAATGGGGGAGAAGTATACATGAAAAATCATCAATTTGAGAATTGAATAGAAAAATGAGGCAAGATTTTATTGATGAAGAGGATTTGAAAGAATTTTTAGAGCAACAGTGTTGCAGTGTTGGTATTCATGGAACTTGGATGCTTTTTCATCTATGTTGCCATCAATGCCAATGGGGGAGATCATTAGGAATGAATTATAAATATATCCTATGGGGGAGTATTCGTAGCCATTTTGTAGTAGTTCTTGTTGCATTCATGACATTGATTGTCATTGATGTCAACACAGTGATCTACTAAAGATTAGCAGAGAAGAAGATAGTGTTTGAGTTAGCACACATGGGATATTGAAGATGAAGCTATGTAGAGTTGAGGACTTACTATATGATGTTATATAAGATCATGGTTAAGAGCACAAATGAAAATTTATGTATTCATGCAATTTATGGGGAAATCAACTGAAGCAATATTCGGGGAGTGTTCCTGAGTAGCGATTTGTGGAAATCAAATGATATTTCCTAATAAAGATTGAATCTGATCATGCACAATTATGAGGTAGTTGAAGACATGATGTTAGTGATGTGGACATGAGTGCAAGATCTGAGGTCACATGAGTGAGAAACTATCTTAATTGGAAGCCAACAGTGTTGTGTAATTTTTATGTAACGTGTGGAAACTTTTATTTTCTAATTTGTATGCCAACTCATTTGTAATTACTTGAGTGTGGTATAAAGGAATGAATGTTTTCCTTTCTATAGAAGTGTGAATGAGAATAAGTTGTGAATTGTATTTGAAAGTGAATTGTGGAATTGTGCAATACTTGTAGAAAGAGTATACGTGAAATATTGAGATCTGGTATTGAGATTTGAAGAAGCAGTTGATGTAGTTTAGCATAGTCAAAGAAGGAGTATTGAATTATTGAGATCAATAATATTTTGGTATTATTCTATTGAGTAATAGAAAGATCAGTTGGATAGTGTGTTCGGTGATCTTTCACCTGAAGTTGTTTGGGAAGTGGGTCCCTCTGTCTTCATAACTCCTAACAGAGTTAGAATCTTTTAGTAGGGATTCAAAGTCTCCAAACATGGACTCATATGTACTGAATGCATTTCATAAGACTATTAACAAAGTCCATCCTCTCACAAGGAATTTTAATGTTAGTGCATCTTTTGTGGGCATCATTCCCACGGGGTTTACTCTTTGATCAAGAGGTTCCCTAGTCAACATATCTTGTGTCATTGTGTTATTGTGCATGTATATCTTTATATGGTTGTTGATTACATTGCTTGCATGGTTAAAATCTATTGAGGTTGATAAAATTTGTATTTATCTTGTTGGGTATATTTTAGGTTTTTTGAGGTTCTTGCTCCAAGTCTTGTCTAAATGTCTTTGCTTGTGTCTTCGTCTGGTTTAGGGTTTTAGAATTCCTCAAAATCTTTCATATTTGTGTTAAAAAACCCTTGCCTTATGTATTTTTGCCTAAAAAATGATTGATTCATTGGTTAGTTTTAAGTGTGCCCTAGTTCCCTGTATTTGCGCATTACTTTTTGGTCACTTAAGTCTTCCAATCCACACATGGTTATTGTTTTCCTTGTCTTCACTAAATCGTACAATGTTTTTCCATGTCTTCATGTATTTCAGCAAACCAGCGACAGTGGTGAGTCCTTTTTAATCTTTCTCATTAGTTTCTGAATCTCCCATTTTATGTCACAATTAGTCTTAACATCAAGCAGTTCACCAACTGTGTAATCTCTGGTTCTCTTATTTCTTGTTGGTTTTCTCTAAACATTCGATGAATGGCCGTAGTGGTTATCTCTAGATCATTGAATCTAATGGTCTTCTTGATTGTTATTTGGCAACTCAGTGAAGACCATTCATCATCTTTGTGATCAACGGTGAAGTTTTAATCTCACAAAGAATGGGCCCTACACCAATTCATTTGGTAGTCAAGTGACTGAGTCTTATTTTTATATCCACTAAGTTTGGTGGCTCTAATAATGTAATTTAGCAAAGTTAAAAGTGTGTCTTCTTCAGTCGCACATTATCAGAAGGAAAAGATTATGATTTTAAACCTTGGGAGATTAAGTGAATGCTATGGTCACTGAGTCTCAAAATTAAAAAGTAAAGATCTAATGGATTGGGTGATTCAGCAACAATCACTGATTGTTTCTAGGATCTACAGTCAGCGTGTGATCTCAGGATATAACCTAAGGTGTGATAAGTATTCAACAAATGGGAGATGTGGGTTTTTTGCTCAATCTCAAAGTCTGACCATGGTTAAGCATTTCTTTTTGAGAATGTGAGGTAATCATGTTCACTAAATCATGAGATGGAATAAGAGTTAAGCATGGCTTTCCAAGATTAAGAGATTTAGTTGTTCGCTGATTCTCTAGATATTTTCTAAGTTAAGGAAAAGGTTGTGAGAATTGGTGAAGTCTTTGGTCACTTGTTCTCTGAGTTTAACCATGGATGATCCAAGTGTTCTGAGAACATGAGATTTCCTTTAGTCACCAAATCTCTGATTACAGTGGGGTTATGATGAGTTTTGAAAGATAATTTGAGGACTGTTGATCATCTTTGGGATCAATGTTGGTTGCTAAAATATCCCAATAAAGCCATGAGTTAAGGGATCACTCTAAGATTTCATGAATGGCCTTGTCACTAGATCTTCAAACTTAACCCTAGATTAACATTTATTTTGGAGATCATGAGATCCTTTGTTCACTGAATCTCTAAACCATGTTTGGTTAGGTTTTCATGCTAATCAATGTTATGAGCTATTGCAATGTGGAAAGGGTACTCTACCAAGCTAGAAAAAGGTAAAATGTCATACAATTAGGTTTTAACAAGGGTTTTTATCAATAATTAAGGGTTATAATACCAAAAGCCATGATCATTGCTTTCATGCTCTATTTTTTATTTTTTTAAATCAACCTCTCAACATCCACGCCATGGATAGATGTGATTTGAAGGTTGGTAATATGTAGAATTCAATGCAGAAGTGACTAAGGCCTGATTTGTTATGATTTAGTAATTTTATGCATTCAATTCTCAAATTATATAGGTATGAATTCATTTCTTTATGTGCTCAAAGCTACTCCAAAGATAATTGAGATTTTCAGTGCTAAAGTAGTGAGTGAGAAGTAATATAAGTTGTAGTATTGTGGGATTTCTATTTTGTCAAGATGAGTCATCCAGAGGTGAGTGATGCATCATCCAGTAGAGCTACAAAATAGAAGAGTGGTGAGGATAAAGGAAAGCCCAATTACTCTGATGAGTTCCTCAAGTTGCTTCACGGGTCTAATCAAAACAAGAAAGCTATTGATACAACTTTTGAGGATCTCATGGACAAGTGCAGGGACCCTATTACTCCTTTAGGTTCAGGTTACACCATTTTCTCATACTTTTATAATAATAGGCATAAGGCTATACCTATTTGTAATGCTTGGGCTATGGGGATGGTGAAATTAATTTTACCTGATGTGTTCTTAGATGTTGATTTGATTATTGAGTTGGCTAGGTTGTATGATCCTATATCTAGAACCATTAGGTGTGAGGACCAATTTTATTTTATTACCTTGGACAGGGGATCATTCATGAAGGCATTTGATTTCTATGCCTCTTCTTCCACTGAGATTGATTTGAAAAAGCAAAGACAAAAGTATGTGAGTAATATTGGGTCAGTTAAGAGCCAGATAGTCAAACATATGCCCAAGCAGGGTAAATACATAGCTCCTCTTCCTACAAAAATGAATGTCTCTTATCAATTCTCCTCCCTCCATTTTTACATGAAGTTTATGTGTGATGGTTTATGTCGAGTTCTAGGGATAGATGGAGATGAAGAGAAAATCCCTACTGAATTATTGATGATAATCCTAGATATTCAAAATTATCATACCAACACTGACAATGATTACATCCAATATGTAATCGATAGCATGCATGAGGGGTTGATATCTATTAAGGAGAGTAAGAGGCCTACTAGATTCATGCATTACTCCCTCCTTATGCATTTAATTTTGTACTACCATGTCAATCATCTTAATGCTAGAATGTTGAAGTTGAGGACTACTTTTCAGGGAAATCCTAACCTAGTGCAATATTGGTTAAGGGTATGGAATTACACATCCAATGAGTGTAACTTTTCTATTTTCTAGAATTATTTTTTCCATCCAATTCTTGAGATGTTGGGAACAAATGTAGTAAGGTTGTCAAATAAGGTCGTGAGGGTGTTAACACTGAAGATAAGTGGCCAGGAAACCATAATTGGGGTGATTTCTACTTAGGGGCCAACTTCACAATTCTTAGAGTTTATGGTTTCCCCCAGCCCCCATACCTACTTCCTAAATTTGTGCCTCCTAGGGTTGCTATGATGGAATTTATTTGGCAATTAATATGGACTGATAGAGAGCATATAGCACCTCATAGGAAGGGTACCTTCACACCAAGGTAGTTTAGAATTGGTAGTTTCTTGATTGGAAAGAGGGCACTGGACCAGGTTAGTGGTTGGATCAACCATTTCAAGATGACTAAAGGTACCTATCGGTATGTTGATTCTAAATATTTTATCAAGATTACCAGGAGGCATTGATCCCTAACATTGGGACAATCAAAGAACATGAAGACCTAGATGAGGAGGATGTGATAAGAAACATCTTGGATCAAGATGAAGCCCAAAGAAGGTGGAGCAAGTATTCTGACTTGCTAGATTTGGAGGTCATACTTAATAAGTCCAAGATTGCTTTCTGTGTCTATTTCTCAGGGCTCCCATATTTGAAAAGAATGGAGAATATGATAGAAATGCATGGCAACCTATCTAACTAGTTGGAGGGGTTTCTTGAGGAAAAGTTGGATGTACCAAGAGATTATTCTACTTTTGAGCCTGAGGAGTTCACTGATGGCTCACAAGAGGGTGAAAGTCCACCTCAGGGTGGGGACTCACCAATTATTTATTTGACCCAAGACCCACAAGAAGGAGATACTTCAGAGTCGCCATTGAAAAAATAGAGGAAAGTACTTGATAAAGCTTCTACTCTTGTTTTTGGTAACAAAGCCTACCATCATCAACTAAGAAAGGCCATCTGAAATGGTAAAAATATTGTTTCAAAGGAGGAAGATGAATTACCCTTACTATTGGGCAAAGATGAAAGAGAGCTTTATCAAGAGGAGCTCCTCAGTGATGACCAGTTCATCCAAAGTAAAGAATTCAAGGATTTTCTCATTTGAAGGAAACAAATGAGGTAGCAAAGGCCCTTCCTTAAGGAATGCAACCTAGTGAGGACACTATGAGGGCTCTGAATTCATATGACCCAGGTCTTGAGAGGATTACTATGGAGGAGGCTAGAGAAATGGTAAGATCAAGTGGAATGCTTCTAATTCCTAGATGGGACTTGACTTTTGCCTTCATCAACAAACAGATAAGAAAATAGCTAGAGGGTAGCCTGTCATATGAAGTGCAAATAGAAGATATGATCAGAGGAAGTTGCTATGACCCTAAGTCTCAGGCTATAGCATTGTGGTCCCTAGCTCCTAGAACTCAAAATCCATCCTTAGTAACTATTGAAGATAAGATGGAAGGAGATAAAATCATTTGGACTATCCAAAATACCACTTATATTGAGGTGTACAAGGAAGTAAAACACTTTTCTCACCTCAATGAGGCAAAATGATCCAATTATCTGAAAGGTATGATAAATTGTTTGAAACTTCTATGAAGGTTGCCAAGGAAAGGGACTTGAAACTCATGGTAATAAAGAAGATGGAGGGTGAACTAGAAGAGCTAAAGGCCAAGCTTGAAGAAGCTTCAAAATCAGTTCCTCTTCCTCCTTTGCAAATTGAGGCCCCTTCTCAGCTAGAGGCAGAAGTTCCTGACAAGCCAGTTGAAGATCTAGGAAAGGTCAGACTAGATGCAGCTTTGAAGACCATGGCTGATGTTGTGCAATAGAGAAAAATAAAAATAGAGGATAAGATGGATTCACTCCATTAGTCAATTATCTTGTTACATAAGGAAAATGAGAAAGTGAATGAATCACTGGCTACCTTGGAGCTAGTCTATAGTATTTGGTCAGGAAGGAATTTGTTATTTGAAAAACTTGATGCCCTGCAGGAACATAGGCCTAATATCCCTGAGGTGGTGACATAGGTGTATGAGAAGATTGGATTGGTTAGTGTTGTTTCAAAGTTTTTCAAGGGAAAGTCTAATCAGATAAAAGCCAAGTTGGCTATGTTTGATAAGGATTACAGTAAGTATCTACCCTCAATATATAGTGATGATGGAAACATAATTAGTGTGGATAAGTGGAGGCTAAGAATGGACTAGATAATAATTAAACATGAGGTTTTCCTCAGGGGTGAAAATTCTTTGGATATACAAGGCTATAACAACATAATTGACAACTTGATAAAAGTTGAGAATGATTGCACAAAGTTTGTTACAGATGTGAAAGGCATAATTGATTGTAGGTGGGAGGTGTAGTTGAAGACACTACAATAACTATAGAGCTTTAATTGTCCATTTGGTGATGATGTGGTAGCTTGGGAAAAGATCATCAAGAAACATAAGAAGAAGCCAACTATCTTAGAGTTGGAAGAAGAAGAAGAACAATGAAGTACACATGGCACCTGATCCAAAATTCTAGGGAGAGAATGTATCAAAGAAAGGATGATGTAGGTTAGCTTGTAATGGTGGTCATCATTCATGCAAAAAATCAAGTAACTGCTCTGAAATATCTTCAGAAAAAGGTGCCACCTCTGAAGATGCCAGTAGTTGGGAACTACTTTCCATTTTCACAATCTTTGTCATAATTGTTTGTACCTTTTTTTTCTGTAGTGTAAGTCATTTTCCTAGCCATCCAAAGCTTCTTGCATCCTCTCAAGGATTCCAAGATGGCTAGTGGTATATATAGAAATTTTTCTTCTTTTGTAAGAGGTGGTTGAAGTTTTTTGTAAAGAAAGTTCTGAATATAGGATCTGACTTCTTTCAAGTCTTTATTAAAGTTGTACTGATACAGTTGAAAATTAATACAAAGATACTAGAATTTCATTGCTATCTCTTGTTCTCTTTATGTATGGGTGGTTTATTTTTCTTATGCATTAATTTGTAAGGCTCTTTAATGAATTGTTTACAAGGTAAATATAGGGGTTGAACTCAAGTTTCTCTCAAGGAGAGAATAAATCTTCAGGGAGGTCTCTGGGAATTAAAGATTCATATATAAATTTGATGGTAGGGTTAGGAATTGGGAGAATGGATTGTTAGGCATTTCATTTAAGTTTTAGTACTTTTGTTTTGATACGATTCTATTGATGTAGGGTTTGACTCTGGCCCAATGAATAAGGTACTAGTTTTAGCTTGATTTGCATTTGTTCACCACCAAATATCAAAAACCTATTCAATTTACTTTTATTGTGTGGTTCTAAATTTTATTATCTATGTTAAGTACATAGATCAACATTGTAATTCTTTGTAGAAGTAATTGAGAAAGGTAAACCCTCCTGAGTTTTACACTCAAAGTGAAGAAGGTTTAAAACCTTAATACCTTAGCATTTGGATTATGATGGATGATGCTGTTGGGAATACATGAGCCTTAATTTTAGAAGTTTTCTGAATCTTTCTATCATCTGTAGGTTTAAGTGCTAACATATATGATAATTGATTCACCCCCCCCCCCCTCTCTGTTATCTTGGTAGACTTTACTTTCTAATAGGTATCTATCATTAGGAAGCGTGTGGACCTAGATCTAGTCATTCCTTCTATTGATGGTGGATCTAAAGGCTGACTTATCTGGTGGCCTCTTGTATATATTATGGTCTTTGGTTTTAGTTTAGGGAGTTAGTTTTTTATAAAAGACAGAAGATTAGAGATTATTTTAGATCCTCGCATGTTGGAGGACTTTTTTTCTTGAATTGTAATATCTGGTCTAAACTAGGAATGCTTTACAACCTGACATGTATGAATCAATTGGAATAAATCTATGAAGTTATCATCATTCTCTCTCTCACTTATGTTTTTGTTTCTTCCACATGTGATCTCTGCAAGGTGGATTTGATTAGGGTGTGCCTTTGGCCCCTCTCCCCATCCTCCCTTGCATTAATAATATACCTTCCTTGGCCCATTGGTGTATTTACTTTTCTCTTTTCATTCTTCTTTCCATCTGACACCATATTACATTTCTCACACTTTCCATTCTTATCTAAATGTGACCTATATTGGTGCCTCACATACTTTAGATATTTACTAGCTTTCTGAAGGACCTTAGTTTTGTTGAATATATAATTTCAAAATAACACAACTAAATAGTTTATGATTTCAACTTATAATTATTAATTTTGAGCATTCCATAATGTATGTATGGTGGGACTAAATATCTCCAACGTAATATCATTTATATTTTTATAAAAAACATCATTTCCTGCAAAAAAAATCATGGGATCATTAGTCCAAAAAAAGTGATCAATAAGTAAATTATAATTGGAGTAAATATAATAATAATAATTAAAAATTGTAAAGTACTTGGAACCTTCTCTATCTTTAAAGAAACTAAATTATCAGTCACCAAAAATGTGACCGAAAATATTACCATAATAGTAATATAGGAAGATCTAGGAAATGTTGCTAAAATACCACCATGACTACTAGTGGCCTCCTCATCTCAAGGTACATGTCCTAGTGTACCCTCTTCAATGTATCCACAACAAGAAGATGCACTACTCAATGCCTCCTTGTTGCATGTTACAAAAAATATAGTCAGGAATATCTAATAGTCATGAATGATGGGATTGACTAAGGTGGTGTATACACAAGAATGTGGCCAACACCTAAAGTACCTAGAGTACCCTAATCATGGCCAACAATGTTAGCTTGTGGTGACTAATCAGGAAAGTACTATCCAGGAAAGACTATACACTTTTCCTCCACCTCGCCGGGGTTTTTTTGAGGCCGATTACTTTTCAGTTATTTAGGCCGACTACTTATAACTCATTCTAACCCTAAAGCGGGAAAATATTGTATAATATGGCTTAGGGTTAGGGATTTTTTTTTCATTATGTATGATTTTAGTACTTGTGGCAGAATTGGGCTGTAAGGGATTACGGATTGTAATTAGGTTGTAATCACTGGATAATAATAATATTGGACTCGCTATTGGTGGACGTAGCCCAGGGATTGGGTGAACCATGTTAAATCTGTGTGTCTTGTGTTCTATTCTGTGTGGTTTATTATTTTCTGATATTAGTTATATTTGCACATAATTGTTATTTCTGCTTTGTTAATCCTAACAAGTGGTATCAAAGTGAGGTTATTTCATTCATTCTTTCATCTATTCTCTGAAGCAGGTCTCACGAGTTAGTGGGATAGTCTCTCGGTTAAGTGGGAGAAATGGCAGATGAGGGTAGGCTGAAGGTTGATAAGTTTAATGGGCAGAACTTCCAGTTATGGAAGATGCAAATGGAGGATTATCTCTATCAGAAGGATCTATGGTGGCCATTAGAGGGAGTAGCCAACAAAGAGAAATCAATGTCTCAGGAGGATTGGGATATTTTGGATAGGAAGGCACTGGGGAGTATTCATTTATGCCTAGCACAATCGGTGGCATTCAATATTACTGAAGCAAAGATAGCTAAAGATCTGATGGAAACCCTAGCGAAGTTGTATGAAAAGCCTTCAGCTTCAAACAAGGTATTTCTTATGAAGTGTTTATTTAATATGAAAATGGTAGAAGGTGGATCAGTTACTGATCATTTGAATGAGTTTAATATAGTTACAAGTCAATTAACCTCAGTTAAAATTACTTTTGATGAAGAGGTTAGGGCTCTCTTGATTTTGTGTTCTTTGTCAGAAAGCTAGAATGGCTTGGTAATGGCTGTTAGTAATTCTATTTCTAGTTCTAATACCCTAAAGAATGATGATGTTATTGGTGTTATATTGAGTTAGGAAATTCCTAAGAAAAGCTCAGGGGCATCCACATCAGGTAGTGTATTGAACACAAAAAGCAGAGGCAGAACAAGAGATAGAGGAAACAACTCTGGAAATCATGGGAAATCAAGAGGAAAATCAAAGGGAAAGAGGTCCGAATCTAAAGGGCCAAATGATTTTTGGTACTGTGGAAAACCGGGTCATAAGAAGAAAGATTGTTGGTCTCGGAAGAAAGATCAAGGACACAAAAATGATGGAAACGAGGAGGAAAATGTGGTAAGTAACAAATCCGAGGAGGATGCTTTGCTCTTGTCCTTAGAAAGTATTGATGATTCATGGGTTTTAGATTTTGGGGCTTCATTTCATGCTACACCCCATAGAAGTTATTTTGTTGATTATGTCCAAGGGGATTTTGGGCTAGTTTATTTGGGAGATAATGAACCTTGTCAGATTGTTGGAAAGGGAAAAATTAAGATTAAGTTGCAGAATGGGAATCATTGGCTACTACAAGAGGTAAGACATGTTCCAAGGCTGAGTAGAAATTTAATTTCAGCAGGGCAACTGGGTGATGAGGGTTGCATAGTTACTTTTAATGATAAAAATTGGAAGGTTTCAAAAGGTTCCTTAGTAGTAGAAAAAGGTGTGAAAGTAGGCACCTTATATCTTTGTACAGGTCATACTGTTCCTTCTACTTTAATTGTTTCAGAAGATAATGAATGTTCAGGAACAGTGGCTGCAGTTGAGCAGGAAGAACATCAAACTGTTGCTGTAGATTCTGACACAGCACTGTGGCACAACAGACTCGGGCACATGAGTGAAAAAGGTATGAAATTAATTCATTCAAAGAAAGTTTTACCTGGTCTGAAATGTGTCCATATGGATTTCTGTGAAAGTTGTGTTTATGGAAAACAAAAGAGAGTTAGTTTTGTGAAGAGTGGGAAGGAAAAGAAAAATGAGAGATTAGAGCTGGTGCATACAGATGTATGGGGACCAACTCAAGTATCTTCCCTTGGTGGCTCTCTGTATTATGTTACATTTATAGATGATACAACAAGAAAAGTATGGATTTATTTCCTTAGACAGAAATCTGATGTATTTCAAACTTTTAAGAAATGGAAATGCTTGGTTGAGAATGAGACTGGTAAAAAGTTAAAATGTCTCAGATCTGATAATGGTGGTGAGTATTGTAGCACAAAATTTAAAGAATATTGTTCCTCTAATGGTATTCATAGGCAGAAAACTGTACCAAGGACTCCACAAGAAAATGGAGTGGCTGAATGCATGAACAGGACAATAATGGAGCGTGCAAGGAGTATGAGGTTGCATGCTAGGCTGCCCAAAAATATGTGGGTAGAGGTAGTGAACACTACTGTTTATTTAATCAATAGAGGCCCCTCTACTCCTTTGGACTGTGGTATTCCAGAGGAAGCATGGAGTGGTAAGAAGGTGAGTTATTCTTTTCTCAAAACCTTTGGTTGTGAAGCTTTTGCACTTATAGATTCTGAAAATAGAACCAAGCTGGAAGCTAAGTCAAAGAAATGTGTATTTGTTGGGTATGGCATTGATGAATTTGGTTATAGGCTTTGGGATTTTGAAAATCATAAAATTGTAAGAAGTAGGGATGTCATATTCAATGAGAAAGTATTGTACAAAGATCTGTTGCTGCAGCATGAGAAGAAAGAAAATGACTATGTAGTACTAGATGATACTCCACAAGTTCATGTTCCAGTAGTTCCTTATGCTCCACAACAACAGAAACAAAAAATACCACACACCCCAGTGAGTGTTAGATGATCAACAAGGCTAAGTAGACCTCCAGAAAGATTTTCTCCATCTTTGTATTCTATTTTGTTAACAGATGTTGGTGAACCTGAATGTTATAATGAAGCTATGCAGGTGGATACAAAGCTTCAGTGGGAGTCTGCAATGATAGATGAAATGGACTCTTTGCTGAAAAATCAGACATGGGATTTATGTAAGTTACCTGCAGGTAAAAGGGCTTTACAGAATAAATGGGTTTACAGGATAAAAGAAGAGGATGGAGGTACGAAAAGATTTAAAGCCAAATTAGTTGTAAAAGGATTTGCACAGAAACATTGTATTGATTTTGATGAGATATTTTCTCCAATTGTTAAAATGACTTCTATTCGTACTATTTTAAGTATTGTGGCTACTGAAGATTTTCATTTAGAGCATCTTGATGTTAAAACAACCTTTCTTCATGGTGATTTGGATGAAGAAATATATATGGTTCAGCCACAAGGATTTGAGGTCAAGGGTAAGGAGAATTTGGTGTGCAGATTGCAGAAAAGTTTATATGGCTTGAAGCAAGCACCTTGGCAATGGTATATTAAATTTGACACTTTTATAAATGGGCATGGATATAGTCGGTGTCATTCTGACCATTGTGTTTATTTTAAGAGGTTGGATGATGACAGCTACATTATTTTATGTTTATATGTTGATGATATGCTTGTAGCTGGGTCTAACATGAATCACATTAAGGGGTTGAAACAACAGTTAGCAAAATATTTTTCTATGAAGGATTTGGGGGCAGAAAAACAAATCCTTGGTATGAAAATTTGTAGAGATAGGAAAAATAGGAAATTGTCTCTATCTCAGGCTGATTATATTGAGAAGGTGTTGCAATGTTTCTCTATGGAAAAAGCCAAAGCTGTCAGCACACCTTTGCCTGGTCATTTGAAATTGACTAAGGATATGTGTCCCAAGACACCAGAAGAAGAGACTAAACTATCTAAGGTACCTTATGCTTCAGCTGTAGGGAGCTTAATGTATGCTATGGTATGTACTAGGCCATATATTGCACATGTAGTGGGAGTCGTTAGCTGTTATATGAGTAACCCTGGTATTGAGCATTGGAATGCAGTCAAATGGATTCTCAGATATTTGAGAGGCACATCCAGTAAGTGTTTACACTTTGGGGGTTCTACTACTACTGTACAAGGCTATGTTGACTCTGATTTGGTAGGAGATATAGATAGCAGGTGGAGTACTACAGGTTATATATTTACTGTTGGTGGAATAGCAGTGAGTTGGATTTCTCGACTACAAAAGGTGGTTGCTTTATCCACTACAGAGGTAGAGTATGTTGCTGCTACAGAGGCAGCCAAGGAGATGATATGGCTTCAATTCTTCATGGAAGAATTGGGACATCCACAAAAGGATAATTTTCTACATACAGATAGCCAAAGTGCCATTCATCTTGCAAAGAATTATGCTTTACACTCAAAGACAAAACACATACAGTTGCGGTACCATTTCATTCGATCAGTTTTGGATGATGGACAATTAAGGCTGGAAAAGATTCATACTGATGATAATCCAGTAGATATGTTTACAAAGGTAGTAACAAGGGAGAAGTTGAACTCATGTTCAGCTTTAGTTGGTCTTCTAGATTGAACAAAATAAAGGAACAGCTGAGTCCAAGGTGGTTCAATCCAGTGGGAGCCTCATGTGGGTAGCGGTATTGCTATAGGATCAGTCTCCAAGTGGGAGGTTTTTTAGTATAGTGTGGATACTGATCAGTCACCAAGTGGGAGATTGTTAGCTTGTGGTGACTAATCAGGAAAGTACTATCCACGAAAGTATGTAAAAAAATTTTAAGGCCGACTACTTTTTGGTTATTTAGGCTGATTACTTATAACTCATTCTAACCCTAAAGCGGGAAAATATTATATAATATGGCTTAGGGTTAGGGATTTTTTTTTCATTATGTATGATTTTAGTACTTGCGGCAGAATTGGGCTGTAAGGGATTATGGATTGTAATTAGGTTGTAATCACTGGATAATAATAATATTAGACTCACTGTTGGTGGACGTAGCCCAGGGATTGGGTGAACCACATTAAATCTATGTGTCTTCTGTTCTATTCTGTGTGGTTTATTATTTTCTGATATTAGTTATATTTGCACATAATTGTTATTTCTGCCTTGTTAATCCTAACAAACAAGAACATGAGGATGCATACATTCCTCTAATAGCAACAAATATTTTAGTTCATGACATAAATGAGTATAAAATATAAACCATGAATGAACATATTTTACAATTAAAGATCTCATGACAACTTACTTGAAAGTTTTGTAATATCTTAGTCAATTGTTTCACCCTTTCTTTTTTATCATCAGTTTGAGGGACTATGAATAACAACCGAAGGAGTTCTTTATTAAATTTTAAAAAAATATTTCTTATCATACATCTCTATATTTTTTCTCTCATTTATTGCAGTTACCTTCCCTCAAACATCAAACTATGATAAGAATATCAGTAACATTATCAAAATTAATCCAAAACCCTAATGAAAAGAGCATAATAATATAACATTTAGCTTATATCTAATTTGTACAATTAAAATTAGGTATACCTAATAGGTATAATCACCTAGAGATGTATCATGACATGTCTCATGGGTCAGAGACTTCCTCCTATGATCAATGTCCTAGAGTGATAAAAAATTAATACATAAAACATTAGCAAAATGAAACCATTAGACTTGTGAAAAAAACATAATAATAAAATTGAGTATTGAAGTCATTAATTGAGGGTTTATTAAAATGGTACATAGTATGTACCACCCCCATAGTAACTTTGTGCATATCTATGAAATTCAAATTGTAATTGATTAGCAACTCTCCTCTTGTAGTTATTGATTTTATCACACATATGAATACACAATTTCCCTTGGGGCCTCGAGTATGCAATTGGGTTGCCTATTTTTTGACCCAGGTCATGTATTGTTTATAAAATTTGCAATATTACATATTTTATTTAGACTTTTCTCAATGTACATATCCACTCTTTTACTTTGATTATTATCTTTTATCTCTATAAAATTTTCTAATAGTACATACCTATGAATACTTCATGTATATCAAACTAGCTACATCCAATATTTGTAAATGTAATAGGGTCTGACTTACTATGTCAAGGTAAGTGCACAAAAATGGGGGACCAAAAAGGGGGTATAAGATGCCACTTTTTCCTTGAAATAAAAAAACTCTGAACTTCAACAAGAAATTGAAGATATTTAGACTCAAAATTTTAAGATGCAACAAAAAAAAAGAGTTGTAATACTCTGAATCTAGTTCCTAAACTACTAACTTATTTTGAAAATGGTGTAGATAAGGCCCTCAAAAAGGGGGAGCACAAAAATTGGTCCTATTTTTATGAAAAAACATAACATAGCATCTAGTGTGCTCCCCCTAAAATGTTAAATTTTGTTTTTAATTTTTTTAATTGCTTTGCTGAGAAGTTAGCTAACACCATGAAGATTATCCTAGAATTTTTTGGTAATTTTTTTATGAATGTATAATTTTTGATGAATTTATGAAGTGCACACATCCTAAAAATATGAAATTTCTATGTGATCCCACTAGAAATCATTTCAAACTATTCAAAAATCAAATTTTCTTTTTTTTAAAGTGTGTAGAATGGAGTCTAGTTTCTAAAAATGTTACTTGCTGCAAAATTTGATATAATACTAATCTCTCTCTCTCTCTCTCTCTCTCTCTCTCTCTCTCTCTCTCTCTCTCTCTCTCTCTCTCTCTCTCTCTCTCTCTCTCTCTCTCTCTCTCTCTTGTTTTGCATAGGGCACACACACTATAAGGCACATGTGCTATGCAAGAGTATGCATAACACCCTTTTAGTTTTGCATAGGGCACATGCGCTATGGAAGACTAAAATAAATGGTCTTCTTTGCCAAGGATCTCATGAAAGAGGCCCATTTTTTCTGTATGTTGTCTGAATTTTGCATATTATCTGACAAATATTCACTTTTCATGGTGTTAATAGTGACAAAGAAGCATATTCTATCAATTTTCACCATCTTTTTGTTTAAAAATCAACATCAAATTGTGAAAGTCAATCATTATCACCGAAATTTATTGATTGAGGTAAGTTTTGTATTTTTTTACATGTCAAATGTGATAAAGATTGTTTTGGTTTATAATTGGTATGATATAGACTTGTTCAATACATAATTTGATATAATTTTAATAAATTTATATTATAATTTATCATAGTGTAAGAGGTTTTTATTATAATTTGACTTATTGTTTTACATTTATATTATATTTTGTAAATTGTAAACAATTCATATGTAGAAATCATCATCATGCCAAGGTAATGAGAAAAGAATTTAACACGGGAAGAGCATGAAAGAGAGAAAGAGAATAAAAGGGAAAGAATGAGACAACTTTGTGAAGAAAAAAATTAGATACTATAGAAGAAGATTTTTTTTTGGATGAGGAACATGAATCATCAATACAAAGTAAGAGATAATTGGAATTGGAAACAAAAAGACAACAAATTTGAAACTTGCGTGCAACAAGACAATTGAATTATGAAGAAGTGGGCAATTATCTATGAGTTCCCAAGTTGAAGAAACATCATCATCCAATGTTGGAGGCACACCATTGTATCATGTTGAAGGAACACCATTGTCTACTTCCAAAGGTGTGGGCACACCCTTGTATCATGTTGAAGGCACACCATTGTCTACATCCCAAGGTGTACGTATCCCCTTGTATCATGTTGAAGGCACACCATTGTCTACATCCAAAGGTGTAGGCACAACATCGTCTCATATTGAAGGCACTCAAGATGGTACACAATTCACACATAATATTTTTGATGCTCCTAGAATTATTTATAGAAAGCCAAAATATTTGATTTATATTGATACTAACATTTTGCAAGAAATGCCTTACAAGATTCCCAAGCGTACTTGTCAAAGAAATGCTAATCGTATTTGGAGATCAATTTTTGAGAATTTAAACATGACAAGAAGATGTCAACTTTTTGTTGAGATGATGAGAAACATGAAATTTAGGCCCATCATGAAGATTCTTGGCCTAAGAATGATGGATGAGTCAAGTGAAAAATCTATTGTAAAGAATCTAATGACTGCATATGAGAGTGTGGGTTCTACATCATGCATGAAAGATAGTAATGTCACACAATGTGTACTTACATCAATGATAGTAGGCACTCAAATGAAGAAATTTTGACTCATTAGAAAGACAAGAAAAACATTGAAAATAAGTAGAAAGTATTTAATGAGAGCCTTGGGAAGGTGTCAAAGAGTAAAAGATCCAAATAGCAATGAGTTATGGGAATTTTACGGTAGACTACCATGAAAAGATAAAGCAATTATTGAAGCTTTGAAATCCTTGATTGAAGAATTTTGGAAGAATAACACATGGGTATCTCCTAATCAAAGAGATGTTGTAAGAAGGAGGATTGGTAGTCAAATTCATGTTCCACATCTAAAACATTTTTTGGATTCAACTCAGACACAATTCTTTGCAAAATTTATGCATATGTATCCTCAAATTAAAATTAGTCAAAGATATTTTGAAATGTGTAAACCTTTTTATGTGAAGATAAATCACACATGCACAACTTGTTGTTGTAGGGTACATATTGAATTTTCTAACCATTTTGAATTTTATAGGAGTATATGTGTAGATTTTCATTCTAACAATGTTTTGAAGGATTGTTACATAAATATCCCACCTAGATCTTCAAGGGAATTAATATCTACCATTTTATCTGAAAGAGTCGATGGTCAACAATTTTACAAGCTATCATGTTTGAATGGTACATGCATAGATTGCAGAGATTTACGACATTTGAAATTTGTCAATATATGGAGAGGACGCATGCAATTAGTAATGAAATAGTAGAATTTGGAAAATATAAGACCATGACATGCAATCTAAAAGATGGAAAAGAGGCTAAAAATGTGGTTTAGTAATTAAAAAATTTCCAATGTATCAGTTCATGGACATTTTTTGTAAACAAATTATTTATGAGTATGCAAGGCATACACATAGAGCGTGATGTCTGGATATGCAATTGAAGTTGTGCAAGGACACATTCCCACTTGATACCATTATTTCAATTGTGGAATTTGGAGAGAACTACACACTACAACCATAGAATGAGGTGCAAGCAAAGTATTACAGCTCTCAATAGGTTGCTATATTTGTTCATATAGAATTCATGCATGCACCAGATAGTACATAGGAGAAAAGGAAGATATTGAGGGAGTATCATTTTTATATTAGTGATGATCAGTCACATTCTACAATTTTTGTACATGGTTCCTTTCAACTATTTTATGGTCATTTGGCAAACAGGGGCATAAAATATCATTGACATATCATATGGTCAGATAATTGTGCATCACAATTCAAGAATTATCTGATGTTTTATTGGTTGTGTAGGATGCATAAGATTACTAAAATTTAATATATGTGGAATTTCATAGAGGTCGGTCATCAAAATGGAGAGTACGATGGTGCAGGTGCATGTATTGAAAGAGCCTTAGCATGTGAAGAATTAAAGTACAAAGAGAAAGCAATATTGTTAGATGCAGGATGTATTGTCTAGTGGTGTAATGATAGAATGAGTCCAGGTAATGAAGGTGATTCTATGGTTCGTAGATTTTTTTTTTTGATGGATGAAACTAACATTGCACCATATGAGGATTGTTGTACATTGACATGATTGAGTGAGCTACACTCTTTTAGAATTTGTAATGCAGGTTCATGGAGTATCCACACATGACATATGGTATTCTTTTGTTCATCATGTATAGATGAATATTGGGATGCATGTGAGTCAAAGGAGTGGGTTGAAAAATGGTATACATGTATTTTGAGTCCACTTGCCCCCTATCATCCCCATGAATCACTACAACTGATAGCAATGGAATCATCCATTGACTTTGATCACTTATCTGATCTAGTACAACTAGGTAAAATTTTCCACATACAAATAATCTCAAATTTAGTACCTTATCATAAATATTCAGTAAACTAATGTCCTCATTATGTTTATATCATTACAGGCCATGTTTTTGTTTTTATTGCACCCAAAGACAATGAAGAAGTGACAGACTATTATTCGTGTCATTGTGTTGAGGCAAAAAAGAAATTGGATCACTCAGTTATCGATGGTGAATAATTAGAATACCCCATAGGAGCAGTGGTTGTAACTGTTACATGGGTTAGATGGTATGCTATGAAGAACCCTATTTTGTGGTTGTTCGAGGATTAGGAGACACATAGAAAGATTCCTCATTATTCAAACCTCGTTGTTGCATCAAATGTCCACTTGATCAGATATGGGGAAAGACCGCATAATAAAACTCTGTGGAAGGTTCATGAGTCAGACCATGAGGAAATACATGAGAAAATCAAGGGTAGGGAAGATCCAATTCATTCATTGGACTAAATGGAGATACAAAATATTGTAATGTCAAATTTATATAGCACTATAAATTGGGTGGACTGTAAATTGCTCATGCATTACCCCATATGTAGAATGGGAAGTTTGTAAGATTTAATGACAACCTTTCTCTTCTATTTTTTGGTGCTATACCAGAGGTTTTCTCTGTTGAGCTCTTTCCTCTGGTGCTCCTATTGAGCTAAGTTGTAAAAATATTTCTCATTATTAATTAAAAAACTTTATGATGTTATGCCAATGACTTGCAGGCACATAATACTTGGAAGGTCATGGAAGAGCCTTAATGAACCAACTCAATTCAAGGATGCACTATCTCATTTCCTTTCCAACTTCTCCCTCTCTAAAATGGAAGGTTTACATTTGGGTTTATCCAGATAATGTACCCTCCTAGGCCACCTAGTGTACCTAGTGCCTCCACCACATCAAAACTCTAACTAGACTTCAAACCCTAATCCTAACACCTTAGATCATCTCAACATGGTAAATTTTCCATGTTAAAACTTCCCATTCACTCCTATCCACTCATCCTTCACCATTCTTCTACTATAGCCTTTCTAGGCATGTCTAGTAGCCCTTCAAACCTTGAAATCTGTAATTCATTCACAATATCCCCAAACAAACTACCAATGTTTTTACACTTTCAAAAACCCTTTTTAGAGTTACTAAGTTGGTATCATTCTCAAAATTTCATGATCTGACTAGTGAACACTTCCTTCATGCCCTACCCCTTCAACTAGGCCTAATTAGCCCTTGCCCAAAGAAGAAACTCTATCATCCACTAATCACTAAACAAGCCTACCATAAACACAAGCCTACAATAAACACCAAGTAAAAAAAACATAAAATATTCCAAAAAACCCTAACCCAGAGTAGTAGAAAACTTGGTAACAGCCTTACTTCCTTTAGAAGCAGCATGCCTAGCCAGCTCTCCAAGCAGAACAAACTTGACAACAATCTCAATTTCTCTAGAGGAAAGTGTTACTATCTTGTTATATTTCAGTAGAGAAGCATCCTAATGAGTAATCTTATCAAAAATATCAATCACGAAGCTCTCCATGATATTCATGGCAACACTAGATATTCCTTTGGAGGGATGCACTTGTTTCAACACCTTGTATATAAACCTCTTTTGAATTTCTACACTTCTCTTCCTCTTCTTCTTCTTCTTATTCTCATATTTCATGGCTTTGACTGCTAAGTCCTTTGTGGGCTTGAACATCACCTTCTTTTCTTTTCTCTGCTTTGGAGAAGCCTTTACTTCATTCTCTCCTTTCATAACATTTTCTTTAACAGTTGTGGAAGCCCTAGAAGGTTTTGGAGCCATGGATTTTATGCTTGTATGAACAACTGACTAGAATTTTTTGCATGTTAAATTTCTTATAATTCTCAAATGCACAAGTATGGGATTGGATTGTATACAAGGCTTTATTTAAAGCATTTTTTGTGGGTAATTAAGAGCATACCTGCAAGGACTTTTCATGGCTCCCAATATTTTTTGAAGAGATTGTGGGCTTGTGTGGAATTGAATGTTCTGTACCTTTTATGGATTTTGGTCCTATTTTGTTGCATTGGGAGGGATGGCATTTAATGAGAATTTTTTTTGGTAGATAGTTTTGTTTGTGAGATATCAAATCAATAATTTTTTGAGATTTGAAATGGCTAGGTGTATTTATGAGAAAGTTGGATCAATGATTTTAGTTGACATGTATTGAAAATAGTGATACATTTGAAATGATTTAATTAATTAGTATTTGTGTTATTTATTTATTTGATAGAGTTTTCATTCATTAAGTCATATGTTAAATTTGTTTAGGACATGAATTACAACTGCTCTGTCTCTAAAACAAAAGATTTACATTTTGGTTTATCTAGGTTAATACATTTGCTTCCATTACTAGGTTTTACCTTCTTCCCTTGCAGCTGTTATATTCCTTGTTTCACACATTTTCCTTTTTCAGGTCCAAATGCCTTTGCTACCAAATTAGTGATAAAATCATTGCATAAGACTTGTATTTTCTTATTAATATGTGATGGAAGGCTATTATGGACTTTTCCTCCATTAAAATACTTTTAAGGACTAAATTCTTTGACAATAGGGAAAATATGGACTATCATCTACTTGCTAAAAAATGCAGGCATCTCCATCCTCAAGATTATTGGAAATTCAAAAATATCTCCATCCATGAATCAAGTAAGCTTCAAGGAGATCTTCGATGAATCGTACAGGTGAATCCCTTCTATTAGGATCCACAAGAGTCACCATTTTTCTTTCTCTTGGTAGTTTGAGTTTATCTACAAATGTGTTCGCTGTTGTCTACAGAACAAATTTTTACATAAAATAAGAAACATTACCTTAAGAACCATCTAAACACTGTTATTAAAAAACACATAACAAAAAATAGAAACCTAAAATATCCTTTAGACAATAATAGATTGGCTTCTTGAACCCTTGTCAAACAGAATTGCAGAGTATAGGAGACTGTAATATAATAGAGATAATTTTCACTTCATTTTTAGTGTCTTCTATTGATTTTATTTTCAACTCAAAAGATATTTTTTTGTCCCTCAAGTGATCAGAACTCATCGGAATAGCACTTATGGAAGGATTAGGGCATTTCTTCTGTGACTCAAAATCACTCTAGATCTTCTCATAATGAAAAATAGTAATATCTTTTTCACAGCCATTCTTCCCATATATCTGAACTCTGAAATACATCCCACATATGTATTTAAATACTAAGAAATCCCCAAACTCTATCGCATGTTGATATACAAAAATTTCCTAGCCCATACCAACAAACTCCATTCTAGTGCTTTTACTACATGACTGGTGCCAAAATAGTGTTGGAAATATTCAGGAATTAACCAAGTTACTGAGAGGGGAGGGGTGAATCAGTAACTCCAAATTTTCTTTCAATAACAGATGTATTAACATATAGTTCACTTTATCCTTATGCATATAGAAAGCATGAAACTTAAAAGCATACACAACAATGACACATAGATTTGGTTACCCATAAACCTTCCAAAAGAAAGTAAAACTGAGGTGGGGATGAAACCCACAAAGCTTTAGTACTGCAGTATAAAGTTGGCCGGTTAAGGCTTACAATTGATCACTTCTGATGATCTTCCCTACTAGGAGCAATAAGGACTGCTAGGTCCACCTTGTTAGAGGTTTTACAAACATACAATGAAGTATGCACTCGGTTAAGAGATTTTACAAAGACTGTTAAGTTTACCCGATTAAAGGATTTCAAGCTGGTTCACCTGTTAGGATGAAACAGTAGATCTCTTACTTTGCAACTGGATTGCTGAATGAGATTCACTGATGTACTGATCACCTTCTGTGATGGATTTATCTTTACTGCTTCTTATACTGCTATAGCCCTTTGTAATTCACTTATCTCTGCTTTTCTCTTCTATTTCATATTCATTTTCATTACATTTTGGAATTTTTACAACATTGTTTATATACAAGTCTAAACAATTAATTACAATTACAATTACAAAGTCGGCTTGACAAATAAACATAAGTGCTACTAAGTCGGCCCAAGTATGGTTACATGGTTCCTGCAAACTAACTTGGTGACCTTCTGATACTCGGCGTCCACTGCATAACTCGGCATCATCATGCACTCAGTAGAAGTGAAGGCTCGGTTCATACTGACCACTTGATAGGTTTCAAACTCAGTAAATATTGGTGACTCGGTAGACATAATGTTACTCAGTTTACACTGTCCTGCTCGGTTTGCACTGTTCTACTCGGTTTGCACTGTTCTGCTCGGTTTGCATTGTTCTGCTCAGTTTGCACTGTTCTGCTCAGTTTGCACTGTTCTGCTCAGTTTGCACTATTCTGCTTAGTTTGCACTCAGAATGAAAATAAGTGTTGTCACTAGTGGCAATCCTGCTTAATGCCAACAATCTCCCCCTTTGGCATTAGTGACAAAACACTTATTGCCCAAAACTTATATACATGAACCATGCTGAGATTTATTTTGATTTTTCAAAATTTGTCTTTGTCATAGAGCTTTATAAATTATCTCCCCCTTTCAATGTGCTAAATTTTTCTTCTTTTCTTCTATACATATCTCCCCCTTTTTTGTGATAATGCCAAAGGTGTATATACAAGTGTTTTACAGAGAGAATCCAAAATTTGATAGAAAAATAGAATGTACCTTCATTATCAGTGCCAGGGTTCTATCCCAATTTTCTTGCAGAATCTTGCATGTATGGATTGCAATTTGGACTTCTGCTGAGAGTTCAATCATGTGATCTTCTATTGAGAACTGATTGTCATGAATTAATGTTTTGGAATGTTCAATGTGCTTATACATTGTATTCATGATGGGAAGGATCATGTTCTGAATGTCTAGCAATGTGGACTGGATCCTTGTGTCTTCTTTCAGTAGTTCTGACTGCATATTTGATAGGTATGAGATTTTCATGTGATGAGCAGAGTTTGAACTTGGTTCAAGTTGCAGCTTCTGTATGCTAATCTTCAAATCCTCATCAATTTTATTCATTTTATCCTTGACATCCTTGGTGAACTCGACAACATTGCACAGTCTGGCCAAAAGAGAGGTAACATTCGAATAGGAAGATTCAATGTTTGACAAAACTGAAGATAATTTGACTTGATTAATAGCTATGTGCTGAGCAATGTGCTCAAGCACTTTATTGTTGAATCTCTTCTCATCTTTTTCAACTAACTTGTCTGTCCCAGATGAATCCTCATTGTACTTATTTACTGCTTCTACTAATTGTAACAAAACATGTTGAGAGGAGTCTACTTTAATATCTAATGCTTCTGACAAAATGTCCTTAGCATCCTTAATGATTTTATATTCCTTGTCTCTCTCATCTTTAAGCTTCTTTTGCTTCGCTTTCCTTTGGAGGATTTCACCTATATTTTGCATTTGGTCCACTGATAGATTTGCAAAATCCAATGTTGGAATCTCTATTTCCTCATCTAGGTCTATATCCTCTACTATATTCTTGCCCAAAAATCTTATACTCGGTTGAGCCTTAGGCTTATCTGTACTTAATGCCTTAGTAGTAGTGATAGTAGACATAGTAGGACTGGCTATAGAGAATGGTATACTATCTATTGGAGAACTTAAAGTATTTACACTTGTAGAATCAAAAACTAGAATACTTACTACTGGAAAACTTGATGAAGTAGGAGACTGCAACTCAGTAGAAGAAATGGTAGTTGCTTCTGTTGTTGCTATAGGTGATTGGACAAATGTTGAAGTTGTCACAACCATGCTTGAAGGTGTCTCCGGGCTAGATGTAGAAACTTTTACTGGAGAGGTAGGAAGTGATGCAATGACTTCTGCCGCTATCCTCACAATATCATCTACCTCAGTGGCTTCTTCCTATTCATCACTGTCATCTTCAATGTCTTTTATTATAATTGTTTCAGTACTTAGTTGGTGAAGATGGTATATGTTCTTCCGTGTGGCATTTGCAGCCTTCACAACCAATTCAATATTGTTAATCAGAATTAAACAAGTATTGAACTTCAGTGTCATCTTATTTTCATTCTCCTTTAATGCCTTCTTTATTTCATCATTTTTCAAGCTCGGCATTAACTGTCTCAGGGTTTGGTCAAATATGTCTTTTACAGTTTGCTTTGCATTGGTCCATCTCATTTTTATTGGATCTAATAAAGCTACTGGAATCTATGGGGCTATTTCATCAGGAGAGTATTTCCACGATCCCATCTTTTCAATGACAACATCTTCTATCTCCTTTTGTTCTACTAGATTGAATGTTTTGGATCTGCACTCGGATGCCTTGTGACCTTGTTTGTTGCATTTGTGACAATTACCTTTGAATCTTGGTTTTTCCTTGCATTCATTTGCTTTGTGACCATGCTGATTGCAGTTGTAGCATTTTCCATTGAATTCTACTTTTTCATTGCTCCAACATTTATTTGAAGTATGTCCTATTTTTCCACAATGATTACAAGTAGGTTTCTGATTTCTTTGAGTACCTTGCTTAGAAGATTCACCTTCTGCTTTGTATCCAAGTCCTGCTTTTCCTTTTTGCCTATGAAGATTTCGATTATACACCTGATCTAAGTCTTCTTGGCTTTTCAACATTCTTTCATTGATTTGTTTTTTGGTGTTTAGGTCATCCACCAATCTTTGATTGATTTTCTTTTCAGATCTTAGTTCTTCTATTGTGCTTTCTATTTCTGAACTTAGAGTCAGAATTTCCTCATTTGTATGGGAGATCTGATCAATTAGGTTTTCTAGCTGAAGGTTTTATTTTGGACTTCATTGTTCCTTCCATATAATTCATCTTTCAACTTGTTTCTTTGTTCTAAGATCTCACAAAATCTTGTTGAGTGTAGTTCTTGTTCTCTTTTTAATTTTCTCACTTCTTCCTGCAGAGACCCATTCTTTTCTAGGAGTTCTTTGACAGCATTGTTTGCTTCATCTGAGCTATCTGAGGGAAAAAGATCTTCAATCTTTTCTTCAATGTAATTCTGATCATTCATCTAATTTGCAAGTTTCTTCCTTCTTCTTAGGGATTGGGAAAGATGTTCTTTTTCTTCTTTAAGTTTAGCTATGGCCACTTCCAAATCTAGCTTTTCATTTTCAATCACCTTGTTCAGTTTGAATACCTCCATTGTCCTGGATCTTTGCTCAAGCTAGTTAAGCTTTATCTTGAGAACCAATACAACTCTGATACTAGTTGTTGGAAATATTCAAGAATTAACTAAGTTACTGAGAGGGGAGGGGTGAATCAGTAACTCCAAATTTTCTTTCAATAACAGATGTATTAACATATAGTTCACTTTATCCTTATGCATATAGAAAGCATGAAACTTAAAAGCATACACAACAATGACACATAGATTTGGTTACCCAGAAACCTTCCAAAAGAAGGTAAAACTGGGGTGGGGATGAAACCCACAAAGCTTTAGTACTGCAGTATAAAGTTGGCTGGTTAAGGCTTACAATTGATCACTTCTGATGATCTACCCTACTAGGAGCAATAAGGACTGCTAGGTCCACCTTGTTAGAGGTTTTACAAACATACAATGAAGTATGCACTTGGTTAAGAGATTTTACAAAGACTATTAAGTCTACTCGGTTAAAGGATTTCAAGCTGATTCACCTGTTAGGATGAAACAATAGATCTCTTACTTTGCAACTGGATTGCTGAATGAGATTCGCTGATGTATTGATCACCTTCTATGATGGATTTATCTTTGCTACTTCTTATACTGCTGTAGCCCTTTGTAATTCACTTATCTCTGCTTTTCTCTTCTATTTCATATTCATTTTCATTACATTTTGGAATTTTTACAACATTGTTTATATACAAGTCTAAATAATTAATTACAATTACAATTACAAATTCAGCTTGACAAATAAACATAAGTGCTACTAAGTCGGCCCAAGTATGGTTACATGGTTCCTACAAACTAACTCGGTGACTTTCTGATACTCGGTGTCCACTGCATTACTTGGCATCGTCATGCACTTGGTAGAAGTGAAGGCTCGGTTCATACTGACCACTCGGTAGGTTTCAAACTCGGTAAATACTGGTGACTCGGTAGACATAATGTTACTCGATTTACACTGTCCTGCTTGGTTTGCACTGTTATGCTCAGTTTGCACTATTCTACTCGGTTTGCACTGTTCTACTCAGTTTGCACTATTCTGCTTGGTTTGCACTGTTCTGCTCGGTTTGCACTGTTTTGCTCAGTTTGCACTGTTCTGCTCATTTTGCACTCAAAATGCAAATAAGTGTTGTCACTAGTGGCAATCCTGCTTAATGCCAACAAATAGGGCTCTCCGAATCACTGACTATGACCCCAATTCCAGTCACTTTCAAGAACACTAGTAATTTCCTCTCAAAAGAAAAATAACACCAAGGAAAATTCCTTACATCATAGACTAATCCAAAACACATTTTATGCAAATATTTTAATTCACTGGTCTTAGACTGCACTTTGAGCCGAAGTGTCCCTCAAGGTCCCTTCAATATGAAATCAATGATCTTTATTGGGTCATATATCAAAGCTTTTGCAAGGTAGTATCAATCCATTGGGTGCTATGGGACCATGTTGCCAGGTCCTAGAATAATCTATCTCGGTTTTTAGAGATTCAATTTTGTATAAATTTGGAAATGTATTCTTGGTCGATGTTAAAACTCACAATGTTCTTCAGTTCAAACAACCAACTGTAATACCCCTCTAACCCTAATATAAGTTTTGTGTTTTTGAAAGAAGTAAGATCCTTCGATGTTTTCTTACAGCTTAAGTTGTACATAATACTTGTTTGATCTATTCCTATAGTTGTTTATAATAATTTCATAAGCTAGTACTCAATGATTCTAATATCAGACATACTATCTAAAGGTATCATTCTTGTATGTATTTATCTCCATGTATGTATTGAGTACCTACAAGACCTTTATGAACATAGTTAGGATGTTATATGATATGTACTTGATAGATATATATAAGTGGTTATTTATATTTTCTTCTATTAAGGTTACCTTGGATGAATCTTGTATCTCACTTGATGATTTGATCATGTTAATTTATTATTAGTATTGATAAGAGACTAACACAATGCTTGAGATTCTAACCTTCGTTATGATGATGCTACATGCTTTGAGTGTATATATATACATGATGTGTTTTCATGATTCAGGACGAAGTCGTAGTTACTCACATAGCTGAGGTCCACACGATGTATCGATCCTGGTCATCTGTCTGTAATATTTTCTTTTATACGTATATCTGTGCATATGTATTTCTTCTTTGTGATGCAGGCTTGCAGGTACCGGGCATAGACTTCACCTGGCTTCACAGGTCTGAGCATGCCCTCAAATCCTCGATGGTTGTTGTTATGGAGATAGTACTAAGGCCCCTACATGAGTCTTCCTTTGTCATTATTCCAATTTGAGAATATTAGGGTTCCTTCTTTGTCAGTCAACCTTTGGGTCAAAAACCCAGATCCAACGCACTCGGTTGGGCATGGTTGTAGTTAGTGCCTTGTGGCCACTTGAATTCATTTGGTTGTATGATTTGTTTACTCATTTTATTTATTTCTCCTTCTTGGTATGATTCTTAGTTAATCTTTCTATGTTGTGTTTCAGGAGTTTGGCTTGACTTTCCTTGTTGACTTTGGTTGACCTTGTTTGATCTTATGGTTTTCTCGATATGTTTCATAGATGATTTGTATGGCCTCTTTGGATGATTAGATTTATTTTGAGGCATGTGATTTTATTCTACCTCAGTGTTATATCTTATAGCAATTATAAATAAGTAATAATATTGTGATCTATTACTTCATAATCTTATAGATTATAGTGTTTGGTATTTGGCATGTATCTATATAAATATAAATATATATATATATATATATATATATATATATATATATATATATATATATATATATATATATATATATATATATATATATATATATATATATATATATATATATATATATATATATATATATATATATGGAAATATATATATGGGTGCACACATATATGTATTTATATATATATAATTTATATGTGATTATATGTTAATTATTGTAGATATTGTTGATGGTGTATATTTCGGGATTAATGTAAAGTATAATATTATTAATAATTAAATATTAAATAATGCGAGGTATATTATTCTCAATTGTTAATTATTAATAATGAGGATAGGTTATATATATAGATATTGATGTAAATAATGATAGCATATGCATATATGTTAGGATAATATTACATATGTGTATGAATGAATACAAATAATCTTTTATTGTATATTTGAGTAATATAGTTGTATGATATTAAGTTATTTTATAATACCCTTTAGTTAAGAGTTAGTTGGGAGTTGGTTGCTTTCCTCACAACCTTTGGAAATCTATTTATATGCACTACTTTCTCATTTGAAGGGGGAAGATTTTGGGGCTGAAGCATGGAGGAGAGGATGGCCTTACTTTTCATGAAGATTTTGGAGAGAAAACTTGGAGATGTGAGGGAGAGTTTGTAAGCATATGTCTTTAAGAATTTTTGGTTATCTTTGCTTTTGGGAGAGAGACATTTTTGTGAGAATTTCAATAGTTGAGAGAGGGATTCTTTGCTGTGGAATTATTTCTTTCTTTCATGGAGATTTCTGAAAGTGGATAGGGTTTGAAGGATGCATCTCAAGTTTGGATTTGTCTTCTCTTTTGTTTCCTTCCTTCTTCGATTCAACCTTCGTAGGACATGAGGTATGGATTGAATATGTTAGTTACTTTATGTCTCTGATAGATTATGGATCTATTTATATATTATAATTATTTATTATATCTTTACTTTTAATTTCTATGGTTATTTTAAAGTTTTGAGTTTTTATTTGTAAGAATTGGCATGTGTTTTCCTAGGGTTTTTAGCAACCCATTTTTGGAGATCTATTATTATAATAATTTAAATTGCATCTAGGTTTTGACTAAATTGATTTTCTGGAAGTAAAATTCATAGATCTCAAATGGGTATCTCTCTGATTTTATTTTTAGAGTCGAATTAATGCCTTATTTTTGACATTTTGGCAGACTATGCCTGTCCATTCTTGATTCCGAATTTTCTGTCAAATGTATTCGTATGCTACAGGCTGATATGATTATATAAAAGTCTAAATTTGATATCAGAGATTATATTAAGTCTTATCTTTCATTTCCAATTGGTTTTGTGAATTTTTATTATGTTTTGTGAAAATTACAACCGTTTTAGTGAAGGCAGGTCTGAACCCTAATCAGAATTTTCTGTTTTAAACTAGAAGTCATAACTTTCTTTCCCACCATTGGATCTTCCTAAAAATCAAATTGAGAGTCCATAATTTTGTTATCTAAATCTCCACTGAAGCGATTGCCTTTATTATTTATTTTGTGGAAGATATGGATGACTGTCCTATGATGACTATTCTTTGTATTTAATCCTTGCTTGAAATAATTCAGTTTATGAACATCATTAAGTTTTAAGGTTTTGTATGGTCACCAGAGGCTATTAGAATGGTTTTTTTTGGTTAATTGGATCTATGTATACTCTGAATATTTTTATAATATCACTTGGATGTCTTCTTATATGTTTGGAACATTCTGTATGCCATATTGAGTTTAGGGTTGTCAAGTGGACTAGGGACAACATATGTTTTCCTAAACTCAATCAAATGTTGTTATGGAATTGATATGAATTCTTGATGATGAATCTATTATGTTCTTATGATTTTTATATGTATGTTAGGGAACCTAAGTACACTAGGTGAGTGGCTCATAGTGAGGGGCCGGGGCCCTAAGTGGCTAGTACCAGGATAACCTACTATGAGTTATTTAATCAAGTGATAACCTAAATAAATGAATTGGGAATGGGAGATTATTGGAATGGAAAATTACACATTAATCAAGATTAATTGTGCCTCGCCCATGCCTTTAGTGCTAGTAAAGACTAAGGATGGGAGTGGGAGAAGGTACCTATGCGTAGGTACAACTGAATGACCTTGTCTGTACGAGAGGCATTCGGTTCCGCATGTGCCTACTTGGGGGCCGGGGCCAAGAGTGGCTAGTACCAGGACAACCCAAGGGGTGAGGGCTATGCGATGACACTCACCTAGCTTGTAGCTTAGAGTCTCTATCAAATTTTGATCATGCCTCTGGTAGTCCTTGTGGTCTTCTTGTCTTTTCTTTTGTGTTGTGACTTTGGGGAAATTTTATCACCACCTTAGGAATTTTCTAGTTGTTACCTCTTGTATGGGCCTTTGGTTCTATCTCCTAGCTCGGGGGAGTGGGCCTATTGGTTCCACGTGGTTGGGTGGTTAATATTTATATCGAGGTATTGATCGTGATTCTTTGGATGATCCTAGCACATATTCCTTTCCAAATCTGCAGTTGAAGATTTCTTATTGTATATTTTAATATGTTGAGATGTACTTATGTATTTGTATTCATGTAATTTTTAATCTCCTAAAAGGAGTCTTGTAGTATTGATGCAATCTCAATTCAAAGCAATGCATAAGGGAATGGGTAGTTCTAGGTAAAAGAAAGGGAAAAGAATGTGGAATATTGGACATGTTACTAGCATTAAAAAAAGTGTTTATGTTATTTATCCTATCCTCTTATGTTGTCCATGTGTAAAGGAAATAATCTTAAATATAATTATATATAATGATGTATCACAACAATAATGTATTCTCCCTTGATGAAAGAATTCAAAGAGATTATTGAGAAATGATAGGTTAGTGATTGGAATTATTAACAATGAATGGTTATGAAACAATGAAATAAAATAGTAACTTGATTATAATGTTAATACTTGGTTCATGTTAATGAAGTACCTAGGATAATGCCTACCTTAATGAATATTAATCTCTTACCTAAATTATTAGAGAAAAGTGATATAAAGGATAGTAGATGTAGATGAAATCAATATAAATTTATGGAATGAGTTGATAAAAGGAATAATGATGTTGGATGATTAACCTATGTTTAATAAAAGAAATAAGTTAGGGACATTTAATTTGGTGCATTAAAATGAATGTAGATCTTTTAAGCTCATGATTCCATGAATATCTTATGCATGTAAATGGTTTATATGATGTTGCTTTAGTAGCGACGTTAGGGAACCCGAGAGGACTTAAGTTGTATAAATCTTACATTCAAGTAGTAGAAAATTATTTTTTCTTTTAGAAATATGAAGTGTAATGATGAATATTATTCTAGTTAAAATAAATAAATAAAAAATAAAAATAAAAATTCACTACTTGCATTTTATAGAGGTTTTATGTCTTGTCCTCTTGGGTTGCCTGGCGGGGCGTTACACCAACATTGTGTATTTTTCCAACCATTGGTCATAGCATCAAACCATCTATTCCAACAACTCTAAATGGATAGGTAAACACTAGGGGAAACCTCTTTCACCACACACAGTCATTCGAACGCCACCGACGACTACAAGCTGAAGTGTCCCTCAAGGTCACTTCACCATGAAATTATAAAACTTTACAGGGTCATATCTTGGATCTCGTGTAGGGTAGCATAAATCAAATAGGTGATATGGGACCATGTTGATGGATCCTACAATAACCTATCTTGGTTTTCAAATATTCAATTGCATTTAAATTTGGCAACACATTCTTGGTTGATGTCAGAACTCACAATGTTCCTCTGTTTAAATTGCTAACATTGTGTATCTTTCCAATCGTCAATTGTAGCATCAAACCATTTGTTCCAAAAGATCCTAATGTCTTGGTTAACGCTAGGGGAAACCTCATTCACAACACACAGTCAATCAAACACCACTGATGACTCTAGGCCAAAGTGTCCCTCAAGGTCCCTTCAGCTTGAAATTAGTGATCTTTAGAGGGTCATATCTTGGAGCTCGTGTGAGGTAGCATCAATATATCAGTTCTACGAAACCATTTTTGTGAGTCCTATAATAACCTATCTTGGTTTTTAAAGATTCAATTTTTTTTAAATTTGGCAAGACATTCTTGGTCGACGTCAAAACTCACATTGTTCCTCACTTCAAATGGCCAAAGTTACGTATCTTTACAACTGTTGGTCATAGCATCAAACTGTCTTTTCCAAAAGCTCTAAATGACTAGTTAAACACTAAGGGAAACCTCATTTTCCACACACGGTTAGTCAAACTCCTCCAATGACTCTGGGCCAAAGTGTCCCTCAAGGTCACTTCAACATGAAATTAGTGATCTTTACGGGGTCATATCTCGGAGCTCGTGCAGGGTAGCATCAATCCATTAGGTGCTAGGAGATCATGTTGTTGGGTCCTACAATAAACTATCTTAGTTTTTGTAGATTCAATTTTGTTTAAATTTGGAAACACATTCTCAGTCGATGTCAAAACTCATAGTGTTCCTTAGTTCAAATGACCAACATTGTGTATCTTTCCAACCATTGGTTGTAGCATCGAACTGTCTATTCCAAAAGCTCACAATGGCTAAGTAACTATGAGGGGAAACCTCATTCACCACATATAGTCATTTGAATGTCATCGATGACTCTGGGCTGAAGTGACCCTCAAGGTCCCTTCCCCATGAAATTGGTAAACTTTATGGGGTCATATCTTAGAAATCGTGCAAGGTAGCATTGATCTGTCAGGTGCTACGGGACCCTTTTTTGGGTCCTACAATAACCTATCTTAGTTTTCAGAGATTCAATATCATCTAAGTTTGGCAACACATTCTCAGTCAATGTCAAAACTCACAGTGTTCCTTAGTTCAAATGGCTAATGTTGTGTATCTTTCCAACCATCAGTCGTAGCATCGAAACATATGTTCCAATAGCTCTGAATGGCTGGCAAAATGCCACAAACAACCTTGTTCACCACACACTATCATTTGAACACTGCCAATAACTTCTAGCCGAAGTGTCCCTCAAGGTCACTTCACCATGAAATTGATGATCTTTAATAGGTCATATCTCAAAGCTTGTGCAAGGTAGCATCAATCCATTAGGTGCTAAGAGACCATGTTTCTAGGTCCTACATAGCCTATCTTAGTTTTCAGATATTCAAGTTCATTAAGATTTGGCAACACATTCTTGGTCAATGTCAGAACTTAGAGTGTTCATCACTTCAAATAGCCAATGTTATGTAGCTTTCCAACCGTCGGTCATAGCATTGAATCGTATGTTCCAACTCCTCTAAATGGTTAGGTAAATGCTAGTGGAAACCTCATTCACCACACACATTCATTCAAACACTACCGAAAACTCTAGGCCAAAGTGTCCCTTAAGGTCACTTTAGCATGAAATCACCAATCTTTATGGGGTCATATCTCAGAGCTCCTACAAGGTAGCATCGATCTGTTAGGTACTACATGACTATGTTGTCAGGTCCTACAATAACCTGTTTCAATTTTTAGAGATTAAAGTTCGTTTAAATTTGGAAACACATTCTTGGTTGATGTTAGAAATCATAGTGTTCCTCAGTTCAAATAGCCAACATTGTGTATCTTTCCAACAGTCAGTCATAGGATCAAATAGTCTATTTCAATAGCTTTGAATGCCTGGGTAAATGCTAGGGACAACCTCATTCACCACACATAGTCAATCGAAAGCTGCCGATGACTCTGGGCCAAAGTGTCCCTCAAGGTCACTTTAGCATGAAATTAGTGAATTTTATGGGGTCATATCTTTGAGCTCATGCAAGGTAGCATTGATCCATCAGGTGCTACGAGACTATGTTGTCGAGTCCTACAATAACCTATCTTAGTTTTTAGAGATTCCATTTTGTTTAAATTTGGAAACACATTCTTAGTCGATGTTAGAACTCACAGTGTTCCTTAGTTCAAATGGACAATGTTGCATATCTTTCCAACTGTCAGTCGTAGCATCGAACCGTCTATTCCAATAGCTCCAAATGGTTGCATAAATAATAGGGGAAACCTTGTTCACCACACATAGTTGTTTGAATGCCACCGATGACTCTGGGCCAAAGTGTCCCTCAAGGTCACTTCAACATTAAATAGGTGATCTTTACAGGGTCCTATCTCAGAGCTCGTGTGAAGTAGCATCAATATTCTAGGTGCTACGTGACTGTGTTTTTGGGTCCTACAATAACTTGTGTTGGTTTTCAGAAATTTAATTTCATTTAAATTTGGAAACGCATTCTTGGTCGGTGTCAGAACTAACAGTGCTCCATAGTTCAAATGACCAATGTTGCATATCTTTCCAACCATCTATTCAAACAGCTCCGAATGGCTAGGTAAATGCTATGGGAAACCTCTTTCACCACACACTATCATTCAAACATTGCTGATGACTCTGGGCCGAAGTGTCCCTCAAGGTCACTTCAACATGAAATTGGTGATCTTTACAAGGTCATATCTCAGACCTCATGCAAGGTACCATCGATCTATGAGGTGCTACATGACTATGTTTTTGGGTCCTACAATAACCTATCTCATTTTTTAGATATTTAAGTTCATTAATATTTGACAACACATTCTCAGTCGATGTCAAAACTCACAGTGTTCCTTAGTTCAAATGGCCAACATTGCGTATCTTTCCAACCGTCAGTCGTAGAATCGAATCATCTATTCCAAAAGATCTAAATAGCTGAGTAAATGTGAGAGGAAACCTCATTCACCACACATAGTCATTTTGAACATCACCGATGACTCTAGGCCAAAGTGTCCCTCAAGGTCATTTTAGCATGAAATTGGAAAACTTTATGGGGTCATATCTTAGAACTTGTGTGAGGAAGTATCGACCTATCAGGTGCTACATGACCTTTCTTTTGGGTCTTGCAATAACCTATCTCATTTTTTAGAGATTCAATTTCATTTAAGTTTGGTAACACAGTGTCAGTCGATGTCAGATTTCATAGTGTTCCTTAGTTCAAATGGCCAACATTGCATATCTTTCCAACTATCGGTTGTAGCATCAAATCGTCTATTCCAAAAACTCTAAATGGCTGTGAAAATGCTAGGGGAACCTCATTCACCACAAATAGTTGTTTGAATGCCATTGATGACTCCTCACTAAAGTGTCCCTCAAGGTTGGTTCAACATGAAATCAGTGATCTTTAACCAGTCATATCTCGTAGATCATTCTAGGTAGCATCAATCTATTAGATGTTATGTGACCGTGTTTCTGTGTCCTAGAATAACCTATCTTGGTTTTTAGAGATTAAAGTTTGCTAAGGTTTGGAAATACATTCTTTCTTGATGTTAGAACTTACAGTGTTCCTTAGTTCAAATGGCCAATGTTGCATATCTTTCCAACCGTTGGTCGTAGCATTAAACTGTCTATTCCAGCTACTCTGAATGGCCAAGTAAATTCTTGTGACAACCTTATTCACCACACACAATTTCTCAAATGTTTCCGATGACTCCAGGTCGAAGTGTCCCTCAAGTTCTCTTTACCATGAAATAAAAAATCTTTACGGGGTCATATCTTAGATCTCCTGTAAGGTAGCATTGATTCGTTAGGTGCTATGGGACCGTGTTGCCGGGTCCTACAATAACCTGTTTCAGTTTTTAGAGATTAAAGTTCATTTAAATCTAGCAAAACATTCTCGGTCGATGTCAGAGCTCATAGTGTTCCTTAGTTCAAATGGCCAACATTGCGTGTCTTTTTAACTTTTAGGCATAGTATCAAACCATCTGTTCTAACAACTCTAAATGGCCAAGTAAATGCTACGGGAAACCTCATTCACCACACATAGTCAATCAAAAATTGTTGATGACTCCAGGCCAAAGTGTCCCTCAAGGTCACTTTAGCATGAAATCAATGAACTTTATAGGGTCATATCTTGTAGCTCATGCAAGGTAGAATTCATCCATCAGGTGCTACGTGATTGTGTTTTTGGGTCCTACAGTAACTTGTCTCAATTTTCAAAGATTCAATTTCATTTATATTTTGCAACACATTCCTGGTCAATGTTAGAACTCACATTATTCCTCAGTTTAAACGACCAACATTATGTATCTTTCCAACCATCGGTTGGAGTATCAAACCATCTATTCGAACAGCTACAAATGGTTGGGTAAATACTAGGGGCAGCCTTGTTCACCACACAAAAGCATTCGAATGTCGTCAATGAGTCCAGACCGAAGTGTCCCTCAAAGTCACTTCAACATGAAATTAGCAATCTTTACAGGGTTATATCTCAGAGCTCATGTGAGGTGGCATCGATCTGTCAGGTGTTACATGACCATGTTTCTAGGTCCTACAATAACCTATCTTGGTTTTTAGACATTCAATTTCACTTAAATTTAGAACTCATAGTGTTCCTTAGTTCAAACGACCAACATTACATATCTTTCCAACTATCTATTCCAATAGCTCTGAATGGCTGGGTAAACGCTATGGGTAACCTTGTTTGCCACACATAGTAGTTTGAACACCACCAATGACTCTGGGGTGAAGTGTCTCTCAAGTTCACTTCAACATGAAATTGGAAATATTTATGGGTTCATATCTCAGACCTCGTGCAAGATACCATCAATCTATCAAGTGCTATGGGACCATGTTTTTGGGTCCTACAATAACCTATCTCAGGTTTTAGATATTCAAGTTCGTTAAGATTTGGAAACACATTCTCTGTCGATGTCAGAACTCATAGTGTTCCTTAGTTCAAATAGCCAATGTTGTGTATCATTCCAACCGTCGATCGTAGCATCGAACCATCTTTTCCAATAGCTCTTAATGGTGGGGTAAACACTAGTAACAACCTTGTTCACCACACATAGTCATTAAAATGTTTCCGATGACTCTAGGCTGAAGTGTCCCTCAAGGTTGCTTCAACATCAAATCAGCAATGTTTACGGGGTCATATCTCAGAGCTCATGTAAGGTAGTATCAATCTGTTGGGTGTTATGGGACCCTATTGTTAGGTCTGACAATAACTTCTCTCAATTTTCAAAGTTTAAAGTTCATTTAAATTTTGCAACACATTCTTGGTTGATGTTATAACCCACAGTGTTCCTCAGTTCAAACAATCAATTTTGTGTATCTTTCCAACCCTCGGTTGTAGCATCAAATCATCTATTCCAACAACTTTGAATGGCCTAGTAAACACTAGGGGAAACCTTGTTCGTGACACATAGTCAATCAAATGCTACTGATGACTCCAGGCTGAAGTGTCCCTCAAGGTCACTTTAGCATGAAATCAATGAACTTTACAGGGTCATATATCGGTGATCCTACAAGGTTGCATTGATTTTTTAGGTGCTACGGGACCATTTTTCCAAGTCCTACAATAACCTATCTCAATTTTTAGAGATTCAATTTCATTTAAATTTGGCAACACATTCTCAGTCGATGTCAGAACTCATAGTGTTCCTTAGTTCAAACAACCAATGTTGCGTATCTTTCCAACCGTCAGTCATAGCATCCAACCATCTATTCCAATAGCTTTGAATGGTCAGGTAAACACTAGGGGAAACCTCATTCACCAGACACAGTCATTCAAACACCACCAATGACTTTGGGCCGAAGTGTCCCTCAATGTTGCTTCAGCATAAAATTGGAGATCTTTATGTGGGCATATCTCAGAGTTCGTATGAGGTAGCATCAATTTGTTAGGTGTTACAAGACCATGTTAATAGGTCCAACAATAACCTATCTCATTTTTTAGATATTCAATTTCATTTAAATTTGGAAACACATTCTTGGTCGATGTCAGAACTCATAGTGTTCCTCAGTTCAAATGATATACGTTGTGTATCTTTCAAACTATAAGTCATAGCATCAAACCGTCTATTCCAATAGCTTTAAATGGCCAAGTAAACACTAGGAGAAACCTCAATTTCCATAGATAGTCATTCAAACACCACCAATGACTATGGGCCGAATTGTGCCCCAAGGTCACTTTAGCATGAAATTGGAGATCTTTATAGGGTCATATCTCGGAGCTCGTATGAGGTAGAATCAATCCATTAGGTGCTATGGAACCATGTTTCTAGGTCCTACAATAACCTATCTTGGTTTTCATAGATTCAATTTCATTTAAATTTTGCAACACATTCTCAGTTGATGTCAGAACTCAAAGTGTTCTTGAGTTCAAATAACCAATGTTGTGTATCTCTCCAACCATCAGTCATAGCATCAAACCATCTATTCTAAAAGCTCTGAATGGTTGGGTAAATGCTAGGGTAAATCTCATTTTCCACATATAGCCATTTGAATGCCACTAACAACTCGGGGCGGAAGTGTCCCTTAAGGTTGCTTCAACATGAAATCAATTATATTTACGGGCTCATTTCTTAGAGCTCATGTGAAGTAGCATCGATCCATCAGGTGCTATGATACCATGTTGCTAGGGCCTACAATAACCTATCTCAGTTTTCATAGATTCAAGTTCATTTAAATTTGGAAATACATTCTCAGTTGATGTCAAAACTCAAAGCTTTCCTCAGTTCAAATGGCCAACATTGTGTATCTTTCAAATTGTCAATCATAGCATTGAACTGTCTATTCTAACAACTTCTAATTTCCAAGTAAACACTAGAAGAAACCTCATTTTCCACACACAGTTGTTCAAATGTCGTTGACAACTCTAGGATGAAGTGTCCCTCAAGGTCACTTCGGCATGAAATAAGCGATCTTTATAGGTTCATATATCGGGGCTCATGCATGGTAGCATTGATCTATTAGGTGCTACGGGACCATGTTTCTGGGGCGTACAATAACCTATCTTGGTTTTTAGAGATTCAAGTTTTTTTAAATTTGGCAACACATTCTTAGTTGATGTCAAAACTCATAGTGTTCCTCAGTTCAAATGGCCAAGATTGGGTATATTTCAAACCGTTAGTCATAGCATCGAGCCATCTATTCCAACAGCACCACATGGCTGGGTAAACTCTAGGGGAAACCTTATTTTCCACACATATTTGTTTGATTTTCATCGAAGAATCTGGGCCAAAGTGTCCCACAATGTCCCTTTAGTATGAAATCAATAATCTTTACGGGGTCATATCTTGGAGATTTTGTAAGGTAGCATCAAGCTGTCAGGTGATATGGGACCATGTTGTCCAAGCCTACAATATCTTGTCTTAGTTTTCAAAGATTCAATTTCATTTAAATTTGGCAACACATTCTCGGTTGATGTCAAAACTCATAGTGTTCCTCAATTCAAATGACCAATGTTGCGTATCTTCAAACCATCGGTCGTAGCATCGAACTGTCTATTCCAACTGCTCTAAAAGGTCAAGTAAATGCTAGGGGAAACCTTTCTTGCCACATACAGTTGTTTGAATGCCATCAACAACTCTGGGCCGAAGTGTCCCTCAAGGTCCCTTCAACATGAAATTGATGATCTTTACAGGGTCATATCTTGGAGCTCATGCATGCTAGCATCAATTTGTTAGGTGTTACAAGACTGTGTTGCCAGGGCCTAGAATAACCTATCTCAATTTTTAGAGATTGAAGATCATTTTAATTTGGCAACACATTCTTGGTTGATGTCAGAACTTATAGTTTTCCTCAGTTCAAATGGTCAACATTACATATCTTTCAAACCATCAGTCATAGCATTGAACCGTCTATTCCAAAATCTCCAAATGGCTGAGTAAACACTAGGGGAAACCTCATTTACCACACATAGTCATTCAAATGCCACTAATGACTCTACACTAAAGTGTCCATCAACATCCCTTTAGCATTAAATCGACAGTCTTTACGGGGTCATATATTGGATCTTGTGCGTGGTAGCATCGATCCATCATGTGCTACAAGACTGTGTTGTCGGGGCCTACAATAACCTATCTTGATTTTCAAAGATTTAAGTTTGTTTAAATTTGTAAACACATTCTCAGTCGATGTTAGAACTCTTAGTGTTCCTTAGTTTAAACGACCAACATTGCAGGGAATTTGAATAGAAAGTGAGAAGTGATAGAGATAGGTTCAGTGAAATCATAGTGAAAGGAGTTGAAAGTAAGCACCAGTCATGGCTGGAAGTGACCCAATGATTAGAGAGGGTAGATGATGGATGGGAAAGTCTGTTGGGATGTATTACAAGGTGTTGGGACTGGTGTTGAGGTTGGGTGTTGCAAAAAGGGTATTTTCTAGAAAACCCTTAGTTTCTAGCCCAAATAGTGAGGGTTTATTGAATGGAAGTGTAGATGGGTGAGTATGGGAAAAATAAGTTGAAAATTAGTTGTCTTTTATCCTTTATCAAGATCATTTGGGGTTGTGGAGTCTTGGAAGTGAGTGCTTCTCAGATTTTCTTTGTTAGGTGAGGCTAATTAGGCCTAGTTGAAGGGTTAGGGGGTGAAGGAAGTCTTCAAAAGTCAAAGAGTTAAAGTTTGAGATTGATATAAATTTAGTACCTCTAAAAAGGGTACTAGAAAATGTAAAAACATTGCTAGGTTTTTAAGGGAGTTTGAGAGTAAATTGTTGATTTCAGTGTTGGAAGGACAACTAGGCAAGCCTAGAAGGGCTATAGAAGAGGAAAGGTGAAAGATGAGTTGATTGGATTGAATAGGAAGTTGTAACATGGAACATATAGCATTTTGAGATGATCTAAGGTTTTAAGATCAACGTGTGAAATCTGGTATGAGTTTTGGTGTGGTGGAGGCACTAGGTGTACTAGGTGGCCTAGGATAGAGTTGATGCTATAAGGCATTGGAACAAGGAAACAAAGAAGTGAATTTGAGTAGTATGGTTGTGGGAGTGACTTACAAAGTTAGAGAACTCAACTAGATCCTTGAGTGAGATTAATTCCTTGAGTGGATTCCAATTTTTTTGTAGAATCCTCGAGTTGAGTTAGTCTTCTTAGGGTGATAGTGAATGTTGTCAAAGTTTATAGTAACAAGGAATGTTAGTCTCCTTAGGGCGATAGTGAATGTTGTCGAGTTAGTCTTCTTAGGATGATAGTAATAATATACATTGATAAACATACAAGCATCACTATAAGGCATGGGAAATTTACAAAGCATAAGACATCCCCATTAACATAAGTTAGTATACATCAGTACACCAAACACATGAGTTGCATACCTAAAACATAAAAACCAAATATTTGTAGGGCATGAATCAAAATATATGTGTCCAATAATGTCATACATTGAATATATTCAATACAGTTAAACTGGCTTCCTCAGAGCCAAATGGATGCACAACGTATCATTTATACAATATACAAAAAATATATCCACTAATGTCATATAGGCATACAATCCATATCCCTAATCTAGTCCTTTCCCGCTAGGGGAAGAATACAAATCCCAAGTTGTCTTTGATCATCGCATTGATGGAGATGGAGTGGATGCTATAGTCTTCCGAGTGCATTCACTCATCCTCCTGTCTAGACTATTCTGTAGCTCAAGCTGATAAAAAAAATGTAAGCATCAATAACTAATATACATCAAAATTGAATTATACAATGACATAAAATTGAATATTCACTTACCACTAGAAAATAGTCACTACATACATCCACCAAAGGTGCATGCTGGTGATCTAGAGTAATAAGTCCCTACAATAATGATTAAAATAATAATTAACATACATACATGAATATCATTATAAAATTCAATACAAACTATTAAAATAACAATTAAAATTAAGTGATCTCTTTCATACCTCAGTTAGTGCTTCAGAACTAGCTACTACTATAGCTACTCCATGATCCAAAGTATCATGGATAGAAGGAGGAGTCTCTGATGTCAATAATTGAAAATGAAACAAAAAAAGTATTATGCATTTATCAAGATTACATATATTTTTTTACAACCCTACTAATGAGTAAATGATACCTCAATGAAGGTTCCACTGCATCCTTCCATGTGCAGTGTTGATGTTGAAGCTCCAATATTCAACTAGTGCACATGTACATGGAAAATTATAAGATAATCATTCAGATAAGAATGTACTACTAACATGTTAATTATAATGCATTATTACATATATACTTGTGGACTCAATGGTGATGTTACAAAGCCAGGTGAAAGAATGTGATCATCGTGCCTCTAGATTTTGATCATAATTTGTCTAGTAATTTGGTTACTCATTCATTTATTAATTAAAACTAATCAAGTAGATCAAATTAACATGCAAATAAAGATGCCTCAAGGAAAGTGGCAAGATTCACTTTGCTATCTATTGTGAACGTTAATGGTCCACCAGTGAATGTCTAATGCACATGCACAATAAGTTATGATACAATTATTCATATAATTACATTATAATAAAATATGTTAATTAAAATGTTTTATTCGATATATACTTGTGGAATTGATGACAATGTGTAGAAGGGGACATGAGGATTATTGGCACTACCACTGCCATTGACACTTTTGCCCTGAATTTTCATCATAATCAATAGATACTAAATTAATTAGTTATTCTTTTATAAATGAAATATGATCAAAGCCATTTAATGAACTTGGAAATATTTATGTGTGTGTCAATGCCAAATGTCATATTTAGAAAACTATCAGTCATCATTCCAGGATCCTCTTCCTCTCTCTTAGTAGTACCAAATGTGCACAAGCATCCACATGACTCATAAATATGCCCCCTTAAAGATTGACCATGGTCACCCTCAACTAAAGGACTGGCACACTAAATGAGAGTCTGTGTCAAAGCACTATTCATGCCTAGTGTGTCTGCCTCTACATGATCTACCTATGGCTTGCCAATAGGAACCTTAGGTGCATTAGGGTCACGATGTGCCCCCACTCTATCAAATGATGACCCCCATTCTCTACCCTAAGAATCTAGATAGTCAAAAGAATTTGGAACCTCCTTGAGTAAAAACTCACAATAGAGTTTCCTCAAGAAATATATAGGAACCTCATGATTGTTACAGGGAGGTGAATCAAAGACCATCCAACATCTCTCCTAAATTTTTTTTTTAATGTCTTCATTTAAGCACCAATGAATTGGGAACCTCCTTGTTGTAGTTCTAAGAGTATTTGTGTCCCTTGGTTTGTTAAATGGCTTGCAAATGTCATCTTTTGTGATTTTTTTATTTTTTATGTCTGCATAAGATAATTTGTTTGCATATTATTATTTTTGTTCTTCTCTTTTATCTTGCCATAAATTAATTTGGCCACTAACTGAGCTTACATGGGTCATGATTTCTTCCAATGATTTTGCAAGTCTTTCCCTTCTAGGATTTGTACCACTAGAATCTTTTAACTTAGTAATAAAAGATTCTAATTCTTTTTTCCCTCTTTCAATTTGGTTCATCAAATTTTCATGTGTTCCAAGAGGAGGTTTCTTGATTGGTGGAGGCAATTGAGGTTCATTTTCTTGGTTATTTTATTCATTTGTTTCTTCATTCATTTATTCATGAGGAGATGGAGGACTGGGTAGAGGGTTTGGTTGAGGGAGATTATTTCTTCCTGAAAATTAAAAAACTAGATTTTAAAATCGTAATTCCAGACAAATTTTAACAAAAAAATATTTCTACAAAATAGAAATTTTAAAACAAATAAGAGGAATGGGCTGTAAAAACACTTACCTCTTATTCTGGATCAAACTTCATGACGTCCTGGAGCCATTTGATAGATGAATGAATGAAAACTATGGATTCAACAAGCCCAAACAAGACTACACATGTGCTTGGAAAGGGTCCTTTTGCTACAAACATGGGTTTATGGAAAGAAAAATGAGCTTTCCAACCCACAACAACTACTAAATAGTGTTTTTTCAAAGCACGTGCATGGTATAGGGCGCAACTCTTTGTAAAAACACTTCTTAGTGTTTTTCAAAGTGTGTGCGCCCTATAGGGGGCACGCGGTATGCTTTAGATTACCCAAGCCTAAGGCTTGGGCAACCTAAACCATAAGGCATGCACCCTATAGGGTGCATGCCCTCTACTACATATGCACTATGGTTGATGGGGGACCAAAAAGAAAAGTGGCATCTTTCTGGTCCCCCATCTTTGTGCATATACCAGTCAATTCAAAAACTTATTTATAATAGAAATTTATGTCATGCATGGAAAATAGACCCAAATCATGTAATCATGATGGTGGTATGCAATATGTCCTCTCATTAACACAAAAATAAGTGTTTATTGGAGGAAGTTCCTTGGATACTCATTTATTTTGTAGATGTTTGTACCACAAGAGAACCTCAATGTCTCCTATATGCTCTCATCATCATAAGAACATGACCTACTATTAGGAATAACAGTCCACAATACAACTGAGAGGGGGTGAATTAATTGTATGAAAGATTATTAAACTTTAAACTTTGAGTAGCAGCAATATCAGATCTAATGAACACAATGAATTCCAACACAACAAAACAATATTTTGGTCTCAGGGAAACCCTATTAAAGGTAAAAACCCCACTAGGAATTAGCACTGACAAATGATGGATTGAGTGTATAGTATCCTTGTTAGAAGATTTAGCCCTGTTAGGAGCTTATTGGAACATTACAGTACACAGTCCTTGGTAGAGGACATAACCTATTAGGAGTCAAGAAATATGGGTGGGCTCAATGCCTAGGCTCATTGCCTAAAGAAGGTTAAATCCACCTTTAGAAAGCACTATTCACGACAAGTGTATATGAAGAAATACACAATATTTTGAACTTTCTGATAGAAACTTTCTTTACTTGATGAGTTCCAATGAAGTTCACCAATAATCCTCTACTCTACATCAGCAGACACAAGCTCACAACTTTTTCATTACCTTTTACATCACATATATTCCCTCCATATCTTTTCTAAAGAAAGGATCTTATATATATATATACTCTATTACATTCTACATGATCAATCTGGCTCATTAGGATTTCCTAATTACATAAACTCTTGCTAAGATAAAAAGGGTAACTAAAACAAGTATACAATGATTCTATTACAACAATTAAGGACCGACGTCCTTAATTTACATTTTCCAATATAAAACCCATGCTACACTTGTGAAGTCAGCTCCTAAATAAGTCTTCTCCAGATCACACACCAAAGTTGACATCATCCATAATTCTATACCTTGCATTGATCAAATAGCATCTTTTAGCGCCTTTTCTTTCATCTCCTAAGCTCACATACACTTAATCCATATCATTTGTAAGAAATACCAAAAATATGGAGACTCGCTTTGACAGCTTCCACTATCACTGTCCAGGAACTAGTCCTCACCAAAACATCTTTAACTCATTCAATATGAAACTTTACATGATGCGATCTTGGATATAAGATCAAAACATCATCCTATTCTCTCATCTATTTTTGCATGTTCTGAATCATTCATACAATGTCTATACACTATCATACTCAACCTGTACTATTCATAGAAACATATGTTGACATTAGTGAGGAACAACAAATGACAATAGTATGAATGTCCTAGTGATTAAACATATTAAATGTATCAATCACCACCCCATGCATTAGCAATATCCAACAATCTCCCCCTTTTGGCATTGATTTCAATATATGGAAAAATCCATGATCCCATAGTTATATCAATCCAAAGTTCTACAAACAAATAGTACTATATACAATCTCCCCATACAGTAGGGATTTTCTCATAGAAACACCCCCCCTTTGACAAGAATGGAAAATGGTGCCATGAGTCAACAACTGTTCTTCAACACCTTCCTTCTACAACATTCCCCTTGAGGAGTAGATCCTTACATCTAGTCTAGAATATGATAAGGCTCTGAAAATCTCTGGAATGATGCATCCCTGTATCATTTAGTTCAGACTAGGAGGGCTGTGAACCCCAAGCATACCTCTGAGATATTCAAAGGTATCTTTTGGTAACGGTTTTGTAAAGATATCTTCAATTTGTTCCTTTGTACTAATATAGTCTAATTTTATTTCCTTCTTTGCCACCTTGTCTCTCAAGAAGTGATACTTGAGAGAAATATGTTTAGTTTTAGAGTACATGGCTAGATTCTTTGACGTATCCACTGTACTAGTGTTATCACAATGGATACCTATAGGTTCATCAAAAGTTATTCTAATGTCTGTTAGCATTTGTTTCATCCAAACAATTTGAGTGCAATTTATAGAAGCATCAACATACTCTGATTCCACAATAGATTGAGCTATACAATCTTGCTTCTTACTTAGCCATGAAACCAACTTTTCCACAAGGAAAAATGCATGACCACTAGTAATTTTTATGTCATCAATGTTTCCTACCCAATCAGCATCAATATAAGCATGAAGTTGAAAGCTATCATTTCTTTCATACCATAATCTATAGTCTATTGTTCCTTTCAGATATCTTAGTATCCTTTTCACAATAGCTAGGTGTGTTTCTTTGGGTTCTTCCTAATATCTAGCAACAATTCCAATAGCATTAGTAATATCTGGTCTAGTGTGAGTTAGATATTGTAATCCTCCAACCATTGATCTGTACTTGGTTTGAAAAACACACTTTGAGTCATCATCAACTATCAGCTTATTACCAGTTACCATAGGAGTACCAACTGATTTTCAATCCTCCATTCCAATCTTTTTTTAGCATTTCTTTAAGATACTTGGTTTGAGAAATAAAAATGCCATCTTTGCATTGATTTATTTGCAGTCCAAGAAAGAATTTCATTTCACCAATCATGAACATCTCAAATTCATTTTCCATTTGTTTAGAAAATTTCTCACATAGATCATCATTACCTCCAAAGATAATATCATCAACAAAGACTTATATTATCAAAACTCCATCTTCACTAGTGCTTAAATATAAATTATTGTTAGTATTACCTTTTCTGAATCCAAGCCGAAGTAGATATTTGTCTAACTTTACATACCAAGCCCTTGGAGCTTGCTTCACCCCATATATTGCTTTCTTCAACTTACATACCATGTCTCTATCTTCGCATAAAGGAAATCCATTAGGTTGTTCTATATATACTTCTTCTTCAAGATCTCCATTCAGGAATGCATATTTCACATCCATCTGATACACTTTGATGTTTTTGTGTGAAACATAAGCTAAGAATAGTCTTACAAATTCTATTTGAGAAATAGGAGAGAATGTTTCTTCAAAGTCTATACGTTCTTGTTGCGAGTAGCCCTTACATACTAGTCTTTCTTTGTTTCTTACTACAATTCCTTCTTTATTCATTTTATTTCTGAAAACCCATTTAGTTCCTATCAAAGTTTCATTTTTAGGTCTAGGAACCAATTCCCAAGTGTTAGTCTTCTTTATCTGATCTAAATCTTCTTTCATAACATTTATCCAAGATTCATCTCAACAAGCCACATATGTATTCTTTGGTTCAACTTGAGAAATCAAGCAAATTTATTCTCTAACCTTTGATCTAGTTAATACTCCTTGATTCGTATTGCTGATCGTTTGATTTTTGGGATGATTGTCCTTTAGATACCTTGGAGTTTTAGGAACCATATTAGCCTCATTTATATTATTCTCAAAAATTTATTTTTCACATTTAGTCTCAACAATTTCTTCTTCTATAGTAGAAGCCTCTTTGATTCCTGTAACCTGATTACAGTCATACATTCTCTCTTGTATATGAAACCTTTCATCTATCTTCACATTGTTACTTTCAATCATTTTCCTTAATCTCAGATTGAAACATTTGTAGGCCTTTCTCTTACTAGAGTAACCAAGGAAATTTCCTTCATCACTTCTAGCATCAAACTTCCCTATCTCATCATCTCTCTTGACATAACACTTACTACCAAATATTCTGAAATATTTTATAGTAGGAGTATTATTAAACTATATTTCATAAGGGGTATTATTTGTACCTTTTCTAATTTGAACCATGTTCAATGTGTACACTGATATCCCAAAAACCTCTCTCCAATGCACATGAGATACATTATCTTCAAGAAACATTGTCCTAGTAGCGTCAAGTATAGTCTTGTTTCTTTGCTTAGCTATCCCATTATGTTGTGGAGTCCTAAGAGCATATGTTTGTCTTTTTATTCCATGCTCTTTGTAGTATGAACTAAATAAGTCTGAAGTAAACTCTCCACCTCTGTTTGATCTTAAACATTTTATCTTTAATCCTGATTCATTCTCTACTTTTTCCTTGAATATCTTGAATTTATCAAATGCTTATGATTTTTCTTTTAAGTAACCCACATCACTCTAGAAAAGTCATCAACAAAAAGTATGAAATACCTTTTACCATAGTATGATTTTGTCCTTGTAGGTCCACATAGGTTTGTATGTACCAGCTCTAATTTTTCTTTTGATGTATATGCTTTTCCTTTGTAACCGCTTCTTGTATGTTTTCCCATAACATATTTTGTGCATATAGTGTTAGATAGTTTCACAATCTTTGGTAGATTTCTAACTTCTTTAGTCAGAATTGCCTTCATAATTATGTCAAAATTAACATGACAAAACCTTATGTGCCATAACCAACTGTCATCTACTTTTGCAACAAAATAAGTGGCTCCAGATGTATTTAATTCAAACAAATTACCTCTAGATTTAGGACCAGTTGCAATCAACTTTCCTACCTTACTTTCGATAAAACATTTACCATCATTGAATTGTAACTGAAACTCTTTGTCCATCAACTATCCAACACTCAATAATTTATGCTTGAGTCCATCAACAAGTAGTACATTATTAATATTAGTTTTTCCATCTAGAGTAATAGATCCTACTCCTATGATAGGTTTAGGAAGATTGTCTCCAAACCTTACAACACCACCATCATACTTGGCTAATTTGATAAACTTGTTTTTATCTCTAGTCATATGATGTGAACAACCACTTTCTATGATCCATTTAGATATCGTATCAACATGAGATACTAAATCTTTTTCCTCATGTACTAGTTCATCTCTAATATAAACAAATCCAATTTTCTCATAATCTAAATCATCATCATCATCATAAATTCCTTCACTAGCATAATAACATTCCTTATCCTTTGAATACTTAGATTTTAAAAAAATAGGCTTGTACTTAGGAACTCTTGTAGGACATCTAGATGCAAAATGACCCACCTTATTACATGAAGAACATTTCAAAGGTAATTTGCCTTCAAATTTACCCTTACCTCTTTTTTATCTTCTAGCAATTAGTGCAACAAGTTCATCTATGTTTCTTTCTTCTGTCTATATCTATTCCCATTCTTGAGCATATTTACCTAGCTCTTCATTTAGGTTCTCACTGCTGTTGCAATAAAGTGTATGCATTATCTTCTTGTGTGCAAATTATTTAAATGAAGATTCACCTTTAGGTACAGAATATCCCAATTCAATAGCTTCAAAGTTAGTTAGCTTTCTAATCAACATCTCTATGCTAAAGTTTAGAGTCAAAGGTATAGTCTCTAGAATAGACATAGCCTTAAACTTGTAAGCAGGTGTCAATGATCTAAGAATATTTGCAACAACTTCTTCATTATAAGTGCATCCACAATTTTTTATTCCATCTATAACTTTTCTAACCCTTTGAACATAAGCCCTAATGCTTTCATCCTCATTCATTTTTAACTTCTCCATCTTTGTTTTCCAATTTTGTAACTTTTCTTGCTTGCCATATTTTTCTTCTTCATATAGTGCTTCTAATCTCTCCCAAATTTGGTATGTTGAATCCAAGTCTTTAACTTCAGTAAATTATCCTTCAGAGAGTGCACTGATCAATGCTTCACTTGTAATCATGTTAAGTGAAAATATTTTCTTCTCATCTTCTGTAGCAGATGGTAAGTCATTCTCAAAATTTATGGCTACCTTATTCTTTGTGATCTACTAGTATTCAATGCCTAAACAAAAAAAATGAGTTCACATCTTGTTCTTCCAACTATCAAAGTTCTTAGGATCAAATTGTAGACTATCCTTCCTATAGAAAGCCATCTATAGGATCACCTCAAGATGTTAAGATTTCTCTCTAACGATTAGTAGCTTTGATACCAATGTTAGGAATAACAGTCCACAATACAAATGAGAGGGGGTGGGTTGATCAGTTGTATAAAAGATTATTAAAATTTAGGCTCTGAGTACCAGCAATATCAAATATAATGAACATAATGAATGTCAACACAAAAACACAATATTTTGGTCTCGAGGATACCTTGTTAAAGGTAAAAACCCTGGTGGAAATTAGCACCCACAAATGATGTAATGAGAGTATAGTATCCTTATTAGAATATTTATCCCCATTAAGATCTTATTGAAACATTATAGTACACAATCCTTGTTAGAGGACATACCCTGTTAAGAGTCTAGAAAATGGGGTGGGCTCACTACCTAAAGAAGGTTAAATCCACCTTCAAAACTCACTATTTGAAACAAGTGTATATGAATAAATATACAATCTTTTGAACTGTCCAACAAAACATTTCTTTTCTTGATCAGTTCCAATGAAGTTCACCAGTAATCCTCTACTCTACATTAGAAGATACAAGCTCACAGTGTTTCCAATACCTTTTACATCACATATATTCCCTCCATATCTTTTCCAAAGAAAGGATCTTACATATGTACCCTATTACATTCTACATGATTAGGTCTGCCCATTAAGATTTCCTAATTACATAAATTTTTTCCAAGATACACACGGTACCTAAAATAAGTGTACAATGATTCTATTATAACAATTAAGGACCAACATTCTTAATTTACATTTGCCAAAATAAAATCCACACTACCCCTCTGAAGTTAGCTCCTAAATAAGTCTTTTATAGATCACACACCAAAAATGATGTCATCCAACATTTTGTATCTTGAGTTGATCAACTAGAATCCTTTTGTGCCTTATCTTTCATGTCCTAAGCTTGCATACACTTAATCCATATCATCTGAAAGATATACCAAAAATACAGAGACTTTGTTAGCTTCCACTATCACTATCCATGAACCATTCCTCACCAAAACATTTGTAACTCATTCAATATGAAACTTTACATGATGTGATCTTGGATATAAGATCAAAACATCTTCCTATTCTCTCATCTATCTTTGCATGTTCTGAATCATTTGTATAGTATCCGTACACTGTCATACTCAGCTTGTACCCTTCACGGAAACATATTTTGACATCAGTGAAAAACCACAAATGAAAAAAATATGAATTTCATAGTGATTAAATATATTAAATGTATCAATCACCACCCCATGCATTAGCAATATCCAACACCCCCTTCATCAAGAAAAAAATCTGTGTTTACAGAATTTTGTTCTAACCTTTCAACCTCAAGTTGATCTCCCTATTTTAGATGAACTACATGTCTCACTTTCCTCTTCTCTTCTTGAATTTCCCTCACTCAAGGAACAAAAATCTAAAAGATACCTATTTGGTGCTACCTACCCTCCATAAAATGATATAGATATTTGGTAGAGGGTTGATTGTTATTCTTAGATTAAATAATGATAAAATAGCTTGCATAGTCCTACAACTAGAGAGGACAATGATACAATGAAAATCACATGCACATAACCAAACATTATAAAGAAAAATTTTGATGCTAGAGATGAGGCATCATAAAATCCATATGCAGAATACATTATATATACATAGTCCTCCTTAAGGATTTTACACACTTCTAAGAAATTCATCAATCATGACATGGTGTGGTTTTTTAAAGGTAAGTTTATGTTCTCGTTCTTGTCACCAAGGTTCAAATCCCATTAGAGAGGGAAAACAATAATGAAATTAACTATGGCAAGAAGACCAAGGGTTCAAAATGCATTTGTGTGTATTAGTATTATTCTAGAAAGGAAAGATTGCATAATTACATAAGAATTTTCATAGGATTTTAGTGCCAATAAGGGTTATTTTGTTTTGGAATGGCTCATGGAATTATTTTTATTGACAAGTTTTGGATTCTCTTACGACTGAGTTTTTGGCTAGTTGCATGCCCACTATAGAGTTGGTAATAGATGGCTCACCATATATTGTAGATTTGATGTGAATATTGAAAATAGATTTGAGGGAGGGTTGTCAAATGTTCATTCAAATAAGTCACCCTTAAATATGAGTTTCAGATAAAAATTCATGTAAGCCCAGCTTAGGCCTCAAGTGTTGATAATTGATATAGAGTTTCTTCTAATGTGGAGGTTTCAAAATTTGTGCAAGTTTCTTTTCTTTGTACTTTTGGACATTCAAAAAATTAGCAAGTTTGTTTCCATGATAAAATAATCCTAACCAATGTCTTTGTGTCACTTTCATGGGTGGTTTATTGAATTCATAGGTCAAAGGACAAATAGCCCTGAGGGTGAGTTGATGCCCTTTGAAGTTGAAACCATTTTGTAAATTTGAACCTTGTGTTGAGGTGAGAAAAAAATCAAAGGTTTGAAAAAATATAGTTGCTAAAAAATTGGCTTATTATTAACCCACTTAAACCTTGGTGTATTCACTTATACTTATCAATCCGTGAGAAGAATTCTCATCTTGTATTTATGTAGACTATGAAAGTGTTAATCCCAACTAATGGTGATGATGGTGAGGACAAAGATTAGAGGTTTACAAGATTGTAGAAGGGTATCATCAGTTGTTATTTTGTCATTGATGTCAAGAAATTAATGTTTGGTTTATATTGAGTAGCCATATCATTCAGAGAAAGATATAAGTAGAGTGAGTTAAGGAAAAAGAGGAAGTCAAAAGTTGTGAATAAGTTAGTGAAGTTGAAGAACTTAATTGGGTAGCTAATACATATTAGAAAATAATAAGGTAATAATGGTTTAGTTGTTTTATACTTTATATTTGACAATATCAAGTTCACGAAGGAGATTGGACAAGTAAGAAAGGTTAAAAGTTGACAAGGAAAATAATAATGTTTAGTTACCGAGCTGGAAGAGTCATTTGGTAATTATTAGTAAAGAGAAAGGAAACCAAGACACCAAGTAGAATGATTTAGTTACCGAGAAAAGAGAATTTGTGTTGAAGCAAAAGGAAGGGCACTGAGAGAGGAACAAAAATTAAATACGGGGATCACAACAAGATTTAATGAAGAGAGACAATGATATGGAAGATTTCAAGGATGAAGAAGAGTTAGTTAAAGATATCTATGATTAGGAAAATTCAATGTGATAATCGATGGTAAATATTTAAGTGGCAAAATTTAAAGGTACAAGTTCCAATAAATGTTCAAGTTTCAAGTTGATGATAACATATTTTAGAGTGTGCCAAGTTCATTGAATTAGTTCAAGAGGATGATATGATGGTTGAGAATAAATAGAGAAAAATGTAATCAAGGAGATTAAGTGGCAAAAAAGAGTTTATATAAAGGAAGAAATTAAATGAAAAACATGCTAGTGAGCTGAAGTATTGGTGTGTAACTAGGTGATGGAGTGAAGAAGGAAAAGGTGAAAAATTGAGTCTAAGGAAGAGTTTGATGAAGTGTTGAGGCTAGTGAGTAGTAAAGGAATGAAGTGAAGACAAACAATGCACAAGGGATCTGACTAAACAACAGGTAATTGCAGATTTACAGATCAAATTTTTATACTATTTCTTATTAACATTTTTAGTAGGAACATATCCTAACTGAGTGGACTTAATAGTCTTATTGTAAATCCTTGAGAGAGGTGACATTCTAGAAGAGTGATTAAAAAACTTTAACCATGCCACTCCTAATAATGTGAAGATCATAATAGATCTGAGGGAAATCCCCCATCCGGGTCACATTTAACAATAGTCATTGTAATCTTTAACATGATTGGCTCTTAACCAAGTATGCTTCTGAAGAGTATTTTGACTAGTGGGTGATGATTCATGCAGTGGGTTTTTCCAAATTAGGTTTACACATTAAATACTAGTGTCAAATGTGTTGAAATTTTATTGTGCGTGTTATTTATTGATTACTTAAAGTTGCTAATTGAAAAAGTTAATGTTGGTTACTACTAAATTTTATCTTACCAAGTTGAATCAAAGTTAAATTTTTTAAGGTTTAAATAATCTCTGATTACCGATTCACACCCCTCTCAGTAATCCAACAATTGGTATCAGAGTGAAGATACTCTAAAGGGATAAGTTTAAAATACTTGAGTAAAAGATCTAAAAATGTATAAGAGGGAGCCACCAAATTTGAATAGGGACAACCTCTCGAGATGTAGTGAAAGGTTACAGAGTGGCAAGAATGTTTAGGAAAGTCTATTTGAAGAGGAGAGACAACAAGAAGAGTTTGAAGCTTTACTAGCTAGGAGAAACCAAGATTTGAAGAAAAAAGGTAATAAGTCATGCTACATTATTGAAGAAGGACTAATCAATGATGATAGTCATAATGATGAAGGTGAAGAGGTTGTGTATGTTTCTATCAAGGATTATTCTGATGAAGAAAGGTATGAAGAAGAAAAAACCCTAATTTTTTATGTCATTAAGAATGATACATGGATAATACATAGTGGATGTTCACACCATATGATTGGTGACACACATAAGCTCATTACTATGGAAGATCATGATGGAGGCTATGTTATATTGGGTAATGATTCTCCATATCTTGTGAAAGGTAAAGGTTCCATAATTCTATTGGATAATAGAAAATGTGATGATGTCTATTAGGTTGAAAGACAAAAGTATAATATATTGAGTGTGGAACAACTAAACAAAACATGTCATCGACTAGAATTTCAGAATGGAAAGACAAGATTATTTGATCAAAATGGAGGTTTAATTGCCAATGGTGAACAATTAAAAGGTAACTTATTCTACCTTGATACTACTACAAAGAATTTCTTATTTTCTAAAGTTAAGTGTGTATGGTTAGGGATAACAGATTCTATCATGTGAATTTTGACAACTTAATTAAGGTTAGAAAAAATTAATAGCGTAAGAGCCCTATTGAGATAGACAAGCCATAAAATGTCATGTGAAAACAATGTCAAGTTGGTAGGATGAAAAATTCAAGTTTTAGAACAAAATCTTACAATACACAAGGAATTTTGGAGTTAGTGCATAGTGACCTATGTGGACCTATGAGAACACAGAGTTATTATGATGATATATATTTCAGTTTATTTTTTAATGAGTTTTCAAGAATGATGTTTGTCATGTTTTTGAAGCATAAATTCAAATATTTTTAAATGTTTAAGGCAAGAGTTGAAAAGGAGAATGGAAGACAATTGAAGTGTGTTAGAAATAGAGAATACTGAGAGGGGGCGGGGGGGTTGAATCAGTATTCTACAAACTTTATCTTTTTCCCAATTATGGATATATCAAATTATCTTTATACATGCATAAGATAAGAAGCTAAACAACATGCATAAAAATAAAGAACTCATAACAAATTATTTGTTCTCGAGGAAACCCTAGCCAAGGGAAAACCCCAGTCGGGATGGTACCCACAAAGATCGACTAATCAAAAGTATCATGTTAACGATGTTGATCCTGTTAGGAGTCTATTACAAGAATATAGTGTATCAGTCCTGATTAAAGGACTATAGGCCTTGTTAGAAGCCTCAACCCTGTTAGGAGTTGTAGTACAAAATGTGATTACCAGATGAGCCCACTTCCCAAACAAGTAATGTACAATATACATTGATTAGAAAAATAGGTTAAGGTACATAATCTTATACTACTTGCATCAATATCTCTTTACTGCTCTTTCACTATCGCTATTACATATGCTTCATATACTTCGCATCATATCACTGCTTCATTACATTTCATTACTACTACTTGATACCTCTTCATACTTCATCTCACTTTACAATTACAATTACGATTAAATTTATACCAATAGCTTTATCCAAGATTTAATATCTAGGATGTATTCCCTTTATATTTTTAAGTCATTATTTTGATAAACAAAATAATCCCTTAACTCTTTACTAGTTCTGTCTTCATATTTTGTCCTGTCAGCTTCACACTGTCTTCGGTTAAAACTATCATAACTTCTTCCATACATGCCTGTAACACCCCAAACAAAACTTAAAACTAAAGATGAAACCAAAGAAGAAACAACCATAAACAAAACCACATAGAACCATAGTAATAATTTTTTTTTTCTTTTAAAATTACAAACTGAAACATATAATCATAGTAACTACTTCTAAAAGCTTTACAGTTTTCAACTGAATTACATCAGAGTAATAAGAATACTCTTTATTCAAAGATTTAGTTTCAAAAACAAAATTTCCTTCTTAACCAATCCTTTACATTCTACGAATAGTTCTGATAACTAATAACCAAGAAATGATCTGCTTCCCATAAATCTTAACAACTGCTATCCACTGTCCCATACTCATTGATTTATCCATCTAAAACCTAGAAATCAAAAGTAAACACAAGCGCTATTGCAAACAGGGCTCAATCACATTGATTAAGATAATGAATCATCTCCAAAATTTTGCATCCATAAAAGTCAGTATAATATAACAATTATGCAGATTTAAATACAGATGTTATTGAATTCTAATAACATAATTCCATTCTTTTTACACCAAAATCATCAAGCATTGTATCTCTTTCTAACAGAAATAAACTCACAAAGAAAATGACAAAGTAATGATCCAATAGTTCATGGGTGTCACACATAAGGACCTATGCTATGTAGTCCATAAGGAAACCTCGTAGTAATCCATTATGTCTAATGAAACCATAATGTTTTATCTTGTAATTGAAACCCATATCCCTTGAATTTATAATTATCACTTAATTAAACAACTGACCAAAATTCTTTCCCATAAGGATATAGACTAGTGTCAGTCACAACTGATAGAAATTCTATCACCATAAGGTACTAGACTAGTGTCAGCCCCCAATCTAAGGATCATACTTGCATTATCTCAAAACACTTGATCTAGCAATTAATGTTTGTAATGAAATGAACTACATTACACAATTTCACTAACACTCCATTTCTATTGCATCAATTATAGAATTGAAATAGCAATCAGAAATCCATTTAGATCCATGTTTCCTTTTTCCTTAACATACATTCTTAAACATGATGTTTCTCAAAAGAAGAAAAGATCACAATTCTTTATCCATCACAAATCCAATCAAATAATAATCTCCACATTAACTTAGCATTATATCTGAAACTATACAATAAACTATCCATATTGAAATCACAATTCCACTGAATAGAAAAGAACTAAAATAATCATATATCAACTGAATCAACACAACACCCATCACGTTTAACAAACATACAAGCTTTCCATAAACCCAATTTATTATAAACTAACTGCTATACATCCTACTCTGTTAATTACAAGTTCATACTTTTATATACATGTTGGCGTATGTACATGTATACACCATGGCTTGT
>BSBK01010022.1:77500-202500 GCA_027943335.1 Chamaecyparis obtusa | reverse complement strand
CCAATATACACTTGATCTGGCAATGAAACTTTACTGGCAGACTTATATGACCAAAATGAACCTCCAAGAAAGAAATCAGATCATTCTGAGCACATACAAAAATTACCAAAAATAGTAACTTTCCATAAATAGCAGCTCTGCACAAAATAACCCTTATTGAATATAAAAAAAAAAATATTTTTTTGGGTGATGCAAGATTGCTCTTACACCCAGGATGCTCCTGCATCAGACACCCGGGGTAATTTGAGAAGTGATCCTATCACGACTCAGGTGTGCAGAGGAAAACCAAGATGGCTAACCTCCTCTTTTGTCAGCCATGATGAATCTTCAACAGGTCATCCTTTCCACTTGACCAGATATTCTTCATATGTATTTTTCCTTGTGCTTCTGCCAACATGACTGTCTAGTATATCTTCGATCTCCTTAGTGTCTGAACTAGTTGTTGGAATACTCCACTGTGCTACTGTGATCTCATCTTCAACACCTCCTTCATGATACTTTGTCAGATCTGAAATGTTAAACACTAGTGAAATATTTAGCTCAGTAGGCAATTCTACCTCATATGCATTTCTTGAATCATGTTTCTTCAGTATCCTACATGGTCCAAACTTTTTCATTTTTAGCTTGTTATATGTACCAACTGGAAACCGCTCCTTCCGTAAATGAACCATGACTTCATCACCAACCTAAAATTCCTTATACCTCCTTTTCTCATCTACCTTAGCCTTGTACTGTGTGTTCATCTTGGTAATATGCTTCCTCACCTCCCATGGATGTTCTTCAAGTGTTCTGCAAAATCTTCAGCTTCAGCACTACTTATTTCTCTTTTATCTATCTTCTTCAATTCAGATGCATTTCTTGGACTACTTCCATATACAATCTGGAATGGTGATTTACCAATGCTTCTATTGACAGAATTATTGTATGCAAATTCTGCTTGTGGTAAAATCAAATCCCATCCTGTTGGCTTATCTCCAACTAAACATCTCAGCAAATTTTCTAAATTCCTATTCACCACCTCTGTCTGTCCATCAGTCTATGGATGATGTGATGAACTGAACTTCAAATCTGTCTTCAACTTCTTCCACAATGTACGCCAGAAATATCCAACAAACTTAGTGTCCTGATCTGAAACTATGGTCTTTGAAAAACCATGAAGTCTCACTACTTCTTTGAAAATAAATTATGCTACATGAATAGCATCATTAGTCTTCTTGCAGGGAATGAAATGTGTCATCTTTGAAAATCTATCAACCACCACAAAAATTGAATCATGTCCCTGCTGTGTCCTTGGTAAACCAAGAACAAAGTCCATACTGATATCCTCCCAAGGTTTCTCTGGTATAGGTAATGGCTGATACAACCCTATATTCTACTTCACTCCTTTCGCCATCTGACATACTCTACAACTCTGTACAAACTTCTTCACATCTTGTTGCAACTGTGGCCAATACTAATTCTCACTAACCAAACCAAGGGTTTTATCACAACCAAAATATCCAGCCAATCCTCTGCTATGCTTCTCCTTGATGAGATTCTCCCTCATAGAACTTCGTGGAATGCACAACTGACTCCCTCTAAATAGCATATCATTCTGGATGATGAAATCCAACCACTTCATCCTGTCTAGAGTAACAGGTTCTGTACAAGCTTTCCAAGCTTCACCAAAATCAAGATCCTTTGGATATAAATTCTTGAGTTCCTTGAACCTAACCACCTCAATCTGTCTCTGTCAGCAATAGTTGCCTTCTGCTAAGAGCATCTACAACCCTGTTATACTTTCCACTCTTGTGTTTCAAAACAAATATATAACTCTGCAAAAACTTAACCCATTTCAAATGCCTTTGATTCAATTTTCCTTGACTATTCAAATATTGCAAAGCTTGATGATCGGTATACAAAACAAACTCTTTAGGAATTAGATAATGTCTCCACTTTTTTAATGCCTGAACTATAGCATAAAATTCCTAATCATAAATAGAATATTTCCTCTTGGCATCATTTAACTTCTCACTGAAATAAGCAACAGGTTTACCTTCTTGGCTCATAACAGCTCCTATTGCAGTACCACTAGCATCACAATCTACTTGAAACACCTTATTAAAATTTGGAAGTGCTAAAATAGGTTTTTCTGTAACTTTTTTATTTCAACAATTGAAAAACTTTTTTCTCCCTCATTAGTCCACTTAAACTCTTTTCTATCCCCTCTCATTGTTTCAGTCAAGGGTCCACAAATACTGCTAAAATTTTTGATAAACTTTCTGTAAAAGCTAGCCAAACCATTAAAAGATCTTACCTCAGTAGCACTCCTTGAAGTAGGCCATTCAAGGATAGCATGTACCTTCTCTGGGTCCATTTTTAGGACCTTCTGCTGAAACTACAAATCTCAAATACACTAACTCTTTCTTCACAAAACTGCACTTCTTCAAATTAATCAACAATTTCTCATCTCTCAACTTCTCAAACACCATACGAGTATGCATCATATGTTCCTCCAATGTCTTGCTAAAAATCAAAATATCATCTAGGTAAACAATGACAAACTTACCCAGAAATTCTTTCAGAACCTCGTTCATGAGCCGCTTGAAAGTGCTCGGTGCATTGGTTAGCCCAAAAGGCATGACTAACCACTCATATAGTCCTTCCTTTGTCTTGAAGGTAGTCTTCCATTCATCTCCTTCGATGATCTGAATCTATTGATATCCACTCTTCAGATCTATCTTTGAGAAATATACAGCTCCACTCAAACAATCCATAATATCATCCATTCGTGACAATGGAAACCTATACTTGATTGTGATCTTGTTTATTGCTCTGGAATCTGTACACATCCTCCACTCTCCATTCTTCTTTGGTGTTAATACCACTGGTATAGCACAGGGACTCAGGCTCTCTCGAATCAATCCTTTTTGTAATAACTCATGTACTTGTCTGTTCAACTCTTCACTTTTTGCTGGTGTCATTCTATGTCCTGCCTTGTTTGGAAAACTAGCTCCAGAAATCAAATCCATCTGATGACTGATCTTCCTTACCGGTGGTAATCCATCAAGTACATTATCAGATATAATATCCTGAAACTCATTCAACAAATCTGCAACCTCTATAGGTACATCCTCTGCTTCTTCTTTACCAACTTTTAAAATTAAAGAAAAACACACATGCTCATGCCTCATACCATCTAGGAATTTTTTTCCATCAACAAATGTTATTCTTGCATTACCACATACCTTTTCTTTAGTCTCCTTCAATGGCTTTAGCTTATGTCACACTCCATCCTTTGTCAGGGAATAGGTATTCGCATGACCATTGTGTACAGCACATCTATCGAACTCCCATGGTCTATCCAACAACATATGACATGCATCCATAGATATGATATCACACAATACTTCATCTTGGTATCCACCAATCTTGAACTTCACTAGGCATTGTTCATTGACCATGACCTTGTGGTCATCCTGTACCCAGGCAATCCGATATGGATGTGGGTGTTTCTATCTCTTGAGCTTCAACTTTGTCACCATCTCTTCTGACACCAAATTGTCAGTGTTTCCACTATCAATAATCACATCACAATATTTACCTTCACACTTGCACCTGGTGCGAAATAGGCTCCTCCTTTGTTCAGGTTGATTCTCACCACTTAGCAAGACTCTTCTATTAATTAGCGTTTCTCCTCTTTCAGCATCTTCAAAATTTGATGATCTAGCATCTTCATCTACATGTGCAACTCTGGCCTGGCCTTCATTTCTCCTGTCTATCCTGCCTTGGCACTGAGGACATTCAAATGCCCTATGACCTTCTTCTCCACAGTGAAAACATGTTCCACGGAAGCCACCTCTTCCAGATCCTTGTCCTCTTCCTTTTCCTCTCTGATTTTTATTATTCTGATCCTGGAAGTGATTGGAATTATTTTCTCGCTGATTCTGACTACTACTGGCCTCATCCTTCTTTTTTGGATCTTCATTTCAGCCACCATATGACCGTCCACCAGATCATCCACCGTGACCTCTTTTGTTTTGTCTGCTCTCAAACTTCTTGTTCAACTTTTCCTCTACTTTTAGGACAAACTGGTATGCCTCTTCAATACTGTTCATTCAAACCAGATTCAGCTCCTCCTGAATGCTTGGCCTTAACCTATTAAGGTATTGGACAACTTTCTCCTTATCAGCTTCTGCATGGCCTATTCTGATGAGAAGTCAATAGAACTCCTCTGTATACTCCTAAACAGATCTTCCTGCTTGCTTCAAACTCTGTATTTTCTTTAGTAGGTCAAGCTCATAATCAACAGGAATGAACTGTCACTTCAATTTATCCACCATCCGATCCCATCTCATGATTTTCTCCTTTCCCCTTCTATTTTACTCCAACTGAATCTCTTGCCACCATATCTTTGCATGACCTTTCAGTCTGGCCTTCACAAATTTGACTCTATCAGGATCCTCAACATCTTCATACTCAAAATATTCCTCACATTCATTGATCCAGTCGATCAATTCATCTGGGTTAAGACTTCCAGAAAATGTGTGAACTTCAATCTTAGGTCTTTTCCCAATCTTGAAAATCGCCCAAAAAAGTTTTTCTTCCTCCTAGTTCACAATTTCTGCTTCTCCTTCTTGATATTCTTCTTCGGCTTCATCCTCACTTTCATCTCTGACATTAAGATTCATTCCTCTACGAATCTCTTCTTGCAATGCTTGCAATTGTCTCTACAGCTCTCTAACCTCAGGTGTCACAACACCAGGTCTTCCGCCACATTCTCTTCATGGAAAATTTTTTGCGATGCACATTGAAACCCTAACCATGGTCCTGGTGCAAACTGCCTCACAGTCGGTGATCTATTTACACACTCAAGAACCCCTGCTCTGATACCACTTGATGAAGGGTGCTCCCCTTAATACCACAAACACATAACAGAAATAGAGAAACAACAATAATAATATGCAAGAACAGAAAATTGGCCTTTTATTATCTCCACAAATGTGGAATTACAAACTTTCAGAATTATTTTCTGCCATTTCAGGTGGCCCAACTTCCGAAGACCATAAGTCATCACCAGTTGACCCGATCGGCTATTATAACCCCATTTTGGAAACGTCACGAAGTGCTCTACAGGCTTGACCCACGCAAGCACCCATCACCCAAATTTTTGACCTCATTCAGGGCCTCTAAAGCCTTCAAAACTGAGTTCAAAGTTTCTGTACCATGCTGCCAATACTGAAAATCCTCAATATCTTCCAATATACACTTGATCTGGCAATGAAACTTTACTGGCAGACTTATATGACCAAAATAAACCTCCAAGAAAGAAATTAGATCATTTTGAGCACATACAAAAATTACCAAAAATAGTAACTTTCCATAAATAGCAGCTCTGCACAAAATAACCCTTATTGAATATAAAAATAGAAATATTTTTTTGGGTGATGCAAGATTGCTCTTACACCCAGGATGCTCCTGCATCAGTAGTTGAGAGAGGGATTGTTTTCTATGGAATTATTTTTTTCTTTAATGGAGATTTCTGAAAGTGGATAGGGTTTGAAGGATGCATCTCAAGTTTGGATTTGTCTTCTCTTTTGTTTCCTTCCTTCTTTGATTCAACCTTCGTAGGACATGAGGTATGGATTCAATATTTTAGTTACTTTATGTCTCTGATAGATTATGGATCTATTTATATATTATCATTATTTATTATATATGTACATTTCTTTTCTATGGTTACTTTAAGGTTTTGATTTTTTGTTTGTAACAATTGGCATGTGTTTTCCTAGGGTTTTTAGCAACCCATTTTTTGAGATCTGTTATTATAATAATTTAAATTGCATTTATAGTTTTACTAAATTAATTTTTTGGAAGTAAAATTCCCAGATCTCAAATGGGTATCTCTCTGATTTTATTTTTAGGTTCAAATTAATAACTTATTTTTGACATTTTGGCATACTATGCCTGTGGATTCTTGATTCTAAATTTTCTGTCAAATGTATTCATATGCTATAGGCTGATATGATTATATAAAAGTATTAATTTGATATCATAGATTATTTTAAGTCTTATCTTTCATTTCCAATTGGTTGGGAGAATTTTAATTATGTTTTGTGAAAATTACAATCATTTTAGTGAAGGCAGGTCTAAACCCTAACCAGAGTTTTCTATTTTAAACTAGAAGTCATAACTTTCTTTCCGACCATTGGATCTTTCTAAAAATAAAATTGAGAGTCCATAATTATGTTATCTAAATCTCCACTGAAGTGATTGTCTTTATAATTTTTTTTGTGGAAGATATGGATGATTGTTCTATGATGACTATTCTTTGCATTTAATCCTTGCTTGAAATAATTCAGTTTAAGAACATCACTAAGTTTTAGGGTTTTGTATGGTTACCAGAGGCTATTAAAATTTGTTTTTGGGTTAATTTGATCAATGTGTACTTTGAATATATTTATAATATCACTTTGATGTCTTCTTATATGTTTGGAACATTTTGAATGCCATATTGGGTTTAGGATTGTCAAGTGGACTAGGGACAACATATGTTTTCTTAAACTCAATCAAATATTGTTATGGAATTGATATGAATTATTGATGATAGATCTATTATGTTCTTATGATTCTTATATGTATGTTAGGGAACCTAAGTACACTAGGTGAGTGGCTCATAGTGAGGGGCCAGGGCCCTAAGTGGCTAGTACCAGGATAACCTACTATGAGTTATTTAATCAAGTGATAACCTAAATAAATGAATTGGGAATGGGAGATTATTGAAATGGGAAATTACACACTAATAAAGATTAATTGTGCCTCAGCCATGACTTTAGTGCTACTAAATACTAAGGATGAGAGTGGGAGAAGGTACCTATGTGTAGGTACAACTGAATGACCTTGTCTATACGAGAGGCATTTGGTTTCGCATGTGCCTACTTGGGGGCCGGGGCTAAGAGTGGCTAGTACCAAGACAACCCAAGGGGTTAGGGCTATGCGATGACACTCACCTAGCTTGTAGCTTACAATCTCTACCAAATTTGATCATGCCTCTAGTAGTCCTTGTGGCCTTCTTGTCTTTTCTTTTGTGTTGTGACTTTGGGGAAATTTTATCACCACCTTAGGAATTTCCTAGTTGTTACCTCTTGTATGGGCCTTTGGTTCTATCTCCTAGCTTGGGGGAGTGGACCTATTGGTTCCACATGGTTGGGTGGTTAATATTTATATCAAGTTATTGTTCATGATTCTCTGGATGATCCTAGAAAATATCCCTTTCCAGATCTGTAGTTGAAGATTTCTTATTGGATATTTTAATATGTTGAGATGTACTTATGTATCTCTATTCATATAATTTTAATCTCCTAAAAGTAGTCTTGTAGTATTGATGTAATCTCAATTCAAAGCAATGCATAAGGGAATGGGTAGTTCTAGGTAAAAGAAAGGGAAAAGAATGTGGAATAGTGGACATGTTACTAGCAATAAAAGAAAGCATTTATGCTATTTCTCCTATCCTCTTATGTTGTCCATATGTAAAGGAAATAATCTTAAATATAATTATATATAATGATGTATCGCAACAATAATGTATTCTCTCTCTATGAAAGCATCCAAGGAAATTATTGAGAAATGATACATTAGTGATTGGAATTATTAACAATGAGTGGTTATGAAACAATGCAATAAATTAGTAACTTGATTATAATGTTAATATTTGGTTCATGTTAATGAAGTACCTAGGATAATGCCTACCTTAATGAATATTAATCTCTTAGCTAAATTATTAGAGAAAAGTGATATAAAGGATAGTAGAATTAGATGAAATCAATATGAATTTATGGAATGAGTTGATAAAAGGAATAATGATGTTGGATGATTAACTTATGTTTAATAAAAGAAATAAGCTAGGGACATTTAAATTGATGCATTAAAATGAATGTAGATCTTTTAAGCTCATGATTCCATGAATATCTTATGCATGTAAATGGTTTATATTATGTTGCTTTAGTAGTGATGTTAGCGATGCCGTGAGGACTTAAGTTGTATAAATATTACATTCAAGTAGTAGAAAATTATTTCTTCTTTTAGAAATTTGAAGTGTAATGATGAATATTATTCTAGTTAAAATAAGAAAAAAAGAAATTTACTAGCATTTTATAGAGGTTTATGTCTTGTCCTCTTGGGTTGCCTAGCAGGGTGTTACATCCTTTGTTATCTTCATTGGTTCATCTAGCCATATCTTCCCTTCATGTACTCAGCTTAGCATGATACATATCCATTTAGTTTCAAACTTTTACAAGAAATATAGGGCATTGGTTAACCCTTTAACATCTAAATGCTTGTGATCATCCTTTAGCTTTCCATCAGTGCAAAGCTCTTGATATGTGGACTAGAGTTCAAATTCACCTATCTCATTGATTTTACAGTGGATGTAAGACCTAATGTCTTTTACAAGTAGAACCCTAGGTGGTATCAAAGAAAACACACCCTTGTCATCGGGTTTAGCTGCAACTTTTGGATGAAGTTTTTAATGGGGCTCAATGTAGGTTGTATATTCTTGATTAGAGGAACCTTCTTACTCTTCTCTTTCTTGGTTTGGATGGTTCAAGAAGATGATGCCATCATGATTGATAATTTTAGGGCTTTTGAAAAATTATGTACAGAGAGCTTGGTTAGTTACAAACTTACTTGATTCGGTCTCTAACTATTCATAATGTGCTTAGATCTCTATGAAATTCTTGGATTCCCTCTGCTCAAATTTTTCTCAAATCACTCTGCTTCGCTCTTGATCATTGTGTAAATAAATGAGTTCATCTCTCATGTATTTATAACCAAAAACCTTATTCAGTGAGTTAAATTCTTTGTCAGCTACCACTCAATTGATAATCAAATCACTCAGTTAACATAATAGATACCTCATCTCGGTGAATTGTAATGTTCCCTTTCCAATCTATAAGATTATGACTAGTTTCTTTAACATAAATATGTAGTAGGATAGATGGTAGGAAGTGATCTCCTTTCATTGTTCATTGGAATCTTTCCCGTGACTGAGAGGAGATAATTGGTGAACACCTCTTCTATGCTTCTATTTAACCATATACCCCCCTGATCCTCTCTATTTTTTTTCCCACTATCTTCCTTCTGATGACTATTATATATGTTGCCTATAAAGCCTATGTGAGTGGTTGTGACTTTCTTGAGGTCGTGACCTTAAGGGATTTTTATATTTTGGTACTATTTTGGTGATATTTGATCCAATACTTATATACTAATATGTAATATTATAATATTTGATATGTTGTTTCTATTTTGTATTTTGACATCTAATATTTCATTTATTACATTATTATATTATTTATATTTTATTCTATTTCATGATATATGTATATCATATCATGTTATGATATATTGTATTATAATAATATATTATATTATTTAATGCCATTTATTATTTATTTATTACTTAATTAATTTAATATAATATTTATTATTTATTCTACTATTATAATATTATTATTCATTTATTTATTTTATCTTTTAATACTATTAAATATTATTATAAACTATTATTCAATGTCTTTTAAGTTTGAGATATATATATCAACTATTATATATTAATTTTCTATAATTTAATTCTATGAAAGTGATTATTATTATAAATATAAATTATAATTATATTTTATTATTTTATTTATTTATTCCTTTAATCTTATATTTAAACTCTATTATCATAAAAATCCATCTTGGTGAAGGGGACATTACAGTCTGTGTTTCCCAATATTGCTTGCCCTCAAGCAATGTAATATTGTAAACCTTTGGTGTAAGGGTGTCCCGATATGTGACTTGATATCCAATCCAACAATCCTGAAATGGTAATTTCAATTTGAGATTAGAAATGAAATACATACAAAATATAGAATTATCAACTTAAAATTATTACATCATATTCTTCAATTAAAGAACAATTTAAAATGATAAAACTTATCTTAATTTGTTGTAGTAGTTTCTTCCCTTCTTGTTGCGTGATGAGTCTTGATGAGTAATCATATTCCTTAGTATACACTTTTGGACATGACCATCCTTATAATCCTTGGGAGAGACTTTATCTCTTCCTAGGCCTCTATGGATACCCTTTAGGAAGTATCCATCTCCAGAATTCCTGGTAGAGACTTTATCCCTTACCAGGTTTCTATGGATATCCCTTTAGGATGTATCCATCTCTATAATCCTTGGGAGAGACTTTATCTTGTCCCAGGCTTCTATGGATATCTCTTTAAGATTATTCATTTTTATAATCCTTAGGAGAGACTCTATCTCATCCCAGGCCTCTATGGATATCCCTTTAGGATGTATCCATCTCTATAATCCTTAGGAGAGATTTTTTCTCATCCCAAGCCTCTATGGATATCTCTTTAAGATTATCCATCATTATAATCCTAAGGAGAGACTTTATCTCATCCTAGGCCTCTATGAATATCTCTTTAGAAATTAGTGGGAAGGACTGGTTTGACCCATACTTCAAGGTAAATCTGCTTTCCATACAGATTTGTTTGATTGATTCTTAATCTTATTTCCACATTTTCATTGGATTATCCATTGGCTGACTATAAGATTGTGTGGAAGCAATTGATGGATCCCGTATACTAGCCATTGTAGATGTTGACCTCCAAGCCAAATATCGTGATAGAAAAGGTAACTTGTCACAAAATGCTATGGGTGTATGTTCATTTGATTACCAATTTGAATACATCCTTGCTGCTTGGGAAGGGTTTGCTGCAGATAGCCATGTTCTAGCTTTGGCTCTCTCTAGATCAGATCCACTTGTGGTTCCCCTAGGTATGTAGACTATGATTGTCATATTCCTGCATACGATAAATTTTACACTATTATATTAATATTCTTTATTATCTACAGGAAAGTATTATTTGGTTGATGCTGGATATCCAAATGCACCAAAATTTATTGCTCCTTATAGGTGTACACATTACCACCTAAAGGAATTTGTAAGAGAAATCCCCATCAACACAACATAGGTGTTGTTTAACCATAGACACTCGTCACTTAGGAATACAATAGAGCGTATATTTGGCATTTTGCAGTAGCAATTTTCTATATTGAGGCATGCAACATCTTATAAAATTAGGACACAAACCAAGATTATTTTGGCATTTTGCATTTTATAGAACTTCATTATGGGAGAGGATGGCCTTCCATCAGAGGAAGAATGTGAAGAGGAAGATGGTTGTGATGGGATAGATGTACCACTACTTGAGACTTATGGTTTGACTCAGTGTGATAGAGATGACTGGGGGATGTTCCGAGATGAAATAGAAAGAAGGATGTGGGAAGACTATAGATCTCAATAATTTTGTGAATTTTTTTTTGTGTATTTAAGAAATTTACCATGATATTTTAAGGTTAATGGAGACTGGCACTGAATTCTTTTCATTATTTCATCACATTCCATGAAACATTAATATGACATTCTAAGATGCCATTTAATTTGATATTCCACTAGAGTGATATTGCAAAAGGGATTGAGGCAAGCTATTCTAAGTTTTAGATGTCTAATGTAAGTTCATTAAAAAATTTTAGTCCTTTATGTTTGCTAGTTTCAAGTTTGACTGGCATCACACTCTGGTCTTCTTTGAGACTATAAGTTGTTCCAATTCATTTCTTGCAAGATTTTCCTACATCTCTTGCAATCATGGCATTGCATTTGCTTGGAAGTCTTTCCTCTAAAGAAATGATTATTGTTTTCATGTAACAAAATTTTGATCAGTAGTTTTGCATTAGATGAAGATTTTTGTGTTGTTTTTATTTTCTTTTCGATTTGTGAGCGAAATTTGAGGAATCGGGTCTACAGGGTTTGGAATATTTATTTTTTTTGGGTTGAGAAAAATGATTTAAAAAATGTAAGGGAAAAATTTAGTCTAGATTTTTCTTTCCTATTTTTTCTAGGCTAAAGAAAACCCTGTTGTCCAATTTTATTGGGTGCATTTTTGGAAAATTGGTGTTTTGGTGGCCGAAGAATGGATTTTGGTTTTTTATTTGTGTAAAATTCTAGTGTAGAAAACTTGTTTCATCCATGAATCTGAGTTTTATGCTCTATCTAGTGGATTTAAGGTCTTGTAGATAAGGGTTTGGTTTATTGGATAATCTGGTAGGTTCAAAAAAAATTTGTTCTTTCAATTTTCCAGAAACTCTTTTAAGAGCCATTTTATATTTACTTCCTACAATTAATAATATTGATATAAGGATAAGAGCTGCGAATAAGTCATTGTCTGTAAAGAGGCTAGTATCCTATGCCCTTAAATTTCAATATATATTTTTATAACTTGCGGATTTCTAGATTATATGTGTGAAGCAATTTTTATTTTCAATAGTAAGGACTTGTTTGTAAAGAAATTTGTAAGCTATCATTATGTACTGGGGAATTTCTTGTATTTGATAATAGTAAGGACTCTTTTATAGAATAAAATGCATTTAGAAAAGGTTTAATCTATTTTTAAAGATGTTGAAGCTTCCATTCTTTTGTTGTCTAAGCTGCCCCACTCATCATGAGGGAAACTTCTTTTGGTGAGGCTGACTCACTTGAAATCGAGTAATCTTCATTTGCCAAAATAGTTTCCACTTTGATGAGAAGGATCCCTAACTTGAAATGGTTGATAAAAAATAATGAATAGTTTCGCAATTGAGGAGTAGGGTATCCCACTAGAAATGTTCAATTAAAAGTAATAAATGTCCAGGGGAATTGGAAAGTGTGTCCCTATGGAAATCTTAGATCCAAACTTATGCTGGTGTTTAAATAGAAAGATTTTAATTTTTTGTTTTTGTTAATCATTCCTTGATCTAGCATATCTGATGCAGAGTGAGCTGAAAGGAGTTTTGAATAAATTTGAAGAAAAAGTAGTAGTATTAAATCAAGCAAATGTTATATCAAATCACTATGTTTGAACATGCAAAGAAAAGGAAATATGTGAATCATTAAATTTAGGTATCAATATGAATTTACTATACCACACAACATTATGAGATTAGTTACAAATAAAGGGGTTTACATCATTTCCAAAGACCAACAATCATCCTTGATGTTACATCAGTCATATAAGGTGTTGTTCCAGCATTGTGGAAGGGTTTCTATCAGTCATATAAGGTGTTGTTTCAGTTTTTTGAAGGTTACATTAGTCATAAAAGGTTTGTATTGTTCATCAAAAAATTATACCAATCATATAAAGTGTTGTTCCATCATTTTGGACAGTTACATCAATCATGGGTGAACCCACAATAGTGGGTTACACTTTTTTGCCTGAACGGACACTGAACTCTACATTTTGAAAAAAACTTTCAGATTCAAATGCATATTCTTGTTAAACTGTTTGCAAATCGGAAGATGAAGTAAATTAGAGTATTTTAGGATTTTCTATCTAGATTATAAATATATTTTTTAGTTTTATTTTTGAATATATTTGATTGGTGTTTTCTTTCTCCATTGAAAACTGGTTTTTTGTTGAAGACGTCATTTTCAAAGAGTTACAGTGTTTTCATAGAGCATAACATTTTTTCTAAAATAGATATCAATGTGATTTTTAAAAATTTAGTTTTTTAACATCCATATGGAGGGCATGCAATTGGTTTGATGAAATTATCATGATTATTTCATATTTTATTAATGTTTGAAGTTGACTAAACCATAATTTTGACATACCTTGACTACATAGCTTATAACTTGTGTATTTTTCCAATTTCATTTTTGTTTATTTGGATAGAAAGAGAACTTCAATACCTAGGGCATAGATATTTTCTAGAATCTTTTTTCTCTCAGTTAGGATTTTTTCATAAGTGTCAAACATAGAAGTAGACATATGGAAAAATATTTATGTTTAGTAAAATTAAAAATATAAAGTCATAATAAACTTAATATATATTAACATTATAATCATTGGAAAGAGTTTTCTCAGTAGTACCTTACTACATAGATAAATTTTTAAAATGGATTCATTTGATCTGCCAAAAGGTAAAGTCAAAGTGATTTTTTGTCAGCGTTTTAATAGGTGTGAAGGAGACTCCATTTTAGGTATGAATGAAGAGTATAGATGTTATATGAATATTTTTTTTTATCTAATATAATTTGAGCTAACCATTTTTAATTAATTCCTTCAAATGGAACCTCTCAAGGCTTAAATAATCATATTTTATTAAAAATATGTTATTTCAGCAAAAATCAACATGTCTAAAAAAGTGTAACCCACCATTATGGGGTCACCCTCATGTAAGGTGTTGTTCTAGCATTTTGAAAGGTTACATCAGTCATATAAGGTGTTTCCCCAGCAAACAAAATGTTATATCCAACATTATTTCTATTTCTGCTCCAACTTCAAATGCATTTTGCAATATTTTTCTCTTTTCTTTGTTATTATTGTGCATGCTCTGAATGTGTGATGATATAATTTCTCATATAGTACTCTTATCTGTGTCTATTATATTAATTGTTGACTCAATTTTGTCTCCAAATCTTCATGTGATTCTGTGATGTCATTCATAGACCTTCTGACAAGCATAGACAATGATGCTTGTCAAATGAGCCATGCATTGGACAATGATGTTGTTCAAACCAGCCATGGTAATCCTTCTACCAGGATTGTATGGACCAAATATATGAAAAGAAAGCTCCTAGACTTGCTCCACGAGCAAGTTCAGCTAGGAATAAAAGCTGAAGGTAGTTTCAAAAATGAAGCTTGGACTGCTATTGAAACGAGCTTCAAGGAATAAATGAAGATTAATTTGACAAAGGAAAATTGAAATAACAAATTGAAAACATGGAAATGGGATTACGGAATGATGAAAGAGTCAAAAAACACAAGTGGTTTTGAATGGAATGAGACCACTCAATGTATGGATGTTGATGACAAGGTTTGGGAGGAGGTCTTGAAGGTGAAACGTTGTTTACAATTTTTTGCTATAAGTTAATCTATCTTAACAAGTTACCAATCAAATACAAATAATTGATTGATTCATTATGCCAACATGTAGCGAAAAGATTTCAAAAATGCAAAACTGTTTAAGAGGCAGCCCTTTTTCTACTTCAACAAGTTATCCCTCATTATGGGCAATGACATAGCCAAAGGGAATGTAGCTGCAACACCTCTAGAGACTGAAGAAGGGATTTTTAATGATTTTTAAATATTCAAGAAAGAATGGATAGGGTGACCTTAGATCAATGATGTCAACTAGCAGGAAGCAAAATTAGAATTCATTACATATAATCCTAACTAGTTTGCAAATGATTATTCATGTAGTGAGAAGTAGAACCATTGTAGAGGCATAAGTAGAATGATTAAAAAAATGATAAATGACTAAAAAATCGCATGGCCTCATATCTATCCAAAATGTGTATGTGATTGCAAATCGTGTAAAAAAAATCACATGGTCTCATATTTGTGTAGATTCTGCAGAATGAGTGCATGACTGCAAGTTGCAACAAATAGATAGACAAGGCTTCCAAAATAAAATGAAAACAACATAATTATGTCTTCATACCTGCATATACCACAATCATCACAATGGTATTATCTTTTTGAAACCTACAACATGAAATATTCATAGAGGCAAATGAAAGTCAAAGAACTTCAAGTTTCAACTGTTATAATGCATGGGATAAAGAAATACAAATAACTCACATCATCATCATAAAATTTGCACTCTGCACAGTAATATTCCCCCATATTAACTCCATAGTTCTCAAATTATTACTTCACTAAAGATAATAGTTTAACTGAAATAGAAAACTAAAATAAAACAAGGAACCAAATGCTAAGAAATGGGAATTATTTACTCACACTCTACTCAGTAACACACAGAGAGAAAATGACCAGCCCACAAAAGAGATCAAATGGTTAATAGACTCAACACAGTGCATATAAAAATAAAAACACAAAGTCATATAGAAATAATGGTAAACTCACAAATCTGGCTATCAAGAAGCCACTATGAGAGCATGGTTGGATCTAACAAGCAATCTCTAATAGTGTACCTTATGGTTCCAATAAATTAAAGGCTCCAAAAACATCAAAAGTTAAGTTTGATGTAGAAGTGTTACTCAGACTTAGAAACTTCCTATCAAAGATAATTCCCTGTGAAGATTTTGTGTTTCTTTAATTATCTATGGAAATTAGTATTTTGAAATTGATTATGTTGTTGTCATAGCATACTTCATCCCATTAAAGAAACATAATCATTATCCATTATAACATTAAGGTCTCTTTAATTTTTCCATTATCTTCTAACCTCAAGAGACCTCATGAAGAGACAACATGAAAAGACCTCACTGTTGCCAACAATTTTGTTTATGGATTGCTCCTAAGAGAAAGTACTCAATACTTTCCAATTAAAGCCTAGGGTGTGGGAGCACTACATTAGTGATACAAATCTAAGCTAGCCAAAGGGTATAAATAATTTGCAATTGACACAATCCAAGTTGAAAAAAAATGGTTTAAATTATCCACAACTAATTCATAAGCATTTAAAATTTTTGTCAAACTGATTTCTTTTCCCTCAAAAATTGAACCCAAAGACAGTCCATCAATTTTCAATTAAAATTTTAGGGCACTTAATCTACAATTCACACAATCCATGTAGAAAAGAGTAGTGTAAAATACCTATAACTAATTCAGAAGCATTTACAAATTCTATAAAACCAATTTCTCTTTCCACATAAATTGAACCCAAAACCAGTCCATCAAATGTTGATTAAAACTTTGAGAGCCCTAAAATTCCTTTTCTTCCTTAAAACAGAGTAGCACTAGTAAGGAGTGTGTCAGAAACTTGCTTCTCTAGATTCAAGAGCACTTCAATTAATTCTACAGCTATACATACTATGTGGGCTGTTAAATAATTTTTTGTTCTACTTAGATGCTGATACGATACTGTAATAGAGTTTTTTTTAATACAATATATGTTTGAGCATTGTTATAGGAGTTTGTTTTTTACAATTTTCTGTGGGATATCAATGGCTATGCTAAATGTGCCAGACTGCGAGTGTGGTGAAGGTTCTTGCATTTTGAAAATCTTGCACACAGAGAAGAACCCTGAGTGAAAATTTTGGAGCTCTCCACTTAGGAAGAAGGTTGGTAGTGGTAATTTATTTTATGTTTATAAAAAATGTACATACTATTCATTAGAGTATGAAGTAATGTAGAGTTGATATTGCAGGGCGAGAATGGTTGTGGCTACTTTAGGTAGGCAGATGATGTGTCAGCTGCATATGTCTGGCCATTTGCACCTGTTGTCGATGAAGCTCATCAATGTACCTTGTGCTCTTGAGAGGTGGCTATGGCTGAGATTATCTCAATGGTGAAGGCTGAAATAATTTTTTTATGATGGCTTCATAGCATTTTAAATCAATTTGGATATTATATCAATCTGGGTATTTGATCCAATACTTATATACTAATATGTAATATAATAATATTTGATATGTTGTTTTTATTTTGTATTTTGATATATAATATTTCATGTATTACATTATTATATTATTTACATCTTATTCTATTTCATGATATATATATATATATATATATATATATATATATATATATATATATATATATATATATATATATATATATATATATATATATATATATATATATATATATATATATATATATATATATATATATATATATATATATATATATATATATATATATATATATATATATATATATATATATATATATATATATATATATATATATATATATATAGGCTAGAACTAACTATATGTTTGTAATTGATGAAAAAATATGGAAAGTAGCATGCCTGGAAGTCTTATGCAATAAGATTTTAGTATATATAGCATGGACATGATATCAACATGATATCATGGGCATAGAAGTTAACTGTTATTACAGACAATTATATAACAGCTGGTGTGAGCAGTGTTCCTGACAGTGTTCTGTGCATGGTTGTTCGTACAATTATCATGGAGTCTTGCATGCTTGGATATATGTTGAAGACATGTTAGTGATGTTAAGTTCATGGACACATGGTCTGATGATGAATGCAAGTAAAATTATGCAGTCGTTATTTGACAGTAGCAGTTTCTTGTGTTTATTCAAAAGAGCTGATAGAGATTTTATTGGTTCTTATTTGTGCCTATCTTGAGGGTATGTGGCCTTGGATTTAAGCTTAGAGAAGTTTTATTGATGTTTGGTTAAGATTCCATAAGTTAATTCACCTTACAAAAAAAGTTCCAGTTGTTTTGGTAGAGTCCACAGTGTGTAGCATGCGTCTACATTTATTTTATTAGAGAGGTCCCAGAATGAGTTGCATGCATAATAGAGCCAACAGAATGTTTATTTGAGATTTTTATAGTTTCTCTAATATGATTTCAATATGGTCCTAGTAGGTCAACTTGATTATATCATTTGGAGGAAAGATATTTATAGGAAGTCATTTGTGATTGCTTGAGTGCAATTCATGGTTGATTTGTTTGGATTAACAAGGCAGAAATAACAATTAAATGGAAATATAACCAATATCAAAAAATAATAAACCACATAGAAGAGAACACAAGACACAAATATTTAACATGGTTCACCCAATCCCTGGGCTACGTCCACCAACAAGGAGTCCAATATTTTATTATCTAGTGATTATAACATCATTACAATCTATAATCCCTGACAGCTCAATTATGTCGCAAGTACTAAAATCATTTATAATGAAAATCCCTAACACTAATCCATATTATACAATATTTTTTCCCCTTTAGGGTTAGAATGAGTTACTATATGTCGGCCCAAAATAACCAAAAACATGTTGGTGAGGTCGAGAGGAAAAGTGTACAATACTTTCCTAGATAGTACTTTCCTGATCAGTCATTGCAAGCTAACATGATTAAGTAGAGCAGAGCAGAGTGTGTGAAGTGTTGAGCCATCAAAAGAAGGTCTATGTGACCAAGTAAAGTACTTGTGCTATTCATTAGAACTGATTATTTAATGTCCATTATATTATTTAATGTTATTATATTATTTAGTTATTATTTAATTAATTTAATATAATATTTATTATTTATTCAATTATTATAATACTATTATTATTTATTTATTTTGTTTTAATACTATTAAATATTATTATAAACTATTATTCAATCTCTTTTAAGTTTGAGATATATATATCAACTATAATATATCAATTTTCTATAATTTAATTTTATTAAAGTGTTTATTATTATAATTATATTTTATTATTTTATTTAATTATTCCTTTAATCTTATATTTAAACTCTATTATCATTAAAATCCATCTCGGTGAAGGGGACATTACATGAATACTATCAATGCTTAGTTGACTGGGCAACTCAGTTGTCTCTAACTCTTTCACCAACTAGAAATTTCTTACTTGGTCCAACTTAACTGACTAAATTTATTTCAAATTAACATCATATAATACCCTAGTGCATCTTAATTCATGTTGATTTGGTATTCACACAACATATATAAAGAGTTTTTGTAAGATATAACCGAGTGAAATCCAATTCCATACTTGATTTTTCTTATGTGGAGGTGGTGAGATTACCTAATCCATTGGACGAGGTGTCACCGACTGTAGTGTTTGGTCCAACATTGTCATTTTTTTCTTTTATTCACATTTGGTTCCTTATCCTCATGATTTATTCAATTGTATTTTCATTTTCATCAGTACTTGGTTCTAGTACTTGGTCTATGGAGTCTTTACTTAAATACAATCCTTATATAATACAATACTTTTACTTACAAGTAATAGAAGTAACTATTAATATAAAAAGAATTGTATGGTTCCTTATCCTCATGATTTCTTCAATTGTGGATTCATTTGCATTAGTACTCGGTTCTAGTACTTGGTCTATGTGATGGAATATGGATGAAGTGACTGACAGGGGGGGGTGAATCAGTCAACCATAAAACACTTCACAATTAATTCTTTCTAGATCCCTTAGGATATCTTAACAATGTTATCTGTTTTAGCACTCGGTAAATAGATTGCAGTAACTTTGAAGATGCAGAAAGTATTAGCAAAATTATCTTTTAGATATTCATCAGCACTGGTGTATGATTAAGATAGCAATTGAGAACACAAGAGACACAAGATTTTAACATGGAAACCCAATATGGGAAAAACCACCAATGTATCTAGATACTGATTTTCACTTTTTTGAAATGATGCCTGGTTAGAAGCCAACCTGGTAAAAGGTTACAAAACACACTATTAGGTGTGACCTTGTTAGAGAATTTAAACACCCTGCTAGGAGTGGCCTGGTAAGAGGTCTTGAAAACAATTCAATGGAATTGTCACCTTGTTAGAGGATTTACAATATGGTTGTTAAACCAACTCGGTTAAGAGGTTTAGAATTCACTGTTACAATGATAAGAAGGTAACAATGAAAAATGACCTGTATAATAATGCAACTACCTTGCTAATTACAGATCTCTCTTCTGCATATGTGTGATCCTTCCGGATCGAATAAATCTCTGCTGCACCTCAAGGATATCTGAACATCCTTCACAAATTTGCACACACCTTTCCTGTCTTTTCTTCTGTAAATCTTCTGCTATATTTCTTATTTATTTTTCACATTTGACCTTTTATTTATATGATTTTAGATTTGTCAAATTGACATTATTTAGTATAACAGTCGGCTGAATTAAGCAAACTCTATTTGCAAAAATCCTTCAAGGGCTGACAGTGCTCGGTGACCATAACTTTCTATAATCTTTCGGAGACCGAGGGAACTCGGTAAACACCGACAATCCTTTACCTTCGATAACTGACTGAACTCGGTAAACACTGAATTTCCTTTGACGACCGACTGAACTCGGTAAACACTGAATTTCCTTTGTCGACCGACTGAACTTGGTAAACACTGAATTTCCTTTGACGACTGACTAAACTCGGTAAACACTAAATTTCCTTTGATGACCGACTGAACTCGATAAATACTGAATTTCCTTTGACGATCGACTAAACTCAGTAAATACTAAATTTCCTTTGATGACCGACTGAACTCGGTAAACACTGATTGCTGTGGACTATGACATTGTGTGACATCAAAGACAATACATAATTTGAGTAGCAATTTCCTTCAGACAATTGTTTCCAACAATCTCCCTCTTTGGCATTGATGGCAACACAATATGTCATAGCATAAGAAATTTGAAAGAATTAGCTTGGTCAAATCTCCCTCTATCAGCAGACTTCCTTTATCCTGAAAATTCTTCCTTCTGACTTTTGAAAATTTCTTGAAGTAATAGAAAAGACATAGCAAACACTCCCTCTTTGACAACACATGCCAAAGACAATTCACATATTACTGGTGTAAATTAATGTACCTCAAGTACTGATTCATATGCAATGATTCCTAGAATATGCTGCATCAACTGGTTGATTTTCAATCATGTTCTGGTTGATGCATCACTAAAACTATATTTAGTGAGCCTCGGATAGGGGAATGACCCCTAACTTACCTCTTAGATACACAAATGCATCCTTAGGTAATGGTTTGGTAAAAATGTCTGCAATCTGTTCTTTTGTATGAATATATTCTAATCTGATTTCCTTGTCCTGGACCAATTCTCTGACAAAGTGACATTTAATAGCTTGGTTTTGGAATGCATCACTGGATTCTTTGAAATGTTTATTGCACTAGTATTGTCACAAAATATAACAACTAGTTCTTTGATTTCAACCTTCATACCTTCTAATAATTGTTTAAACCAAACAATATTTGAACAGTTTACTGCAGCAGCAACATATTCTACTTCAGCTATGGATTGAGATGTTCAATTTTGCTTTTTACTAGTCTAGGATACTAGTCTTTTTCCAAGAAAAAATGCTCCACCACTTGTGCTTTTTCTGTCATCAATGTTTCCTACCCAATCAGCATCAGTAAACACTTTTAAGTCTAGATTACCTCCAAATTTATACCACAAACCATATTCTTCAGTTCCTCTTAAGTATCTTAAGATTCTTTTGATTGCCATCATGTGATTTTCCTTAGGTTTTGCTGAGAATCTAGCTACTATACTGACTGCTAAGGCAATATCAGGTCTTGTATGTACTACATACTACAATTTTCCAATCATAGATCAGTATAGGGTCTGATCAACTTCTTTTGAATCATCATTTTTGGTAAATTTCAGTCCAGTACACATGGGTGTACCAACTGGTTTTGAATCTTCCATACCAAACGTTTTAAGTATTTCCTTAATATATTTATATTGAGTAATGTATATACCATTCTTGCTTTGCTGAATTTGAAGACCAACAAATAATTTTATTAAACCAAACATAGACATTTCAAATTCTTTGTTCATTTGCTCTGAAAATTCTTTGCACTGATCCTCATTTCCTGTAAATATAGTATCATCCACAAATATTTCTACCAATACAATTTTGTCATTCGGTCCTTCTTTAATATACAGATTGTTGTTATCATTGGCTCTTTTGAAATTAATCTAAATCAAATAGTTATGGAGTCTTTCATACCATGCTCTAGGAGTTTGTTTCAAACCATACAATGCTTTGTGTAACCTGCAGACCATGTCCTTTTTATCTGGATCAACAAAACCTTCTGGTTGTTCAATGTAGACTTCTTCATCAAGAATTCCATTGAGAAATGCAGATTTTATATCCATCTGATATACCTTAAATCCTTTGTGTGCTGCATAAGCAAGTAGAGTTCTTACACCTTCTAATCTTGCAACAGGAGCAAAAGTTTCTCCATAATCTATACCTTCTTCTTGAGAATAACCTTTACATACCAGTCTAGCTTTGTTTCTAGATACTTGACCATCTTCATTTAGTTTATTCCTGAATACCCATTTTGGTCCAATAACATTCTTATCTTTAGGTCTGGGTACAAGAGTCCATGTTTTGTTCTTTTGTATTTGTTCTAATTCTTCATTCATTGCTTCAATCCAACTTTCATTTTCCAATGCATCTTTGATATTTCTAGGTTCAAAGTCAGTAAGCAGACATGTACCTTTTAGCTTGCTTCTTGTCATAGTACCATCTGATTTGTTTCCAATGATTTGATCTGGTGTATGATGTCTTCTGACATATTTGGCTAGTATAGGTTCCTTGCCTTTTGAATGATTCATGTTGTTGTCTTCTAGGATTTTTTCTTCAGGTTGCTCGGGCTCGGTAGATATTTGCTCGGTAACTTCAAGCTGAGACTCGGTCTAAATTTCTTCCTGTGACTCGGTTTGAACTTCTTCCTGTGACTCGGTTTGTGACTTGGTAACTGTGCTCAGCTCGGTAGATATAGTTTCCTTATTGATAGTTGTGTCTGCCAATGTTTCAAGTTCAATGTAAATGAATCTTCTGTAGTTCTAAGGTTCCCTTTTGCTTTCTTCTTCAGTCTTTTGTGCAAACTCATCAAATTTTACATGTATACTTTCTATGACTTTGTGAGTAGATAAGTTCAGACATTTGTATGCCTTGCTTTTGCTAGAATATCCTAGGAATATTCCTTCATCACTTTTCACATCAAATTTATTTCTTCTAGATTCTTTTAAGATATAACACTTGCTACCAAATATTTTCATGTAACTTACATTGGGTTTATAGCCATACCATAATTCATAAAGAGTTTTGAATGTGTCTTTCTTCAATTGTACTCGGTTCAAGGTATGAACTATAGTGCTGATAGCTTCCTTCTAGTACTTTATAGCGATGTTCTTTTCTATCATTAGAGTCCTTGCACAATCCATAATAGATCTGTTTCTTCTTTCTGCTATTCCATTTTGCTCAGGAGTTCTAGGAGCTGATACCTGTCATTTGATTCCTCTTTTAATGCAAAAGTTGTTAAAATCATGGGAGATGAATTCACCACCTCTGTCTGATCTTAAGCATTTCAATCTTTTCCCTATTTCCTTTTCCACTCTTGCTAAGTACCATTTGAACTTTTCAAATGCTTCTGATTTTTCTCTTAAATACATGACAGTCATCATTCTAGAATAATCATCAAGGAAAAGAATAAAGAATTTATCTCCAGTATAGCTTTGTATTCCAATAGGTCCACATAAATCAGTATGCACAATTTCCAAAATTTCTTTAGACTGATAGTTCTTACTCTTGAAACTAGTTTTACTCATTTTGCCAATCTGACAATTCTTACATAGACCAGTATCAGGTTTCTTCAAAGTAGGAATGCCTCTAACCTTCTTGAATTTGCTTATTTTTATCATGTTATCAAAATTCACATGACATAACCTTTTGTGCCATAGCCAACTTTCTTCTATTTGAGCAATAAAGCATGAATATTCATTGAGATCAAGATAAAATAAGTTACCTTTTGTTTGTTTGCCTGATCCAATGAGTTTTCCTTTTCCATCCAGCAGTCTTGCTTGACCATTCATGAATTCAACCTTGAAACCAGTGTTGATTAGCTGTGCTACACTTAGAAGATTATGTTTTAGTCCTTCAACCCAATAAGCATTATCACATATGAGTTCTTTGGTTAATGAGATTCTTCCTTTTTCTTTTATACAACAAGGTTCATTGTTTCCAAATCTTACATTACCACTATCACAGTCTTCTAGATATTCAAATTTTGTCTTGTCACCAGTCATGTGGTGTGAACATCCGCTGTCTATTATCAATATATCATATTTTCTTATATGAGAAATAAGTGCCATCTTATCTTCATCATCATTAGATTCATCTTTTATAGCAATAAAGACAATTTCTTCTTCACTATCATCAGAATCTTTAGCCATAAAACATGATTTCTTACCTTTATCCTTGAATGATTTGAAATTCTTTTTGCCATAGTACTTGTGACTTCTCTTCTCTTCCTTGACTTGCTTGTTTGGGAACCTAGCTGCAATATGTCCAATTTCTTCACATGAAAAATAGATTAAAGGAGTTTTACCTTTATACTTACCTTTCCCTCTAGAGTACTTCTTTGCAAGTAATGCTTCTACAATTTCAAGATCACTATCAGAACTTTCTTCTGATACTTCTTCACTTTCTGACTGAACTTCTTTAATTTTCTTGTTCTTCTTTAGTGAAACCTTGGCCTCAAATGCTGATTCAATATTTTTGGAACTAGGAACATAGTTGTCATAGTTGTCTAATTCAAAGGCTATCAATCTTCCAACTAAAGCATCCAAAGTTATATTGTGGTTTGTTTCACATCTTCTTTCTTGAATCGCTGATACTCTTATTGCATAGATAGGGAGTAATGTTCTGAGTACCTTACTTATAACAGTTTCATCTGAGATTGTTCCTCCAGAAGCTCTAATTGCACTTACACTTGCTTTGATTCTTTCAACATATTTTGCAATATTTTCATCTTCCTTCATATTCATCTTGTCAAACTATCCTCTTAGGCTTTCTTCTTTGGCTCTTTTCACATTTGCATCACCACCATATATTTTCTTCAGTGCCATCCATATTTCATATGCAGTAGTGCAGTCTTTAATATCATCAAATTCTTCATAGCTGAGAGTAGATGCAATGTCTATCATCATGGTGTTGTGAGTCTTTTTTTATTTGCAATGTCTTCAACAGTTAATGCACCATTAGGAATTGTGTATTCTTCATCAATGTATTTGCATCCTGAATCACCAATGGAAGCCAGATGAAGTTGCATGAGACCTTGCCATGCTGAAAAGTTATCTTTGTTGAGCTTTGGAATTTCCCTCTTGTAAGACATCCTGATCTTTAGCTTAGGTCCTTGAAACCCTTCCTGCAAGCACCAAATGCTCTGATACCAATTGATGGAATATGGATGAAGTGACTGAGAGGGGGGGGTGAATCAGTCAACCATAAAACACTTCACAATTAATTCTTTCTAGATCCCTTAGGATATCTTAACAATGTTATCTATTTTAGCACTTGGTAAATAGATTGCAGTAACTTTGAAGATGTAGAAAGTATTAGCAAAATTATCTTTTAGATATTCATCAGCACTGGTGTATGATTAAGATAGAAATTGAGAACATAAGAGACACAATATTTTAACGTGGAAACCCAATATGGGAAAAACCACCAATGTATCTAGATACTGATTTTCACTTTTCTGAAGTGATGCCCGGTTAGAAGCCAACCCGGTAAAAGGTTACAAAACACACTGTTAGGTGTGACCTTGTTAGAGAATTTAAACACCCTGATAGGAGTGGCTTGGTAAGAGGTCTTGAAATAAATTCAATGGAATTGTCACCTTGTTAGAGGATTTACAATATGGTTGTTAAACCAACTCGGTTAAGAGATTTAGAATTCACTGTTACAATGATAAGAAGGTAACAATGAAAAATGACCTTTATAATAATGCAACTACCTTGCTAATTACAGATCTCTATTTTGCATATGTGTGATCCTTCTTGATCGAATAAATCTCTGCTGCACCTCAAGGATATCTGAACATCCTTCACAAATTCGCACACACCTTTCCTGTCTTTTCTTCTGTAAATCTTCTGCTATATTTCTTATTTATTTTTCACATTTGACCTTTTATTTATATGATTTTAGATTTGTCAAATCGACATTATTTAGTATAATAGTCGACTGAATTAAGCAAACTCTATTTCCAAAAATCCTTCAAGGGCCGACAATGCTCGGTGACCATAACTTTCTATAATCTTTCGGAGACCAAGGGAACTTGGTAAACACCGACAATCCTTTACCTTCAATAACCGACTGAACTTGGTAAACACTGAATTTCCTTTGACGACCGACTGAACTCGGTAAACACTAAATTTCCTTTGACGACCGACTGAACTCGGTAAACATTGAATTTCCTTTGACGACTGACTGAACTCGGTAAACACTAAATTTCCTTTGATGACTGACTGAACTCGGTAAATATAGAATTTCCTTTGATGACCGACTAAACTCGGTAAATACTGAATTTCCTTTGATGACCGACTGAACTCAGTAAACACTGATTGCTGCGGACTATGACATTGTGTGACATCAAAGACAATACATAATTTGAGTAGCAATTTCCTTCAGACAATTGTTTCCAACACTATGTAGTCTTTAATTAATTATAATCCTTATATAATATAATACTTTTACTTACAAGTAATAGAAGTAAATATTAATATAAAAAGAAAAAAATTAATATATAGAAGACAAGGAGAAATTTAGCGAAAATAGGAGAGGGAGAATAAGGGTGGCAGGTTTTCTTAGAAATTCAGACTGATTCATGGGAGTCATAAGATTTTTTCCAATGTAGGTGGCTCTCGACAAGATGATGAAGGCATTTTTTGGTCTGAACAAGGAAATAAACAGAAGGTGGTAGAAATTCCATTGCTAAAGGAGGTTTAAGAGGATTCCTCCTTATGGGAAAAGATTGTAGTTATAGGGTGGTTTATTGGAGATAAGATTTCTAGAGATCAAATGAGGAACTAGATTTTGAAGAATTGGAGTAATGAAGCTATCATCAAATTAATTCCAAAGAATTTTTTCATCATTATCTTTCAAAATGAGAAGGATAGAAATGTGATTTTGAACCACCAAAACTTGTTTTTTGGGTTGTCCCCCCTGTATCTTTAGCCGTGGAAACCTAATTTCAACAGTTTACCTCTTGGGTTTTACCAGAATCCGATCCGGATTCAGTTGTACAACTTACCTCTTGAATTTTGGGGAGACTCTAGTTTAGACTGCATAGGTTGATCACTGGGGACTTTATTATAGGTGGATGAATCAATAATAAGTAATGATTCTTATCTTTATGCAAGAATCAAAATAGTAGTGGTGCAAGAAGTCCTTGCCTTCATTAATCTAAAAGTTGGAGATCTGGCTTGGAAATAGTCTATGGAAGTAGAAATCCTACCTTAGGAATGCTTGAAATGTGGGCTAAAGAACCACATAGCTTTTGAATGTAGGGTTTTCATTAGACCAGCCAAAATCTAGAGGGAGAAAATCAGTTTCCAAAAAGTAGTTATTGTGACCGTTTTGTATCCCAAGGTAAATTTGCTAAAGGAAACACCTATGAGATCTTTGAGTGTGGCTAAGGAGGAAGGGGAATGCTCATCTGCTCGATAGGATATATCTCAAGAAAAGGTTATCTCTAAGGTCATTACTCCTTATACACATTTTCATTCAGATTCAGAGGTAGACTATGACATGGATTCTTTAGACGACCTGTTGCTTGATGAATTGGATAATATTGAACATAGATGTATTAGTCAATCGGCAAACATTCTTTTGGGGAAAGCCAAAGGTGGAAGGGGTAGGTGCTCAAACAGATGAATGAGAGAAGACAAGGCCAAAGAGAAAGGCATTGTCAATGTTTTTAACTTTCTGAAGAAAGCCAAGGAAGAAGGAATCTCCCTTGGTGGTAAATGAAGATCTCATCTTGGAATGTTAGGGGTCTAGTGACCTCTAACAAGAAGTGCTTGTTCAAATGAGTGCTATAGAGACTTGAAAGTGAATTGATTCTAATCCAAGAGAAAAAACTTTTTTATGACAAATCCCTTAGTTTCTTGTTCTCTTCCAAACATTGGGAAGGCTTTTTTCAGGAAGCCAAAGGTGCTTCGGGTGGTATTGGCTTCATGTGGAACCCATCTTTTATCAAGATGTCTCTTTTAGAAAAACATGATCAGTGGTTGTTCGACATGGTGGAAGTTATCAATGAACACATCTCATTCCATGTATTTAATATTTATGGGCCTAGCAATATTGAAGATAAATTTTTGTTATGGAATGAGCTTTCTTAAAAAATTTCTTGTGTGGGTAAGAATAAGGTCATCTTGGCAAGGGATTTTAATGCAATTCTTGATCTAAAGGAAAAATCAGGAGGCATAAGTAAGAGAAATAGGGTCATGGATGATTTTAGAGACTTTTTGCAGAATAATAATTTGACCAAGATGTGGTTACAACCAATGGGTGATTTACGTGGTCCAATAGAAGAGCAAATTTCACTAGGTTTTTTGAAAGATTGGATAGGTTCTTGGTGGACACATTTTGGTCAGATTTGGCTTTCAAAGTGGAATCTAGCATTATTCCCATGACATTATCAGACCACTTCCCTATCCAATTAAGTTTTTTCTCTTCCACTCAGAAGGTCAATGGTAGCTTCATATTTCAAACCATGTGGTGGAGAGACAAGGATTTTCTACTGAATTTGGAAATTTGGTGGAGGGATAGTAATCACTTTCAGGGTGGCCCAATTTTTGTTATGGTCAAAAGACTAAAATAAGTTAAGATTTGAATTAAGGAATGGAACAAAATTTCCTTTAAAAACATTTTCTCAGAAAAGTTAAACATAGAGAAAGAATTGGAGGACTTAAACAATGTGGTGATTGCCTCAGGTATGTCTAATGCTGAGTTTGAAAAAGAAAAATTCCTTAAAAGTGAGTTAGCAGATCTTCTTCATAGAGAAGAAATCTACTAGAGACACAAGTCTCAAGAGTAATGGATTAATGATGGAGATCAAAATTCTAAATTTTTTCATGCCTCAGTTAAGGCAAAGAGATCTCAGAATAGTATTAACCGCATACAAGATGATCTCGATAATTGGCAGGAGAAGGAAGAAATCATCAAGGAGATAGCAGTATCTCACTTTCAATCCACTTTGGGCTCTTTGAATGACATTATATCCAAGTCTTCATTAGTGTTCTTAGATGTCATTCCAAAAGAAATCTCAGAGGAGGACAATATCTAGTTGATGAGACCTTTCTCTCTTCAAGAAATTAAAAAAGCCACTTTTGACAACCCCGCAAACAAGACGACAGACCTAGATGGATTCCCTTTAGAATTATTTTAGAAGTGTTGGTCATTTATGGGAGAAGACATTCTCAAGATCATGGAGTCATTCCAAGTCAAAGGCAAATTTGTGAGAGAATTAAACAATACGGTCATTGCACTGATTCCTAAAAAGAAAGAAAGCTCTTCAATGGATGACTATAGACCAATAGCACTCTGTAATTCTTAGTAGAATCATTTTGGCAGAACATCATGGGTTTTTACTTGGTCAGGATATTATAGACAACATAATTTTGGCAAGTAAAACCATTCATAGCATGCATTTAAGTAAGAAGCCAGGTATGATCATTAAACTTGATGTTAGTAAAGCATACAAAAGAGTCTGATGGCCCTTTCTTCTAGAACTCCTATATCATTTCAGCTTCAACTTTGAAAGGATTAAATGGATTCTTTTTTGTATTTCATCTGTGCATTTCTCCATTTTTGTCAATGGGTCAATTAATGATTTTTTCTGAGCAACGAATGGCATAATGCAAGGTGATCCCCTGTCTCCCTTTCTATTTGTATTGATGGTAGAAGCTTTGGCTCATCTCATCAACCAGAAGACCAGGCTTCACAAACAATGTGGGATTTCAATTCAAAACAATATGGACCCCATATCACACTCACAATTTGTAGATGATGCTATCCTCTTTGGAGTGGCATCAGTTATAAAAGAAAGGATAATCAAGACTACGGTAATAGAGTATGAAAGTGAATCAGGTCAAGCTATGAGTAACACTAAATCAAGGATTTACTTTCTCCATGTTGGTTCTTCTCCTTCTAGGACCAAACTTGAATAAAATGGTTGGGCTTGAAACACAGGTTAGGTGCTCCAGCTTGACAAGGAAAACAAACCAATTGATGAGGATAGAGAGAAATCCTCCTTCTTCTTTGAGCTCCACATTCCCTCAGGTGGGTATTGCCTTATCTGCACATTCAAGACACCTCATGACAAACAAAATGCCTATAGATAGATTAATGTGGAATAGCAGTCAATCTCCTATAGGTATCTTGTACCCCAATGATAGAAAGTCTCATGCAATAGCCCTACTTGCATGGAATGAGACTAAAAATTAGAGACCTATACTAACAGCAAGAAAGGGAAAGGGTGGAACTAGATGGAAATGATTTGAATAGATAGAAGGGACCCCTAAGATAGCCTAACTCTCACATAGACTAGTGCCTTATCCAATGGGCCCTAGAGTCAAATACAATATTGCAAGGGACAGCTATGAAACAAGAAGATAATATACCCAATGTGTTGATGCCTGACATCAATCACACACCATGACCAAGCCTCAACTTAGCATCCACTTGTGTATTTAAGTATGTTATTATCCACTCAAAGGATTTTAACCCTCCCCTTAGAAGAGACCTATAAACAGACAATACATTAACCAACATCCACTGAAAGACAAGCATGAAATATCCTTAACACTTTAGCTCATACATACATAAACACTAACCCTGAACTAGTTATCTCTGAGAAGATAACTTCACTTGCAAACACATAGGAAATACAAGAAGACAAATCAAACACCCTTAATGTATGACTAATGGACTCAGAATTTAAATGGAGATAGTTTGGTAGTAGTAAAAATATATTAAATCCTCAAAAATAGGAAAGATCTATTACAATATGTATTGTATACTCTGAGCCAATAGGAGAAAGAGGAACACTCTATATGTAGAGAGAAGGAGAAATCTATAGAACAGAACCCTTCACTGGAACTGACAAAATTCAAAACCATTACATAGTCAAAAATATCCCACTTATACCACCAGCTATCTTGGAATTCTCTAGGAGAATGCAACAATCTTGGGATAGCTAGGGTTAGGGTTTCAACTACCCAACCAATTCAAACAGTCACAAAATTTACTGCAAGGGTAGGAAATACAAGCAGCCTAGAGAAAAAAAATCTCTAGCAGATCAACAATCATGAAAATCTGTGAGCTCGGCATAGTACACTAGGAATGCCCTGAAAATTAGACAAATCAGCCACATAAAAACACACCTCAAGCACAAAATAGTCCTTCATACAACACAAAAGGTCTCTGTAATCAAGTAATAGGCCTCTGGACCACTTGGCAACCACTGGTGCCACCAAACCAATCAAATTCCACCAAAGAAACCATAAATTTTGGTACTTCTTATCACTACAAACCCTTCAAAAAATTTGAATTTGAAATCCAATGGTTATTTTTTTGGCACTAGTAGTGAATCGACAGTCAAAATTTAAACCTTTATCAACTTTATATCCCCATCGTCTGATCTCCACATTCCCAGGCTCAGCAACTTAACCTCCTACTTTAGTTGCCTTATCGCACGGTCAATAACCTTATCCACCATAGGAAACTGACCTCTAATTTACATTTGGTCGCATGATTGCATAACCAAAAAATGAGTTATGTGAACATGCGACAACCTGTGAACATAATGCCTCGGCCCTGCCAACAACCGCTAGGCCTTAGACTAGGGCCCACCTACCATGTGTCACACCACCACTCACTCAGTCACCATAAACATGGACCCCACATATCTGGCAAACAAGATGAATAGCTGGTATAAGATCTCATGGCTCTAACAATCCCATGAGAACTTACACTAGCTGTAGGATCCATCCTCATCACAGACCCCTCTGACAATGGCCCCACTTTTGAGCACATCCACATCGACCAATAGGAACATAGCAACTAAGAACCACATGGTAGATGGTGCCACTTGCATCGCATAGAGAAGATGCTAGATCAACAGATGGCACATGATCACAAGGGCTGGGAATATTCCTTAAGATCATGTGCTGACCATCAGATTAAAAGCTTTCAACGTGGGCCCACCTAATAACATATCCACCTCAGCACCATGAACAAGTGTCACTTGGTTGCATGATCGCATAGCCGAGAGAAAGGCTATGTGATCATGTAACAACCAACCCAAAGCCACCACATCATCACCTCAAACCAACCAAGAAGCAACCACCAAGTACTAGGAACCGGGACCCACATGGATAGATGGCAAGTGGTCTCATGATCACATGTCAGAAAATTGTGACATGTGGCCATGTGATAGCCAATAAGAATACGCCATCTATCCCCCAATCATCGTGCTTGCACACCAAAGCAAAGTAAACTGCCAGGCAGTTGAATAGAAACTGGGACCTACATGGCCAGGTGGCAAGTGGTCGCATGATCGCATGTTAGAAAAGTCTAACATGTGGCCATGTGACAACCAATCAGGAAGAGCCCAGACCCACCATCCACGTCAGACTTGCGTAGTTGGGAAATGCCAGCAAACAGGGAACTAGTGCGAGGTCAGAAACACATAATGTTTTTGATGGAAAAGATCAAAAACACACAAGGCTTTCAATAGACCGAAAGATAAGCACATAAAAGTAGGAAGCATAGGGTTGAAAACAATGAAGGATGAAAACACACAGACCAAAAACATCATGCACTTTTGAAAACACTATGGGTTTTTGACACTGTGGTAGATTTTGAAAACGCTTCCCGCGGACACTAAAATTTGAATATCTTTCTAGGTTTTGCACATTAGGAGATGCGACCTGGACTGAAGCAAGGTGACAACATAAAGAGCATAGGGTAGGACATTTGACAAACACTTGTAGGGGAGAGGCCAATCTCATAAGATTTTTTCTATGACAAAAAATTGGCCTAACAGTGGCCCTGTATGGGGATGATGGGTAACTTGTGCCCATGCAAGAATTTAGGATTTCTGGGAGAGCAGACCACCAACAAGACAAAATTGCAGAGAGCAAGGAACAAGCAGGGCAAGACAAGCAATAGGACCAAAATTTGATAGACTAGGGCAAAACAGGGCAAGGTAAAGCAACCTATATACAGAGATTTACAATATTCACAAAAGGCTCAGGGCCCCAAAACTTTTGACCAGGTCTTTTCTCTATCAAACAAGTAATTTTCATCTCCACTTAGCAAAGGAAAGCTGAAAATACATTTCTCATCCATCTTGCCAAAAAAACTGTGATCCACATTCAACACATTATATGAAAAATGATCACCATACTCACCATCATCCGGCAATATAAAGACATCAGGCTGCCATAGATGTTGACCATTTCATGACAAAAAAATGTCACACTCTTTACTTTCACTACCATTCTAAAAAAGGAAACACTCCAACTCAACACCATGACTGGAAGCATCAACATTCTAACCATTAGTTTGCAATGAATAATAAACACTTTCTATCTCCCTGCTCTGCAAACTAATATAAAACTTCTCAAGACAAAAATTTGAATGCATAAAAATGGTAGCAACTTGTTGATCAAAAATCACATCAGCATCTTCTAGAAAGGAACAAGCACTATCAGTCAATGACTCATCAGTCATTTGAAAATCTAAGAAAACTCCTTCAGAATTGCCGCATTCTCCAAACATCATAATATAAAGAAGAACCACAGACATTAGGCTCTTGAAAAATTGAATCCACACTGGTACACATATCATCCTAGTCATCATCACTGACATTATCAAATTTACTACAATAACATGTACCATCCACTTGCATATCAAAAATGGGAGAAAGGACCTCAATAGAGGTTTCACACACTAGGCCATCACTCATTTTTTCTTCATCAAAAATAATATCCACTAGGCATGGGATCTCATAAACGTACTCAGGAGTGCATCTTTGAAACTCTACATCCAAAAGCTCTAAAATTTGTTCACCACATAGCAGGTATTGGACTTCACACTCTATCTCATTTGCATCACTGCAAATGCTGCAAATATCTTCCTCATCTGAGACAGGGGCTGAAAATTTTTGTGTCAAGTCATCACTGCAGGAACTCATATCTACAAATTCATCTTCTATCTCTTGATAATCACAAGTTCCATCATCAGCACTAGCATCACAAGATTCATCACTCTTAAATGAACCCATCCATTTCTTAACTTTTTCTAATGCTTCATTTCTAATAGAGGCAGTCCAACCAATTGATTCAGGCATACTAAGCACTAAAAACATTTCAGTATACTGGAAATCTTGAAGCTGAATACCCATAAGAAGTTCATCACAAGCTATAAGAAATTTTTTATAGTATGAGTGGGATGACCCTTCTTTCCATTCCCCTATTGCACATTTTAAAATCCTTTTACAAGTCTGTTGGATCCTTTGACTTATTAGATAAATGTCTCTATCTCTATCAACATTTCTAAGGTCTGACTGATAACACCCAGACCTAGAAACATCATCCTGATCTATCAAAGCTGGAAACTCCATTTTAAAGTATTGACAAAATAATACAACTTGTTCTCATGACAATACTTTTGTTCAAACCCATGCAACCAATGACTCTTTAAACCTCAACATATTTCTGATACTCATTACAAAACTAAAACTTTTATCCAGAAATATGATCAAACCTTCAAGATTGACTTCCCTTTTCAATAGTGACTTGTTCACCTAATTAGGGACTATTCTTGCTTAATGAAATAGGATTACCTAGAGGTGTTGTGAATCCTACAAAATACTGATATGAAGTTTCCTCCAAATCACTTTTCAAACCTTGGTAGAGCTGCCACCTCCTTGCAGAGGACAAATCTAAATCAGCTAAGAACCTCTTCAACTCTGAACCTTCTTCAAAACCAACAATCACAAGACAACCTCACAGGATAACTGCTTGTCAGGACTGCAAATATATCACACTTGTTATAAAACATTGACCAAACAAAGACAAATTAGAGCCACCACTCACAACTAGGTGAGAAAATTTTACTAATGTATTTTGTTTATCTGACTCTTTTCTAGACTCTCACTAGCAGAGTCACCATTTTGTTGGTGACTCAGATGGGCCAAACCAATCTAGTCAAAATATTTTGACTACTTCAATATAACAGCAACCAGAGCTCCTTAATAGGTTTTCCTTATGTTCTCCCCAGCGGAGTTGCCATTTTGTTGGTTCTTCTCCTTGCAGGACCAAACTTGAATAAAATGGTTGGGCTTGAAACACAGGTTACGCACTCAAGTTTGACAATGAAAACAAACCAATTGATGAGGATAGAGACAAATCTTCCTTCTTTGAGCTCCACATTCACTCAGGTGGGTATTGCCTTATCTGCACATTCAAGACACCTCATGATAAACCAAAGGCCTGTAGACAGATTAATGTCAAATAGCAGTCAATCTCCTCTAGGTATCTTGTACCCCAATGATAGAAAGTCTCATGCAATAACCCTACTTGCATAAAATGAGACTGAAAGCTAGAGACCTATAGTAACAGCAAAAAAAGGAAAGGGTGGAACTAGATGGAAATGATTTGAATGGATAAAAGGGTCCCCTAAGATACCCTAAGTCTCACATAGACCAGTGCCTTATCCAATGGGCCCCAAAGTCAAATACAATATTGCAAGGGACAACTATGAAATAAGAAGATAATATACCTAATGTGTTGATGCCTGACATCAATCACACACCATGACCAAACCTCAACTTAGCACCCACCTATGTATTTAAGTATGTTATTATCCACTCAAAGGATTTTAACCCTCCCCTTAGAAGAGACCTATAAATAAACAATACATTAACCAACATCCACTGGAAGACAAGCATGAAATGTCCTTAACACTTTAGCTTATACATACATAAACACTAACCCTGAACCAGTTATCTCTACAAAGACAACTCCACTTGCAAACACATAGGCAATATAGGAAGACAAATCAAACACCCTTAATTTATGACTAATGAACTCAGAATTCAAATGGAGATAGTTTGGTAACAGTAAAAATATATTAAATCCTCACACATAAGACAAATCTATTACAATATATATTGTATTCTCTGAGCCAACAAGAAAAAGAGGAACACTCTATATGCAGGGAGAAGGAGAAATCTGCAGAACAAAACCCTTCACTGGAACTGACAAAATTTAGAACCATTACATAGTCAAAAACATCCCACTTATACCACCAGCTATCTTGGAATTCTCTAGGAGAATGAAACAAGCTTGGGATAGCTAGGGTTAGGGTTTCAACTACCCAACCAATTCAAACAGTCATAAAATTTACTGCAGGGGTAGGAAATACAAGTAACCTAGAGAAAACAAATCTCTAGCAGATCAACAATCATGAAAATCTGTGACCTCAGCATAGTACACTAGGAATGCCCTAAAAATTAGTCAAATCAGCCACCTGCAAACACACCTCAAGCACAAAATAGTCCTTCATAGGGCACAAAAGGTCTCTGCAATCAAGTAATAGGCCTCTGGACCAATTGGCAACCATTGGTGCCACCAGACCAATCAAAATCTGTCGAAGAAACCATAAATTTTGGTACTTCCTGTCGCTACAAACCCTTCAACAAATTTAAATTTGAAATCCAACGGTTATTTTTCTGGCACCAACAATGAATCAACGATCAAAATTTAAACCTTTATCAACTTTATATCCCCACCATCTGATCTCCACATTCCCGAACTTGGTAACTTAACCTCCTACTTTAGTCATGCTACTACGTGGTCAATAACCTTATCCGCCACAAGAAATCGGCCTCCAATTTACATTTGGTCGCATGATCACATAACTCAAAAATGGGTTATGCGAACATGCAACAACCCATGAACACATGCCTCAACCCTACCAACAACCACCAGGCCTTAGATCAGGGCCCACCTACCATGTGTCACACCACCACTTGCCTGGTCACCGCAAACATGGACCCCACATATATGGCGAACAAGATGAATGACTGACATAAGATCTCATGGCTCTGACAAATCCCATGAGAACTTACGCCAATTGTAGGATCCATCCTCATCACAGACCCCTTTGATAATGGCCCCACTTCTGAGCACATCCACATTGACCAATAGGAACACAATAACTAAGCACCACATGGCAGATGGTCCCACTTGCATCGCATAGAGAAGATGCTAGATCAACGGATCGTGCATGATCATAAGGGCTGGGAATATTCCTTAAGATCATGTGCTGACTATCGGATTAAAAGCTTTCAACACAGGCCCACCTGACAACAAATCCACCTCAGCACCATGGACATGTGTCACCTGGTCACATGATCACATAGCCAAGAGAAAGGCTATGTGATCATGCGACAGCCAACCCAAAGCTGCCACATCACCACATCAGACCAACCAAGTAGCAACCACCAACTACTAGGAACTGGGACCCACATGGATAGATCGCAAGTGGTCACATGATTACATGTCATAAAAGTTTGACATGTGGCCATGCGACAACCAATAAGAATACACCATCTGTCCCCCCATTGTTGCGCCTATGCACCAAAGCAAAGTAAACCACCAGGCAGCTGAACAGAAACTAGGACCTGCACGGCCAAGTGGCAAGCGGTCACATGATCACTTGTCAGAAAAGTATGACATGCAGCCATGCGATAGCCAATTAGGAAGAGCCCGGACCCACCATCAATGTTGAACTTGCGCAGTTAGGAAATGCCAGCAAGGAGGGAACTAGTGCGAGGTCAAAAACACATAATGTTTTCGACAGAAAAGATCAAAAACACACAAGGCTTTCAACAGACCAAAAGATAACTGCATAAAAGAAGGAAGCACAGGGTCAAAAAAAACAAAGGCCAAAAACATCATGGAATTTTGAAAAAACTATGGGTTTTCGACACTATGGAAGATTTTGAAAATGCTTCCCGCGGACCCTAGAATTTGAATATCTTTCTGGGTTTCGCACATTAGGAGATGCGACCTGGACTGAAGGTAGGTGACAACATAAAGAGCATAGGGTAGGACATTTGAAAAACACTTGTAGTGGAGAGGCCAATCTCATAAGATTTTTTCTATGACAGAAAATTGGCCTAACACTCCATACCAGCAGGAAGCTAACACGATCCATCATTAATAACTTGGGATTCGAGGAGGGAAAATTTTCCATTTTGTACCTTGGAGTTTCCTTGTTTGCAGGGCTTATGGATAATAAATTTTGGGATGGATTCATTGATAAAGTCAAAACCAAAGCTTCTTCATGGAAGAACAGATGGCTCTCTCAAGCAGGAAGGATTCTCATGATTAAGTATGTTCTATTAGCCATCCCTATTTACCACATGTCAGTGTATAGACTTTCCAAGAGAGCCACCTCTACTATTGATGGTTTATTCAAAAAAAATTATGTGGGAAGGTTCTAAAAGAGATAAAAGGATCCATCTCATTAATTGGGACATGACATGTTTGGCCAAAGATGAAGGAGGAGTAGGCCTTAGAAGCATCGACCTTCAAAACATAGCTCTAGGTACCAAATTGGCTTGGAAGATGTATAAGTCCCCGAATAAGCCATGGTATCAAATAATGAATGCTAAGTACCTTGATTCTTGAGATCCAGACAAAATTTTGACTGCAAAAAATGTATAAATAGGATCCCCTTTTTGGAGGCACATATGAGACAGCAGAAAAGTCATCACATATCATCTCACATGGTAGATTGGCAATGGTCATAGAACATTGTTCTAGAGAGATTCTTGGCTAGGGGATAGGCCACTGGATAGTTATTTTTCAGATAGAGACTCGGTGAACAACATGGAATCAATAATAGGTAGCAGGGTGGTGGACTACATGGTTTTCCTATCCCCCTCTTCCTCTAAGGCTAGCTGGAGAAGCATTGGTGACCCATTGTCAGTTAATAGCTCATGATTATAGGAGCTGCTACTAAACAAAACTATCATCTGATCAAATGAAGTAGACTCTTTAATTTGGAGCGCATCTAAATTAGGCTTATATAAGGTAAATCTAGGATATGATTTACTTAGGCATAGGTAGAAAAATGAATACTGGCCAACTAAATTGTGCTGGGGAAATTGGCCACTTCCAAAGGCTGGAGCCTTCCTTTGGGTGGCATTACATAATAGAATTTTGACAGGAAATAGGCTAAAATCAATTAGAATATCAAGCTTGAATTGGTACATCATGTGCTACCAAGAGGAATAGATGGTAGACCACCTTCTTTCATGGTGCCCTATTACTCAAGAATGTTGGGACTTGCTTGTGGGTCAGCTTCAATGATAGGGTGTAAGTAATGGCACATTGAAAGATTTTTTTATCTTCATGGCCCCTAGATAGAACTCTATCCAAATGGGGACTCTTTTGGTTAGTAAGTCCCTCAATGTTGGTGTTAGGCCATTTTTTTGTCATCACAAAAATCTTGTGAAAATGGCCTCTTCCCTACAGATGTTTCTTGGTGTGGGTCTCTTGCCTTGTGTGTTTCATGTGTCACCTTGCTTCAGCCCAAGTCGCATCTCTTAATGTGAAAAATGCAAAAAGTTATTAAAATTTTGAGGTCTACGGGAAACAGTTTTAAAATTTGCCACAGTGTCGAAAACCCACAGTGTTTCTGAGAGTCCATGATGTTTTCAGCCTATGTGTTTTTGGCCTTCGTTGTTTTTGACCCTGTGCTTCCTGCTTTAGTGCGCTTATCCTTTGGTATTGAAAACTCTATGTTTTCAGTCTTCCTTTGGCATTGAAAACTTTGTGTGTTTTTGACCTCGCACCAGTTTCCTGTTTGCTAGCATTTCCTATCTGCGCAGGTGTGATCGATGGTGAGCCCAGTGTTAGAGGGGGGATAGATGACACATTCTTATTGGCTGTCACATGGCCGCATGTCAGACTTCTCTAACATGCGATCATGTGACCGCTTGCCACTTGTCCATGTGGATCCCATTCTTCCTATTGTCCAACTGTCTGGTGGTTACTTCTCATTCCGTGACTTGGTGACTTGTGGTTATCTCATGTTCCCTGGTTTATGGTGATTAATCCCTTAATATTCAGCAACCTAGCAAGCGGCCTTTTCTCTTCAGTCACGTATTCTCTTATTTCTTGGCTATTAGAGGCTAACATCTCATGACTTGGTGAACGGTTAGTTGCATAGTCACTGAATTCTTGGTAGTATGTTCATGGGCCCGTTGTCAGTGGTGGTCATGTGGTAGCTTTTGGTTGGCTGTCACATGATCACATAGCCCAATTTTGGGCTATGTGATCATGTGACTGATTGAAACATGTCCTTGGGGCCTAGTGTGAGATGGTAAGGTGGTGTCCATGGTGGTGACATGGTGAGTTCTGGTTGGTTTCCAGTGTTCCTGGTGGCAAAGGGTTTGCAGGTGGGTCCTGTGGCAGGTGTGACTTGGTAGCTGCATCATGTAGTAGCGTGGCACGTGGTGTTTGGTGGTTCGGATAAAGGTGGCGGTGCTGATAAGATATAGTCTTGTCATGCATTCGCGGGAAGATTTTCCAGTTTGGTACTTTGTCTAGCGACTTGGCGAATAGTGGTCATGGAGTCACTAGATTTTTAGTGAAAGGTACAAATCTTTTCATGAACTGGCAAAAGTTCTTTGGTTGCTAGTTCCCTAGATAGGTGGGCCCAGGTTTAAGGCCCAGTGGTTGCTAGCAGGGCTGAGGCAAGTGGATAGCAGGTTGTTGCATGTTTGCATAACCCATTTTTGGGTTATGAGATCATGCGACCAAACATAAATTGGAGCCCAGTTTTCTATGGTGGACAGTTTGGTGACCGTGCGGTTGTGCCACTAAATTTGAAGGTTAAGTTGCCGAGCCCACAAAGGAGGTTTGATCGGATGATAGGGATATAAAGTTGGTAAAGGTTTAAATGTGGACCACTGATGTGCTGCTAGCACCAATGAAGTAGTCATTGGAGTTTGAATTTGAATCTGCAGAGGGTTTCCTGCGACCAAAAGGACTGGTTTTCAATGCTTTCTTTGACAATTTTTTATCAGGTTGGTGGCACCGGTTGTTGTGAAGTGGTCCAGGGGGCTCTATCATCATTTGCAGAGATGATTTTTTACTTGGTACCGTGTGGTTTTGAGCTCAAGGAGCTATTCACAGGTGGTGATTAGACTTGTTTTTATGGCATTCCCTGGAGTTCTGTACTAGGCTTGTAGATTTTCATGATTGTTGATCTGCTAGAGATTTTTTTTCTCCAGGCTGCTTGTATTTCCTACCCCTGTAATAAATTTTATGACTGTTTGAATTGGTTGGGTAGTTGAAACCTTGACCCTAGCTATCCATAGCTTGTTGCATTCTCTTTGAGAATTCCAAGGCAGCTAGCGGTATAAATTGTAAGTTGTTCAATTTTGTAAGGGTTCCTTCTTCTGCAAATTTTTGAGGAGAATTGGTTCCATCTGAAGGGTCTTTTTCCTATAGATTTTCTCCTTCTCTCTGCATATAGGGTGTTCCCTCTGTCATTTCTGGCTATGGGAATATAATGAAATTGTAACAGATGTCTTATGTACAAGATTTCAATATATTTGTTCTGCTCCCAGATTGTCTCCATTTGGGTTTTAGACTTATTAATTGCAGCATCAAGGGTGTTATAGTTTTTCTACTTTCATTTCCAGTGAGTGTTTGTAGTAGAGTTGTTTTTCATAGAAGCAACTGAGTCTAGGATTGGTGTTAAGATATGTATGAGATGAGGTATCAAAGATGCATCATGCTTATCTTCTAGTGGATGCTGGTTAATGTATTGCGTGTTCCTAGGTCTTTCTTTGGATAGGTGATAGTGTATTTGGGTGCACAGGTGGTTTGGTAGTGTATGATCTGATCAGGGTGAGTGTGTTGTCTTCTTGTTTCATAGCTCTATTGTAGTGAAGTATTTGACTCTGTTGCCCATTGGATAAGGCACTGGTCTATTAGAGACTTAGGGTATCTCAGGGGTCCCTTTAATCTCATTTTCAAATCATTTCCTTCCAAACCCACCTTTTCCCTTTCATGTTGTTAGGATAGGTCTCTGGTTTTCATACTCACTCCATGCAAGTAGGGCTATTGCATGAGATATTGGCTTCATTGAGGTATAGGATACCTAGGAGTTTGAGAACCATTCCACATTAATCTATCTACAGGCCTTTGGTTTGTCATGAGGTGTCTTGGATGTGTAGATAAGGCAATACCCACCTAAGTGAATGTGGAGCTCAAAGAAGAAGGAGGATTTCTCTTTATCCTCATCAATTGGTTTGTTTTTCTTATCAAGCTTGAGTGCCTAACCTGGGTTTCAAGCCCAACCATTTGACTCAAGCTTGGTCCTACAAGGAAAAGTGCCAACAAAGTGGCAACTCTACTGGGGACGATGTAAAGGATAGAAAGTTTTTTTTCTTGGCTGGCTCATCCCAGAGTCTGGTTAAAAGATCATAGAGTCTAAAGTAAAAATAAGCATTTGCAAAATTTTCTCACCTAGTTGTGAGTGGCGGCTCTGATTTGTCTCTGTTTGATCAGTGTATCTCCCTGATAGACAGTGTGTATATCCTGGTTCAGTTTTGGTTGATTGGAAAAGGATTCAAGAAAAGAATATGTTTCCTCTCTAAGGAGGTGGCGGCTCTATATTGCAAAATCTGATGGAGCCACAAGGTGAGCTCTAGATCTACCTTGCTTTCAAGTCAATAAGTTTCAAGCTACAAATTTCCAGGTATTCTCTTATTTAAATGTTTCCCTATCAAGTTTTAAGCACTGTTACAAAGGGTGAGTTGTAGTGGGCAGTTCCTCATGGAGGAATATAGGCCCTTTTGTTTTGATGGCATTAAAGGTGCCCCTAATGAGTTTGCTACTGAGGATGGGGAGTGCTTGCCTATATTCATGGCTAATGGATCTATTTCTACAAGTGAGCATCTTGATGATGTTATGGGTCTTTTTGGAGATATGGATATTGAGCATGAAGATATTTCCATGAGGTTATTTTTGCATACATTTTCTAATGGTGCAAGGAAGTGGTTCTTGTCCTTGCCTTCATGTTCAATCCCTTCTTGGGATGTGTTGAGAGCTAAGTTTGTTGAGCATTTTGATAAAGTGGTTGCTCTCAAGAAGGAGTTAGCAAGGTTGAAAATGGTGAACTGGTAGTTAGTAGAGGATATAAGATTGCTAAGACTGGTGGCTCCTGACAATGTTCATGAGGCCAGTGTTTCTTATGTTGATTCTCACTATGCAAAGAGTGTTGACTATGAAGGTGATTCTGAGATCAGTACATGTGAGGATGTTGAAGATGAATCTGAGGATGGTAGTATTTCCTTTTTGTTTGTAGGTTTCTCTTCTTGTCAACATGAGATGGGAATTTTCTTGTCCCGGTGTGATAATGTTTTGTATGAAGAGGAGAATATGGGATATGATACAGATGATGATTCCTGCATAGATTGCTTCACACAAGATGATCTAAGGCCAGACATCTCCATTCTTGTCTTAGATAGGATTGATGTTTGCATTGATCGGGATGTGGTTGATGAAGAAAATGATATTGAAGCTCAAAGTCCATTAAGCAGTGAAATAATTTCAGCACTCTTGGCTGAAGAGTTCCAAAGGTATGCCCCTGCTTTGGACTTTGATTTGCAGCTCCCCTGTGATATAGTCTTTGACACTGATAATGAGGCTAGTGTTCAAAGTGACCATGAAGACCCATGTATATTAGTTTTCCCCCCTGGTAGTGACTCTACAGAAGAAGAGGTAGAAGGACATGATAGTGTGTTTTCCTATCATCAAGATTGCAGTGATGAACAAGTTTCTTGTTCATATCCTTTTCCTTCTTTTGATAAATATGATACTGATTGTGATAGTGTTGAAGACTTTGTTTTCAATAGTTGGGATAGAAATTCTTTTGGTGAAAATGATGATGCAGTGTTCCCCTGTCACCAAAGTTTTGATGAAGACCTTCACTTGGTTTATGATCTAGTTAGTGAGGACATCATTGGTGAACCAGGTTGCTCAGCGGCTGAGGCAATGTATGAAGGTGAATCTAAGGATCCTAGTCCTTCTCAGCCAAGTATTTTTTATGTAATGCATGATGCTAAGTATGTTTTATTTTTTGATGCATTGCAAGGTGAGTTTTTTATTTTTTTCAGTCATCAAGAAGTGGATGATGTTCCCTACTTCTTGGAGTTTGAACATAAATGTAATAGTCATGACTGGAAAAGCATGGGTAGTGATCAACATAGTTTCATTCTTCAGTCCATGAATATTCACATATGTTTGCAACAAGGTGGTCATGAAATTTTCAGGTGGCTGGTTGCATATGTGGATGAAAATCAGATTTTTGATGTAGGAGGGTCACTGGTTTTCTTTCGAGGCCTTGAGCTTGGTTGTACATATTTGTAAATTCTTGTATAGTCTTTCCCTTTCTTGTTGTGTGCTTTTCCTTCCTGTTCCCTCCATTTTTTGAGTTCCTTGTTTTTTTCCAGTGGGTGGTCTGCTCTCCTAGAAATCTTGAATTCTCACATGGGCACAAGTTACCCATCATCCCCAGACAAAGCCACTGTTAGGCCATTTTTCTATCATAGAAAAAATCTTGTGAAAATGGTCTCTTCCCTACAAATGTTTCTTGGTGTGCGTCTCTTGCCCTGTGTGTTTCATGTGTCACCTTGCTTCAGCCCAAGTCACATCTCTTAATGTGCAAAACCTAGAAAGTTATTAAAATTTTGAGGTATGCGAGAAACAGTTTTAAAATTTGCCACAGTGTCAAAAATCCATAGTGTTTATGAGAATCCATGATGTTTTTGGCCTGTGTGTTTTCGGCCTTCATTTTTTTTGACCCTATACTTCCTGCTTTTGTGCACTTATCCTTTGGTGTCGAAAACTCTATGTGTTTTTGGTCTTCCTTTGGTGTCGAAAACTTTGTGTGTTTTTGACCTTGCACTAGTTTCCTGTTTGCTAGCATTTCTTATTTGTGTAGGTGCGATCGGTGGTGGGCCCCATGTCAGAGGGGGGACAGATGGCACATTCTTATTGGTTGTTGCATGGCTGCATGTCAGACTTCTCTGACATGCAATCATGTGACCGCTTGCCACCTGTCCATGTGGGTCCCGTTCTTCCTGTTGTCCAGTAGTCTAGCGGTTACTTATCATTCCATGACTTGGTGACTTGTGGTTATCTCCTGTTCACTAGTTTCTGGTGGTTAATCCCTTAACATTCAGTGACCTGGCAGGTGGTCTTTTCTCTTCAGTCATGTATTCTCTTATTTCTTGGTGGTTAGTGGCTAACATCTCACGACTTGGCGAATGGTTAGTTGTGTAGTCACTAAATTCTTGGCAGATTGTTCATGGGCCCATTGTTAGTGGTGGTCATGTGGTGGCTTTTGGTTGGCTACCGCATGATCGCATAGCCTAGTTTTTGGCTATGCAATCATGCGACTGGTCGACACCTGTCCTTGGGGCCCGGTGTGAGATGGTAGGGTGGTGTCCACGGTGGTGATGTGCTAAGTTCTGGTTGGTTGCTAGTGTTCCTAGTGGCAAAGGGTTTGCAGGTGGGTCCTATGGCAGGTGTGACTCAGCAGCAGCAGCGTGTAGTAGCATGGAACATGGTGTTTGGTGGTCTGGATAAAGGTGGCGGTGCTGATAAGATATAGTCTTGTTGCACATTCATGGGATGATTTGGTGGTTTGCTAGTTTGTCTAGTGACTTGGTGAATAGCGGTCGTGGATTCGATATATTTTTAGTGAAAGGTGAAAATCTTTTCACGAACTGGTGGAAGTTCTTTGGTTGCTAGTTTGCCAGATAGGTGGGCCTAGGTTTAAGGCCTGACGGTTGTTGGTAGGGCTAAGGCAAGTGGATAGTGGGTTGTTGCATGTTTGCATAACCCATTTCCAGGTTATGTGATCATGTGACCAAATGTAAATTGGAGCCCAGTTTTCTGTGGTAGATAGTTTGGTGACCACACGGTCGCGCCACTAAATTTGAAGGTTAAGTTTCTAAGCCCGTGAAGGAGGTTTGATCAGATGGTGGGGATATAAAATTGGTAAAGGTTTAATGTGGACCGCCAATGTGCTATTGGCGCCAATCAAGTAGCCGTTGGAGTTTGAATTTGAATCTGCATAGGGTTTCCTACGACCAAAAGGACTAGTTTTCAATGCTTTCTTTACCATTTTTTGATCTGGTTGGTGTCACCGATTGTTGCAAAGTCATCCAGGGGGCTCTGTGGTCATTTGCAGAGGTGATTTTATACCTAGTGCTATGTGGTTTTGAGCTTGAGGAGCTATTTCCAGGTGCTGATCAGACTAGTTTTTATGGCATTCCTGGTGTTCTGTACTAGGCTCGCAGATTTTCATGATTGTTGATCTGCTAGAGATTTGTTTTCTCTAGGCTGCTTGTATTTCCTGCCCTTGCAGTAAATTTTATGATTGTTTGAATTGGTTGGGTAGTTGAAACCCTGATCCTAGCTCTCTGTAGCTTGCTGCATTCTCTTTGAGAATTCCAAGGCAGCTACTGGTATAAATTATAGGTTGTTCAATTTTGTAAGGGTTCCTTCTTCTGCAAATTTTTGAGGAGAATTGGTTCCATGTGAAGGGTCTTTTTCCTATAGATTTTCTCCTTCTCTCTGCATACAGGGTGTTCCCTCTGTCCTTTCTAGCTATGGGAATATAATGAAATTGTAATAGATGTCTTATGTATAATATTTCAATATATTTGTTCTGCTCCTAGATTGTCTCCATTTGGGTTTTAGACTTATTAATTGTAGCATCAAGGGTGTTATAGTTTTTCTACTTGCATTTCCAGTGAGTGTTTGGTGTAGAGTTATTTTTCACAGAAGCAACTGAGTCTAGGATTGGTGTTCAGATATGTATGAGATGAGGTATCAAAGATGCATCATGCTTGTCTTCTAGTGGATGCTGGTTAATGTATTGTCTGTTCCTAGGTCTTTCTTTGGATAGGTGATAGCGTATTTGGGTGCACAGGTGGTTTGGGAATGTATGATATGATCAGGGTGAGTGTGTTGTCTTCTTATTTCATAGCTCTATTACAGTGAAGTATTTGACTATGTTGCCCATTAGATAAGGCACTAGTATATCAGAGACTTAGGGTATCTCAGGGGTCCCTTCAATCTCATTTTCAAATCATTTCATTCCAGTCCCACCTTTTCCCTTTCATGTTGTTAGGATAGATCTCTTGTTTTCATACTCACTCCATGCAAGTAGGGCTATTGAATGAGATATTGGCTTCATTGAGGTACAGGATACCTAGGAGTTTGAGAACCATTCCACATTAATCTATCTGCAGGACTTTGGTTTGTCATGAGGTGTCTTGGATGTGTAGATAAGGCAATACCCACCTGAGTGAATGTGGAGCTGAAAGAAGAAGGAGGATTTCTCTTTATCCTCATCAATTGGTTTGTTTTTCTTGTCAAGCTTGAGTGCCTAACCCATGTTTCAAGCCCAACCATTTGATTCAAGCTTGGTCCTGCAAGGAAAAGAGCCAACAATTGGTATGGCACATTTGGAAAGAGTGGAACTGGAGGATCTTCAAAGAAATAATTTTAGAAACTGATCAACTTAAGTCAAAAATCCAAATTGGTATAGAAGAAGTTGTCAATAGCAGAAGATTGGGGCTAAATTATAAATTCATGTCAAAATGGGATTTGGATATGGAAAATCTATGGAATACTAATCAAAGGGGTGATCACAAGCTAAAAGATAAGAAGGCAGACATAAAGGCTACAACTTGGAAGGCTCCTCCAAGAGATTGGGTAAAGCTAAATTTTGATGGAGCTAGCAAAGGCAATCTAAGAGATAGTGGTATTGGCTCAATCATCAGAAATTATAAGGGAGAAATTTTGAAAGGCATCGTGAGGAAAATGGGTATCTCCATAAATAATGTGGAGAAAATCTCAGCCATGGAAGCACAATTAGCTTGGTGCACCTCCAATGACATAGATAGAATTATCATTAAAGGTGATTCCCAGATTATCATAAATGAGGTTACGAAATCAGAATTCTCCAATTGGCATTTGACTAGTTGGCTTCCCAAATTGAAAGAACATTTATAGAAATTTGATGATTTTAAAGTACAACATGTTTACAAAGAAGATAATAAAGTGGCGGACATGATGGATAACCTAGGAATAGATGGAGGATTAGATTGGGAATTTGGAAGGGACAACCTGATCCAAGAGGATCTCCAAAAGTTAGTAAATTTGGATATCGATTCCATTGATAAGATGAGAATAGGATAGAGTCAGATTCATTGGTGTGGACAGGAAGGATGGGATATTTATACCAATGCGCATGACCATTGCAGAGTCCTTCCTAACTCTATAATATTGGCTTGGTGGAGTCTCATGAACTGATGCATTCATATATTCTCTATAGAGGCCACTTTTGATAGAACTCACATTCTATTTATTCCCTCCTTGGGGTAGTATTCCCCAGTTCATTGGAAGGGTCCGATCTACTTGCAATTTTCAATGGAAAATTTGATGGGCATTGGATGCAGATGTAACCCAGAAGTGGAGCTAAGGGAAACATCAAAAGAGAAAATCAAGAGAATGTTCAACCAAGAAAATGACAGGGAAAATGAGACTATGCTTGGTTTATTGGGGGCCGAATACTAGACAGGAACACATATCCAAGATGGGAAGAATATCTTTGATATTTTCCAGCCTATTCTTCAAGTAATAGGACATGTAATGCCCGTAAATGGTAAGATCAGAAGGATGATTATAGAGGAACATTATTTTTAGGTGACTTCCACCCTAGACTTGATGGACACCAATCTCTCAGGAGGTTTGTTAAATGCCCTATTTTACCGAAAAGACAAAGGTAAGAAAAAGTTGATGGAAAAGGCATGGTTGTTGTATAAGTCTTACATAGCAAAAAAATATGACATGGGTAACTTTGTGCCATTTTGTCAAGCAAATGACAAGCTGTTCATTAAAGATATAGTAGCAAGGCTGATCTCGATTGGCAAGGGAATTGGCTACCTTTTTCACTGAGACAAGGAACATAGAGTATTTAGATTTTGTTTTTTGTAATCAAAGAAACATCTCCTAAGTCAGATGTAATCTTGTTTTTTCACAATATAAAGGGTACTACCCCCTAGGAAAAGCTTGCTTTTAAAAAAAAGTATTAATATAAAAAGAATTGTATGGTCATTCTTTAATTAGGGAAATCTAATGGTAATTAAATTGGTATGTATAGATTGAAGAGTAGATAGGAAAATTGGCATAGTTGGATGCCCTTTTAGGATATAAGACACATATATGTTGTTATATTTCTCTTGCAAATATTTGTATTCTCATGGATTCTCTTGTAAAATCTTACAATCCTGTGTATCCTCTTGAATGGTTTTGATAGCTTTTTATACCCTTATGAGCACGAGGAAAAATATTATGATTAGTTTTTTTTATGTAATTACAGTTGAATTGACATTCTGGCAAGAACTTATTTATGAAGTAAATATTGCATAGAATGGTGCATTTTTAAGCTCTTATGATTTCTCAAGTGGTCTTTAATACACTTGTGAACACTTATGAGATTCTTATATATACTATATGCTAATTTTAAATATTACATGCCTATTCTAGAGGCATTTTATTCAATCTTATTATCGAGGTGGTTTCATGGTTGAATCTTCTTATATATGGACCTATTATGAAGATTGAATTGTGACTATGTGTTTCATTCTTTTAGAATGGATTCATGATTGATGAATATTGAAGATATATGCTTAAATGTTTTATAATCCCTTGGTTGAAACCTAGGGTATGGGTATCTAGATGCAACTAGGGAGACTATATTTCAATGGGGGTTGAGACCCTAAGTAGCTACTAGGATAACTCATTGATGAGTTTATTAGTCAAATGATAACTTAATAAATGAATTAGAGTGAACACATTAAACAAGATAATTATGATGCATCCCACATGTCTTGAGTGTATGTATAGACTAAGGATGGAAATGGGATGATTATGATGCCTAGCCCATGCCTTTAGTGCTTGTTCAAACTTAGGATAGAAGTGGGATGATTTTTGTCTATCCATGGGACATTTAGAGCTCGCATAATCGAACTGAATTATCTTCATGAAATGATTTTTTGGTTCCACATGAGCTTTCAAGTGGGGGTTGAGACCTAGAGAGAGGTTACTAGGATAACTCTTGTTGAGGCTATGTGATGACACTATTTCACTCTCATATTCTATTATATCACCCCATTGGGTTTTGATAAGAAGTGTTTGGTGGTTTCTTGTCATGCTTCATACTTGTCCTCATATGTACTATATTACTTGTGGATATCAAGTATGTTTCTTTGGATTTGGGTATTGTACCAAGGAGAATAGCCCTTTCTCCTTGTTATTGTGTGCACTCATGAAATTTGGAGATTTACTTGAATTATTGGTGATGGATGAACTTAAGATTAGAATATCTTCATTTAAGTTTACTATTCAAAACAAAACCTTTTTGGGATGTGCTGGTATATTGGATCTTAATCATGATTATATCTTTATTTCACCAAGTGGGTGGCAGCCAATGGAGAAATTGTCTAGGGACTTTACCCTATAAAAGATTGTGTACCTTCTTATGTATTATATTAAACATATATAAAATAAAAATGTATGATTCATTTGGTACCTTTACTAAGCTAAAACCAATACAATATGGTTCCAGATTATATAGTAGAACTACTAAATATCTAAGTGTTAATGTAGCCAAGGCCATCAATGATGAGCCCCAAAGACATAGTTTTAGCCCCAAGTAGGGTTATTTTTTAAAGATTTAAATGATATTATTCCACTATTTGATGATATTCATAATTAATCTACAATAGATATTGATGAAGGATATATTTATGTGTCTAACTTTAAATGAATCTTATGTTATGCATCTAGCTTTGTACATATTTGAGAAATTATAGGTATTATATCATATTGCAGAAAATTGGAAGAAAAACTTGGGTAAATTTAGTGATAATAATAATTTACTTAAGCACATTAATAAGCTCCTCTTTTAATATATTATTGCATGTTCTATCTTATTTCTTAATGAAAGGTTATCATAGGAATATTTGTCTTGGTACTTAAAATGAACTTGGTAGGAGAAGATTAGTGTTATCTTTGCTATGATTGTTCATCTCATTTATATATTGTAGCATATGTGTTTGATGTGTTTCATAGTAGTGATGTTAGGGAGCCCATGGAGCACATTGTTGTCAATGAATATTTATTTTCTACTTTTGTTTTGTAATAGTTAATTATATGATGAGTTAGATGATATGTTGCATAATAAAAATAAATTATTGCTATGTTACTTAAGTGGTTAGTGTTTGTCCTTGAGGGTTCTCTACTAGGCATTACATGCAAATTATCAAGTTGGTTGTTGCACCAAATATACAATACACTCCATTTTTACTTGAAACTGATCATGGAAATCCAATAATTTATTGATCGTATGCCAATAAAAATGCTCATTTCCTTTCTAGGCCTAAGGAGAAACCCCAACCTTTGTCATCTTTATATCTAAAACACTAAGTTGCCCCAATAATCTAAGGGGGTTCAGGCAGATCGTATGCAAGTCATTTGGAAACTTCAATTTTCTCCTTATAGTCATTATGAGCATAAGTGAGGTATACTCCAAATTTAACTTTATTTCTTTCCAAAACCATATGCATTTATTACAAGGGTAATTACCTAAGATAACAATCTATTTGGCCCACTTTTGACTAACAATAATGGAAATACCATCCTTCCCTTTAGAATTGTTGGTGTGAAAGGAAATAAAAGTTCTCCAAGAAAATCTTAGAGTTGTTTCAAGTTGGAAACCTACTAATATAAGCTCCCAAATCAAGAGGAAATACACCTCTTTCTTAATATTACAAAGACTTCTTAAAGAAAATTTCTATCTCAGAACTCAAGACCTTTGATGTCCCAACTTAAATATTTAAAGATCATTTAAAAGATGGGTTATTAGATTTTTGGTTTTAATAAAGTTCCTCAAAACATTTTGGGATGCTCACACATTTTCCTTTCTTCTTTAGTGTTTGATAATTGTCACTTATGCTTGTTTTCTTTTTCTTTGTTTTGCTTCTTTATTATTTATGCCTTCTTATTGATTTGATCAACTTTCTCTTTAAAAAAGATTAAAGCAATTATTATTTTATTTACAACATTCAATTCACGATCACGATCTAGTACTAAGCCTTCGTCATCTACTAATTTTTATTTATTTATTTTAAAACATTCAACTCAATAGTTTTAGAATAATAAATTCAATGAAAATGGCTCTTATAGTAACAAGATTTACAATCAGGCATATTTATATAAAGAATAAATGCTCCATTTTCCTTGTCCTCCTCTCCTATGAGATGCTAGAATGTAGGAAGAATCAAACATAGAGTTAAACAAAAAATCACAGTAAGTTCTTTTTTCCATAACGAAAACATGACATGACACAACCCATACTTAGTTTTGTTTACATGAACTTTACCTCTCAGTCTTCATTGATGTTTGACTAGCCTTTCACTTCATCCCGCCTATGTTCCCCCCATAGTTGGTTTTCCCTGCGGCTTGCGCATTGCTGACCCCACTACTGATGATCCCTGACTTGTTCCCTGAGTTGTTGATGTCCCCATATTGGTTCTCTATGTTTTGCTACTTGTTCTCATTACATGTGTTGTACTGATTGTTCTTGTTGTAAGGGTTTCTATTGAATGTGTTCCCATTTCTTGAAGTCCCATTGATCAGCTAAAAGCTCCTACTGTGGTTGTCGACTGAGGGCTGATGAGGTCCATAAACATTGTATGGTTGAGGAGCACCATAAGCACCATATGGTCCATAAGCACCATATGGTTGGGGAGCACCATAAGGTCCATAAGCACCATAAGGTCCATAAGCACCATATGGTTGGGGAGCACCATAAGGTCCAAAAGCACCATATGGTCCATAAGCACCGTAAGTTGGTTGTTGATTCATATTGAGAGCACTTGCTCAATCACTTGGGAACACAAAACAAAACCTTTCAACAATGGATGCTGAGCACCATAAGTTCTTTCCCTTATATAGGCTTGCAGAACATGTAACATAAATGACTGAAATGCGCATTCGTCAGAAACAAAGGATCATAATATAGACTAGACAAATTTGTGAGCACCACAAAATCAGAATATAGACCACTTTGTCACTACAAGAACATCAGAATATAGACCAGCAGAGCATCAAAGTACACAGGTAAAGAAAAGTATGCCATGACATCAGTGGCTATCTTCAGGGAATCAGGATTAATACCACGATGTCAGTGTGCATATTCAGGGTATCAGGATTATATCTATAACAATCTGGAAGGATTACGTCAGCTATCAATAACTAATATGGTAACCCTATTCTAGGTCCCAAGATCATAGGGCCTGTTTGGCACCTAGAATTAATCTGGAATAAGTATTATTGAATGTTCGAATAAGTTTATTCGTTGTTTGTGGCCACTTCCTAAATTCACAAATTGGATAACTAATTCCCATTTTTCAGCCAATGCATGGATAAAATAATTCCAAGAAAAAGCTGCAATTCATTTTATTCCATAATAAGGCTATTCAATAATTGAAAATTACTACAAAATTTATAAACTCGTCAGGTTCATGCATTTTGGTTTTCTATGGTTTTCTATTTGATGAAAAAATGCGTCGGGTCCATTTGCATCTACAAAGAGGTTTTTAAGTTTTCTGCAAATCAGCCTCTATTCGAGAGCAGAGGCGGCTAGAGCATAGGCACCATTTGACTCGGCCCTATTTTATATCCCCTTTTAGCTATGAATATAGATCCACAACCTTCAGTAGCAGAGACATATTATTTTAGAAGCAAAGGGGATGAGAAGCTACATATTTTCGAAGCATTGCTGTGAAGGGTATGTTCTTGCCACAACCAAGATTAGATTTCATTACGCAATGCCTATTTACTATGCTCAGAAAAAATGCCCTTACAGATTACCAATTTAGTAAGCAATAGTTGATAAGAGAGAAAAAAAATTGTTCCCTACTTAGATCCACTCATGTAGAAAAATAGTCCAATGATATTTTCCCTATACAATTAATTCCGAATGGAAAATGTAATTTTTCCATACATAGAAGTCTTTTAGTGTTGTTTTATTTAAAATACAAAACACATGCACTATACTTCAAACACACATTACGCATGCTAGAGCGTATCAACCCTATGCACCTAAAATATCAAAACACTAAATGATAGAGGTTGAGGGACCATTACCTACTTATTTTGCTTCTCTGAATCATCCTAAAAGATGAAAACACTAAGCTGTAAATATATATTTATACAGATATGCCAACGATGTAGGATTTAGGGGATAGTTTTTAATAGCATTAGGGTTTTCATCCTCCTTACCAATCTTTTAATGTAGTAAAAGATTATTGTTTGTCCAATCCTTTACAGCTATGGTTTTTTAATGACACAATCTTTCTATGTGTTCTTTTTTTAATTGCTACAAATACTTATTTAAGGATTACTATTTTCCCATTGTATCAGACCTCTTTAAGGTTTTTGGGACTGCCTCAATTCTCTGTATGGTAGTTATTTAGCTCACAAAACACTTTGTACAAATTTGAAAATCATTCTCAGACCTCAAGGATATAATAGTGTATGGTAACTTTTGAATAGATTCCCAACATACTTTATATCAGTCTTTGGTAATGAATACAATTTCACTATGACAATGCACTAGTCTTCTATTCCAGAACATCATAACTTATTGCCTTCTTGTTCTCTAGCTAACATAAATATCCTCTAGTTTTGGAGATTATCTTGAATTCTTCTTCTTATCAATTTAGACCTGTACGACAATTAAAATACCATGACAATCATCCTTTGCCACATAAGATTGCTTCTTTTAAAGTTTTGTCAACCATTGCATGCTCATTGACCCCCCATGTCTTTGTTCATGACACAACACTTCCCTTTGCATTAGTGCTACCTTGGCACCATTTGATTGCCCCCATAGATTGTACATTCTCTAAGCTTTAGGTTGGTTTTGAGTAGTTTCTTTCCACTTAAAGATGCATTTGAAATCAATTCAAGGATATCTCAATTTTTCCTCTATTTAAGTTTAGATTTGTTAGCAATCATGTGAGTCTATCAGACAGTCACAACACATTGGATAATGATTGAATTACCAATCTTTCCAACCTAGAAATATGGAAATATTGGATCTTGAAATATGGATATAGAGAAAATGGTCTACTTCTCTTGATTGCCTGTTGTAAACTTATTAGTTCACCTTTTTACCAATGGTAAGCTTCCCTTCCCTTTCCATTTTGTGGTTATTATTATCATTTAGTTTATATATGCAATCAATTCCACTTAGTGTATTAGTAATAGAATGCGGCATTCTCATCAATGGTTGGTTGAATAACGAATCATGGTAGTCTATGATAGAGTGTTCTCTACAAAGAATTATTGGACTGGTATTTTCTTTGTATAGCATGCAAATAAATTTTCCATCCCTGAATCCATGTAGGTATCTTGTATTCCTGGTACTTAGATGCCCATTTGTGTAGTAGTTAATAGTTAAAGCCATAAATTCCTAGACATGCTCACTTTTGTCAACTATTGTAACTAGGAACATCACTAGCCCAGAACAGGATTTTGGGTATGCTATGACAACTTAAAAATCTATGTGTAATTTTTTTTCTAAGGTCACTATTCTATTGCTCCTATAAAGGCATGTAGTAGTTAATATTGTACCAAAATGGAACTGACAAACATTACATTGGTGAGGTTTCTTTTTGATTACTTTTATTCTTGAAGACGTTGCATTCTTGTTGTCCTCCAACTGTTGTAGTTGTTCTTCTGCCTTAACTTTTGTTTCAATGTGCTCCATTTCACTCTTTTTGGTAGACAATATTTGCATGAACTTCATTCCATAAAATCTTTTAAAGAAAATCAATTCATAATTTTTTGGAAGAGGTAATCTTTAGTCAAACCGCTACAATTTCATGGTCCCTTTCTTGTTCATTAATTTTTTTACTATCATAACATGATATTTTAGAGGTATATTTGTTTTGATTATCATCCTCCCTTAATGGTCTTCTCTTCTATTATGGGGGATGTTTTCCTTAGGCACCTTGGGAATACATTCATGCTCCTTATGTCTCTGTATGATCTAAAGTTGATTCATGTATGTATGTTGATGTGCATGCTACTTCCTTATTCCCCTAGTCCATTTCTCCCTTGTACAAATATGGTTACAGTTTGAATAGTTATGAATTGTTGAGTGACTCTCTAAAATGATGATTCCATAGTTTGTGCTAGCGTATGAATATTTTGAATGCTCCTTCTGTCAAATCTCCTTCTCTCCTCCCTTTGTCTTTTATTTTTTCTTCCCCCAATATAACATCCAATATAATATCACCTAAAATCATTAAACCTTCATGATGATGTAATTTATTAAACTATTATATACATGAACAAGAAATCCAAAATCAAATAATGTAAAACTAAAAAATGTTCGTAAAAGCGATGCACTTTAGAGTTGTATCCACACCCTATAAATTATTTTTTTAATAATTATATATTAAAATAAAAATAATGAGTCTATACTAGGTAAGAACGGATGAGCCTTTTTTAATAATATGATTTTTATCTCATGTTGAGATTTGCATTTATGTTGCATACCATCTTTGCGAGACGTTATTAAAAAAAATAATTAATCGTCATAGAAGATAGTGCAAACCCAATATCAAGGGATTATTACATAGACAATTATCTTGATCTAGTAAATAAGCCCTATCTTCATTGCTAGATTACACACCCATCTTAAAACCTATGTTTCACCAATTCCTCTGTTTGGGGATGGAAGTGGATATGATTCTTTTTAATGTTTGATATGCTAAGGGATCTGCATTGTTTGGATCTAAACATCCTATTGAAATTATCTTGATTTCTAAATTGCAGGAACAAAGTGGAAATATTCTTTGTGTGTTCATTCTATGACTTTAAGTCCAGATCCTATTCAAAAAGACAAACAGCCCACGTTCACAATTTTTGCCATTTCTAGTAAATAATACGAGTTCTCATTATATATGCTGCAAACATTTAATAATAATTACTATAATGGAGTTATAATGATTTTCCAAATATTTTGTTTAATATTTCATTTTTTTATGTAAACTTATCTATATTGTAAGAATGATTTTTTTCATGTTATACAGTTCACCTTTTCTGATGCCAAAGAGACAGAAATATTCGTACACAAAATTATCTTTTGAAGTTTATAGGTTTAACAAACATAATATGTTCTAAACTACCTTTGGAGGATCCAAAATACCTGTAAATGTCAATTACCTGTACATTACCTTTTATTACATTTAGATTGCATATAAATATTCGTAGATAGTATATGGATCAATAGATATTGTAATGGGTTGCAAAACTAGAGAAGTTCATGTTCAACATATTGAAAGTAAGTGCTAGTTTTCGAGGTATTATTTTTTACATGATTCATACATTGTGTGCCACTTGATCATTATCTTCAATGTTTTAGTTTTTTCTATGCATGAAACTGGGAAATTATTATGCTAGAAAATAAATCCTTTTCTTGTGCCACAGGAAAAATTGTCCATCTTCTTCAACTCTTGAAAGATCTCATAGATTTCAGATTTAATGAACCACCTCAAGTGAAACTTTATAGTCAAAGATCATTACCATAGGATTTTTTGTTATCATTTGGAAGGTCATATAGCTTAACAAACGCATTACAATAGCATCCATAATGTCAAGTAGTAAAAAGCATAATGGCAATATAAATCTATTTGAGTTTAATTGGCAAAACTGTTAAGATCTCTACTCCCAAGTACATTGTTTTCTATGTTTAATCACAGATGTATTGAAGAGAATAATGGATTCATAGCATGATAGTGCACTTAACATTTTGTTACTTTACAATATGATATTGAAATTAACATTTTTTTACTTAACATCCAACCTATAGGCTTTCTTTTTTTGGTTCACATATGTAGGCCTAGAAAACCCCATTGTTGTTTTGTTGTTTTGTTGTTTTTTTGTAGTTGTCATTGTGTTTAATTATATGCAAGTACTAAGTTATGTTGCCTTTTAGGTAATGGATCTTACCAAACAATTACACCTTCAACGTCTCTCTCTTAGGAAGAAGAGAGTTAGTATTTCTCTTGTATGCATGCTTGCATCCATTACGGCAGCAGTAGTGGCATTTGTAGATGAAGAAAAAAAATAAATGTGTAAGCACTTAAGGGATGAAATTCCTTTTTATAAGCGTATCAACCTTTCCAACAACAAGGATTGTCATAACCAAATACACATGATTAGATGAGCCTTCTTTCAACTAGAAAAACTTCAAAGGAAAAAGGGAAGCATGACAGATACGGAAAATATCACATTAGAGGAACAACTGGTGATGTTCCTACATACCATTGGACACAATCTGTGTAATCGTAAGATTGCCCATAACTTTGGGCACTCAGAAGAGATAGTTAGTCGATACTTCCACAAGGTGTTGACGGCTCTCTTAGAACTCCATGTAGACTATCTTCTACCCCCTACTCCTAAAACTCCTCTAGAAATTAGTGAGAAGAACCATTTCGACCCATACTTCAAGGTAAATATCCTTTCCATACACATTTGTTTGATTGAGTTTTAATCTCGTTTCCACATTTTTATTCAATTATCCATTTGTTGACTATAGGATTATGTGGGAGAAATTGATGGATCCCATATTCCAGTCACTATCGATGTTGACCTCCAAGCCAAATATCATGATAGAAAAGGTAACTTGTCACAAAATGTTATTGGTGTATGTTCATTTGATTACCAATTTTAATATGTCCTTGCTAGTTGGGAAGGGTGTACTGCAGATAGCTGTGTCCTAGCTTCGACTCTCTCCATATCAGATCCACTTGTGGTTCCCCTAGCTATGTAGACTATGATTGTCATATTCCTACATACAATAAATTTTACACTATTATATTAATATTCTTTATTATCTACAGGAAAGTATTATTTCGTCGATGCTGGATATCCAAATGCACCAAAATTGCTCTCTCTTTATAGGTGTACAGGTTACCACCTAAAGGAATTTGTAAGAGAAAACCCCATAAACACAACACAAGAGTTATTTAACCATAGACACTCATCACTTAGAAATATAATAGAGCGTACATTTGGCATTTTGAAGCAATGTTTTCCTATATTGAGGCATGAGACATCTTATCAAATTGGGACACAAACCAAGATTGTTTTGGCATGTTGCATTATACACAACTTCATTACGGGAGAGGATGGCCTTCCACCAAAGGAAGATGGTCATCATGGGATAGATGTACCATTGCTTGAGACTTATGGTTTGACTCAGCATGATAGAGATGACTGGGGGATGTTTCAAGATGAAATAGAAAGAAGGATGTGGAAAGAGTATAGATCTCGATAATTTTGTTAAGTTTTTTTTGTGTATTTAAGAAATTTGCCATGATATTTTAAGGTTAATGGAGACTGGCACTGAATTATTTTCATTATTTCATCACATTCCATGAAACATTAATATGATATTCTAAGATGCCTTTTAATTTGATATTCCACTAGAGTGATATTGCAAAAGGGATTGAGGCCAGCTTTTCTAAGTTTTAGATGTCTAATGTAAGTTCATTAAGAAGTTTTACTCCTTTATATTTGCTAGTTTCAAGTTTGATTGGCATCATAGGCTGGTCTTCTTTGAGACTGTAAGTTGTTCCAATTCATTTCTAGCAAGATTTTCCTACATCTCTTGCAATCATGGCATTGCATTTTCTTGCAAGTCTTTACTCTAAGGAAAAGAATATTGTATTCAGGTAACAAAATTATGATCAGTTGTTTTGGATTAGATGAAGATTTTTGTGTTGTTTTGGTTTCTTTTTTATTTGTGAGTGAAATTTGAGGAATTGGGTCTACATAGTTTGGACTATTTTGTTTTTTTTGGTCGAGAAAAATGATTTCAAAAAAGTAGGGGCGAAATTTAGTCTTGATTTTTCTTTCCTATTTTTTCTAGGTTGAAGAAAACCCTGTGGTCAAATTTTATTGGGAGCATTTTTGGAAAATTACAGTTTTGGTGGCTGGAGACTGGATTTTTTTTAATAATTTGTGTAAAATTATGGTGCAGACAGCTTGTTTCATCCTGAATTTGAGTTTTATGCTCTGTCTAGTGGATTTAAGGGCTTGTAGATAAGGGTTTGATTTATTGGCTAATCTGGTAGGCTAAAAAAAAAAAATTCTTTCAATTTTCTAGAAACTCTTTTAAGATCCATTTTATATTTACTTCCTACAATTAATAATATTGATATAAGGACTAGGTCTACGAATCAATCACTGTCTATAAAGAGGCCAGTATCCTGTGCCCTTAGATTTCAATATATATTTTTATAATGTGCGGATTTCTGGATTATATGTGTGAAGTAATTTTTATTTTCAATACTAAGGACTTGTTTGTAAAGAAATTTGCAATCTATCATTATGGACTTGGGAATTTCTTGTATTTGATAATATTAAGGACTCTTTTATAGAATAAAATGCATTTAAAAAAGGTTTAGTCTATTTTTAAAGATGTTGAAGCTTCCATTCTTTTGTTGTTTGAGCTGCCCCACTCATCATGAGGGAAACTACTTTTGGTGAGGCTGACTCACTTGAATTCGAGTAATCTTCATTTGCCAAAATAGTTTCCAATTTGATGAGAAGGATCCCTCACTCGAAATGCCTAATAAAAATAATGAACAGTTTCACAATTAATAAATGTCCAAGGGAATTGAAAAGTGTGTCCCCATGGAAATCTTAGATCCAAACTTATGCTCGTGTTTAAACGGAAGGATTTTGATTTTTTTTTTTATTATTCATTTATGCTCCAACTTCAAATGCATTTTGCAATCTTTTTCTCTTTTCTTTGTTATTACTGTGCATGCTCTGAATGTATGACGATATAATTTCTACTATAGTACTCTTATCTGTGTCTATTATATTAATTGTTGACTCATTTTGTCTCCAAATGTTCATGTGATTTTGCGATGTCATTCACAAACCTTCTGATAAGTATAGAGAATAATGCTTCTAAAATGACCCATGCATTGGACAACGATGTTGTTCAAATTAATCCTTCTGCTAGGATTGTATGGAACAAAGATATAGAAAGAAAGCTCCTAGAATTTCTCCATGAGCAACTTCAAATGGGAATGAAAGCTGAAGGCGGTTTCAAAAAAGAAGCTTGGACTACTATTAAAAAGAGGTTCAAGGAAGAAATGAAGATTAATTTGACAAAGGAAAACTTTAAGAACAAATTGAAAACATGGAAATAGGATTACAGAATGATGAAAGAGTTAAAAAATAGAAGTAGTGTTGAATGGAATGAGACCACTCAATGTATGGATGCTAATGAGAAGGTTTGGGAGGACATCTTGAAGGTGAAATTTTTTTTACAATTTTTTATTATAAGTTAATCTATCTTAACAAGTTACCAATCAAATACAAATAATTAATTGATTCATTATGCCAACATGCAGTGAAAAGACTTAAAAAATGCAAAGGTGTTTAAGAGGCGGCCCTTTTTCTACTTCAATGAGTTATCCATCATTGTGGGCAATGACATAGCTGAAGGGAATGTAGCTACAACAGCTCTAGAGACTAAAGAAGGGACTTTTGTAAATGATAGCTTTGGTCCCTATTATGAGGAGGATATTAGTGTACCTTTTGAAAGTGCTTCTGATTTGAATGATGATGATATACCTACACATGTACCCACTCAATCTACTACATTTGGTAGTGGGATTCGCTCATCAGTGGCATCAAAGAGGCCAAAGAGGAAGCGTTCTAGCATGGCAGGTTCCTTAGATGCCATATGTGAAACCTTAGGTAAGATAGGTGACAACATGAGGGAGACTCAAACTATGAAAATGGATGCATCTGAAGTGAATGTTGTTTATGAACATGTATATGCTGCACTACTAGCAATCCTTGGGCTTAGTGAAGAAACCTTGGTTGATGCATATGACACTTTTTTGGTTGAACCTAGAAGAGCGAAGGGTTTCTTGATAATGAGCGAATTGGAGAGGGTCACATACATTCGAAGAAAGTTTGGTAGTCTATAGTTTTCTTCCAAATTTCTATTTAGAACTAAATGTGACTTTCTTACATATTTCTTTCTTTATCATTTGACATAGTGCTCAGATGGATGCTGGAAAATATTGTCAGTTTAAAACATTATATCATGGACATGTTTAGTCTTATTGTTGTTATACTGATGTTATAATGTAGTCAATTAATTTTGTTATTTTTATTATGTTGTCATGATTTATATATTGCTATTAATACTATTGTCATTGTCCTGATTTTGATGCTGTAAAATGCTGTCATGTTTAGACTTATTGTTGTTACACTGATATTATAATGCAGTCAATTAATTTTGATGTTGGAAAATGTTGTCATGTTTAGTCTTATTACTATTATACTGATGTTATAATGATTTATAAATATTCAAGAAAGAATGGAGAGGGTGACCTTAGATCGATGATGTCAACTAGAAAGTAGCAAACTTAGAATTCATTACATATAATCCTAATCAGTTTGCAAATGATTATTCATGTAGTGAGAAGTAGAACCATTATAGAGGCATAAGTAGAACTATTAAAAAAATGATAAATGACTAAAAAATCACATCACCTCATATCTGTGTAGCATGAGTGTGTGATTGCAAATCATGTAAAATAAATCACATGGTCTCATATTTGTGTAGATTCTGCAAAATGAGTGTATGACTGCAAGCTACAACAAATAGATAGACAAGGCTCCCAAAAGAAAATGAAAGCAACATAAGTATGTCTTCATATCTACATATGCCACAATCATCACAATGGTATTATTTATTTTAAACCTGCAACACGAAATATTCATAGAGGCAAATGAAAATCAAAGAAGAACTTCAAGTTTCAACTATTATAATGCATGGGATAAAGAAATACAAATAACTCACATCGACATCAAAAAATTTGCACTCTGCATAGTAATATTCTCCCATATTAACACTATAGTTCTCAAATTCTTGCTTCACTTGAAGATAATAGTTCAATTGAAACATAAAACTAAAATAAAACAAGGAACCAAATGCTAACAAATAAGAATTATTTACTCACACTCTACTCAGTATCACATAGAGAGAAAATGACCTGCCCACAAAAGAGATCAAATGGTCAACAGACTCAACATAGTGCATATAAAAATAAAAACACAAAGTCATATAGAAATAATGGTAAATGCACAAAACTGGCTATCAAGAAGCCACTGTGAGTGCATGGTTGGATCTATCAAGCAAGCTCTAACAGTGTACCTTATGGTTCCAATAAATGAAAGGGTAAGAGTTTGGAGTTGGGGGACAATTCTGTGGAAGTCTTTTAGAAATGAGAGATGTTGCTCGAAATGGGCCCTTGGTTTTAAAAAGCAAGTGCCCGTTTTAGGTTCGGGCACCTGATCCTAAATTCAAAAAATGGATGCACGTTTTTTAATTCAAAACGGGTGCCCATTTTTGAATTCAAAAAATGGGTGCCTATTTCTATATATTTTTATTTTTTTAAAATTTAAAAATGAATTTTAACACTTTGAATTTTTTTTTTAAAAAAATGGGCACCTGTTTCTTAAGACATGAGCGGGAAGCACACATCTGCCTCAAATTTCATTTCAAATTCAGTTTAGTTTAGGCTTGGTAGAACCAAGCCTATGCCTTGACCTCCAAAAATTTGGTTAAGGCACTGGAATGCCAGATTTTTGCCTTGCCATAATTTTTAGAGGGCCTTCCCGATCATATCATTTTATGGAAAAAAAAACCATTAGAGTTCTCACTCTCCAGATTTCAACAAGATAAATTTCATAGTGATGTGATTATTTTTACTATTTTTGCATTATTTATTAGTTAAAAGTTGTACCTAAATGTAAAATAGCGAGGTTCACTAAAATGTTCATAACTTTTTTGTTTTTAGATTTCGTGGAAAATAAATTATATGAGATGAATCTAGATACAATTTTTTTGAAGATTAAAAAAAAGAATTTTGAAAAAATATGAAATTGTCATCAAATTATTATGTCCGTACACCAGAGGTTTTGAAAATGTATTTTATAGTCAATTAAAAATTAATAAAAAAAATATATTCAATAAAAAAATAAGGAAAAATATGCTGATCAATATTTGGTGTCTTAGGTATATTTCCCCAGAAGGATTTACAAAAATTCATCTATTTACGTCAAAATATGGTGTTCGTACATAGCTATTGTGTGGTCCTGAAATAGGCATTTGAAAACATGGTTTTTAAACATTCCTACTAAAAAGTGATTTATAACAGGTGGGTATTTAAATAAATTACATATTTGAAAAGTAGACTCTAAGAATTACATTTTCTATTACTAATTTTTTTTGAGATTCAATATCTAAGTGTCTCAAATTCAGACATCATTTGATAGGAAATTTGAAAAAAAGGGAAAACACTTCCAATTTTTTCCCAAAAGTGGGACTCAACTTCTTGTAGCCACCCTAAAGGTTCCAAAAACATCAAAAGTTAAGTTTGATGTAGAACTGTTAGTCAGACTTAGAAACTTCCTATCAAACATAATTGCTTATGAAGATTTTGTGTTTTTCAAACATAATTTTTTTTTATAATCTTAATTTTTTAAAGTTAATAATACATATTTTAATTTAAAAATATATAAGTTAGAAATACATATATATATTAATTAAAATACTAGCAACAAAAATGATAAGTTAAAAAATTAGAAATTGTAAGAAATTTTTTTTCATAATTATAATTTTTTAATAAGTTAAAAATACATACTGTTCAAAATAACTAAAAAAATGAAAAATAATCCTTATTCTCATTCCACATTATGAGATCCAAAAGCAAAATAGATTAATTCACAGTCATATTCTAGGTGCACCAAACAGGTCCAAACCTTATTCCAGCTTTGGTTTTGAGCATTAATTAATTCTAGAATAGGTCCTTATTCTAGAATAGGCTTATTGCAGATTAGTGTTATCTTTTCTATGATTGTTCATCTCATTTATATATTCTAGCATATATTTTTGATGTGTTGCATAGTAGCGATGTTAGGGAACCCATGGAGCACATTGTTGTCAATGAATATTTATCTTCCGCTTGTGTTTTGTAATAGTTACGCCGAAGGTGTTTCATATATGAAACACATCCAGCTGCGTTAAGGTGATCCACGACTGTCTCTTGCTCCATACCAGTGCAAGATGATTGAAATCATCATTATCATTTGTTTCATTCGCTACTCATTGGTTATTCATATTTCATCTGTTGTTCATTGGTTATCTAAAAGGTAGGACAGGTGGCAGACGATTCAAAATGTTTTTACAATCTGATCTTTCCAACTTTGTTTTCCTTTTGTCTATTCTACATTGCTGAACTCAAATCCCAAGGTGGAGTTAACACTGGTTAGGATGGTTGGGTTTATGAGACACGCCTACTTGCCATGTCACAGGCCTCCTCGTTGTGTGAAAGGCCTCATCTTTTCCATCTTGTACGACACTGACATCTCTTTTTTTCCTCTTTGTGCTTTGAAAATGGTATTATTGTCAAGAGATATGCCACTCACCTCTGCAATTTCTAGGCCTGGCCATCATCTAAAAAATTGAAACCATGAAACCATTGATCCAAACCCTAGCTCATTAAGAACTAAAATAAAGACAAATTAGCAAACAAAATCAAAAGGGTTAATTTACAACTAATTTCCAAAATGCAAACAAATCTTACTAATAGTAAAACAATCAACAGCTCAAATTAAATCCTCACACTACTATCATTGAGCCTATTTGGCACCGATGTGCAATTTTAATCCAAAACAACCAAACTGATCAAACAAACTGAACATGATGAAAAATAAATGTAATTGACTGTAAACCCTAAAACTAACATAAATACTCATATCACACAGGATTTTGAGGGGTGGAGGGGATGGAAATCAAACTCGTGAGCCAGAATTGCTTACCTTACCAATGGTGTTAGACATCCCTTTTGAATTGAAGAGTTCCAGTCCAATACTAAACATGTTGTTTCCATACATACACGTAGACACAAATGACTGCATTTCTCAAAGTAAACCAAAATACAACACCACAATAGAGAGAAAGGGATAAACACTTATTTTCTCCAAATTCATATATATATAAAAGAAATTAGATCACCAAAACTGTGGCATCAATGTGGATAGAAGAAGGCCTAAATATGGAAAGGAGTTATTTTTAGCATGTATTTTGTTATTGCCATCCCATGTGAGAATGGTGGGCTTCCCTAAGAAAAGTGGCCAGATGACATGACCACCTCGCTTGCATTTTTTTTTATTGCAACAGAAGAGACAAATCCCCATTGGTCTTCTTGACGGCAGAGCTACATGCCTTGACTATGCTTCTACATCTTGCATATCCTATAGTCATGCATTTTTGAGATGACATTTGTTTGAAGAACTATATAAAAGCAATGCACGTGTCTTGCCTACATCTCCATAGTTTGCATAAGTATCTATTTGGGGTAGTCGATGGATATCAATAAGCTCATGTTTTAGGACAACCACTTCACCTTGCAACCTTTTATGGCCATCACCAATTGGTGGAAATATTCATTGGAGTAATGGAAGGAGATGTAGAGGGCAGTGCTGACTTTTTGAGGTCTGTTAATCATAGTGGAAACACTGCTCTTCATGAAGCCACCAATGGAACACGTCATAACTGGAGAAAGTTTAAGGTCATGTAGTTAGTAGTAAAGCATGCCAACTATAACCACAAGGATGGAAATTATAAAGTTGTGGAGGTAATACTCAAGCACGATGCCAGTCTAGCTAGCATATCAAATGTTGCAGGTGAATCATCATTATTTATAGCTTTCTAGAGTGGTCATGAATAGATAATTGAGATATTGTTGCATTTCATGGATTCCAACAGCAATATGAAGAGAGGAGATGTCCAAACACCATGAAGGCACCACCGATAACGAGTTGGAAGGGCTTGATTTCCTCACAAATCTTACGAATCACATCGAAAATTTCTTAAATCAGGCCAGAGATGAGGTTTAAATTCACTTTGTTTGATTCATTAATGCAAATTTTGTACCTTAGAGAAATATTGAAAAAAGTTGGGAATTTAATGTGATCAGTTAAATCGAGTCATTCTCTACTAAAGTCAAGGTTTTGGAAAAGTGTCTTGCTAGGTACATTTTTTACTGTTCAGAAATATAGCTAGTGAGGCACTTTTCTGAAAACTTGACTTTTCCAAAAACCCTATTAAGAGAATCAATGTGTAAGGAAAGTATAATTGATTTTAATAAAACTAAACAAAAGCTTCTAAACTAATTTGTAAATGAAAGGATGATAATCAGCACAATTTAACACTTGCTAGAAAGTTTTGTAACCTAAGACACTCAATGCTTGATAGTTGTATGCAAGTCATTTGGAAACTTCAATTTATTCCCTATAGTCATTATGAGCATAAGTGAGGTATACTCCAAATTTAACTTTATTTCTTTCCAAAGCCATATGCATTTATTTCAAGGGGAATTACCTAAGATAACAATTTATTTGGCCCACTTTTGACTAACAATAATGGAAATACCATCCTTCTCTTTAGAATTGTTGGTGTGAAAGGAAATAAAAGTTCTCCAAGAAAATCTTAGAGTTGTTTCAAGTTGGAAACCTACTAATATAAGCTCTCAAATCAAGAGGAAATACACCTCTTTCTTAATATTACAAAGACTTCTTAAAGAAAGCTTCTTTCTCCGAACTCAAGACCTTTGATGTCCCAACTTAAATATTTAAAGATCATTTAAGAGATAGGTTAACAGATTTTTTATTTCAATAAAGTTCCTCAAAACATTTTAGGATGCGCTCACATTTTCCTTTCTTCTTTAGTGTTTGATAATTGTCACTTCTGCTTACTTTCTTTTTCTTTGTTTTTCTTCTTTATTATTTATGCTTTCTTATTAATTTGATCGACTTTCTCTTTAAAAAAGGTTAAAGCAATTATTCTTTTTATTTACAACATTCAATTTACTGTCACCTTCTAGTACTAAGCCTTCATCATCTACTTACTTTTTAAATTTTTTTTACAACATTCAACTTAATAGTTTTAGAAAAATAAATTCAATGAAAATGGATCTTATAGTAACAAGATTTACAATCAGGCATACGTATATAAAGAATAAATGATCTATTTTCCTTGTCCTCCTCTCCTGTGAGATGCTAGAACGTAGGAAGAATCAAACAGAGAGTTAAACAAAAGAGCACAGTAAGTTCTTTTTTCCATAACGGAAACATAACATGACACAACCCATACTTAGAGTTTTATTTACGCAGACTTTACCGTTCAGTCTTCATTGATGTTCCACCAGCCTTTTATTTCTTCCCGCCTATGTTCCAATTGCTCGACCCATAGTTGGTTTTCCCTGCGGCTTGCACATTGCCGTCCCCACTGCTGATGACCCCTGAGTTGTTCCCTGAGTTGTTGATGCCACCATATTGGTTCTCTATGTTCTGCTGCTTGTTCCCATTTCCTGTGTTGTATTGATTGTTCTTGTTGTACGGATTGCTATTGAATGTGTTGCCATTGCCTGAAGTCCCACTGATCGGCTGAAAGCTCCCACTGCGGTTGTCGACTGAGGGCTGATGAGGTCCATAAACACCGTATGGTTGAGGAGCACCATATGGTCCATAAACACCATATGGTTGAGGAGCACCATATGGTCCATAAACAACATATGGTTGGGGAGCACCATAAGCACCGTATGGTTGGGGAGCACCATATGGTCCATAAGCACCGTAAGGTAGTTGTTGATTCATATTGAGAGCACTTGCTCAATCACTTGGGAACACAAAACAAAACCTTTCAACAATGGATGCCGAGCACCATAAGTTCTTTCCCTTATATAGGCTTACAGAACCTGTAACATAAATGACCGAAAAGCCCATTCGTCAGCAACAGAGCATCAGAATATAGACTAGACAAATTTGTTAGCACCACAGAATCAGAATATAGACCACTTTTTCACTACGAGAGCATCAGAATATAGACCACCAGAGCATCAGAGTACACATCCGAACAAAAGTATGCCGTGACGTCAGTGGCTATCTTCAGGGAATCAGGATTAATGCCATGACGTCAGTGGCTATCTTCAGGGAATCAGGATTATGTCTATAACAATCTGGAAGGATTACGTCAGCTATCAATAACTAGGGTATGAATAAAAGAGCTCAAAAGTAAAATGAAATAATTCTCTGAGAAGAGAAAATGACATATATCGGACAGATGAAGTGTTTCCTATATTCTAGATAGAGCTGACATAATCCTTCGGTCGTCATGCCTTACGTCTAAAGAGCTCAATACATGTGTTGTAAGGTAGAGGCTATATAAGGAGGGAAAGCTCCTTGTAATTGGCATCCAAAATTGCTTGGTTGAGGAAAATAGAAAGAACATCCATGGGAAACGAATCATCTCAACCTTCCGACAACGAAGGGATCATCAACAAGGGGAGCGGCAATGCGCAAGCCTCAGGGGAAACCGATTATGGGGCTAGCAAGTGGAGCGTATCGCCTACCGAATTGAAGAACAAACAGTCCGACTTAGGGAAGATCAACGCAGCGCGCAACAAAGGGGTTATCAACAGTGGGGACGGCAATGCGCAAGCCTCAGGGAAAACCAACTATGGGACGAGCCAGTGGACCGTAGGAAAGAAGTGAAAGGTTGGTGTAACATTAATCATGAAGACTGAGCGGTAAAGTCAGCGTAAACAAAACTCTTAAGTATGTGTCGTGTCCATGTTGAGTGTAAGCCTATATAAGGAAGAAAACTCCTTGTATCTGGCATTTGTCCGCGTTTGTAATATCCGTGCTGTTTGTAATAATTGTGCTCTTTTGTTTACCTCTGTGTTTCAATCTTCCTACATTCTCTCATCTCTCGGGAGAGAAGGACAAAGAGAGTAGTGCAAGTTTTTTTCTATAAAAATGTATATTCATTTTATAATTAATAAAAAGAGAGTATATATTAAATCTGATCAAGAAAACTTCTCTCCTGATGAAAAATCTAACGACCAAAAACACTCATATAATTTAGATAGCATAATGCCATATCCCAATACAGTGCAGATGAATTACTTATTTGTATACTTCATGAGGTCAGAGAAGGTACAGATTTCCAGCTCCAGTGTTAACACCATCTTTTATTCTGTTGAGCGTGCTTCTGTTCCAAAACTTTCTCTGTTTCCAAATGTCTCTGATTACTTCTGTGGATTTAGGGCTTTCAGGTACTGTGCCGTTGGATTTACAGTCAGCTGTCTTGCATGCAGAGCAGATGTGAATAGGGGATGTGTGGACAGATGTCGGTGAAATGTGAAACAATCGAGGGTAAGAGTAATGGGCAGTTTAATAAAAAGAGGGCAAAAGAAAACAGAGGTAGAGAAACATTTCAGTTGGTAGCGGCGAAACTGGTTTGGCGCGTATGTTTTCTTCTAGCTTTTCTGTAATGATTTTTTTTTGTCAATGGAAGTTGTGAAGCTCTTTGTTCGCTAAATAGGCTTTGCTAGGTAGGTCTAATAGGGAACATATAATAAGCTTCAAGCCAGATTTAGTTATCACTAATAAGGGCCTTAATGATATTGCAGAAATCGATATGGTTAAAAGATAGCTATCTACTTCTACAGCTGCATATTGTTACTGAGGGCAATGGAGAACACTGAAACATTGGTGATCACTTCCTTTCTTACTGACAGCTGGGCTGAACACGAGAGAGAGTGTCCCTCATTGTTGGAACTATCTTGGAGGGTGTTTCTGGATAAATTAGTTTTTTCTAGTGAATCAATATTTCAAGTTGATGGTTGAGTATCAATAAAATTGTTAATTCACAAAAATTTACACAATTTATCTATAAAAAGTAGTTTATGTTCAATTTATCAAACAAAATTAAATTAGCCCCTTTCTGTTATTTTTTTTGTGAAACTTTACAAATTAATAAGCAATGATTTCTATCATGAAACTTTTCATATCCATATCAAAAGTATTTCTCTTTTTTTTTTCAAAAGTAACAATGTAATTTCCTAACCATGACAAATGTAGTCGCATCCTCAAACTCAATTATTAGACAAATTTTAAGAATCAACACTATTTTCAATAAATACTTCTTTATGTCTATATAAAAATTTGAGATTTTGGGTTTTGTATAATTGACACAGAAGATAATGGTAAAACTTCCAAAGAAAACAATTTTATGAAGAAAATGGAAAAGTCTAATAGTGTGTATTTCATGGGTGTCAAGGAAGAAAAAATGTGCAAGAAGAAACAATAGTGATTCCAATGAATCACCATGTTCAATCATGGGGATAATCAAATTGTGTTATTGCGCTTTTTAAAATAATGTCATCTAAGTGAAATATTGGTCTTCATATTCAACTCGCTTTTACCTTCAATATGTACTCCAAAATGCAAAATAATTCGTATACAATTATATAGGAAATAGAGGAATCTTGTCTAAATCGAATGACACTCGAAACAAAATGTAATGATTTTGCATGTACAGTGTATAACAACTTTCTACATCAGCAATACAGAGACATCACTTAATACATATAATACTATCAGCGTAACCCTTGCACCCTGAAAAGGTGCAAGTGCTAGTTATAGGCATTATAGATTCAATGCTCAAGAGAATGTATTAATTTATAGAACTAAAAAACTCCCATAGCATATGGGTGGAACCTAGTACTTTGTCTATTGATCGTCTTATAGAGGTCATGAATATTGTCAAGGATGTTGAACAAATTGTTTGAATTTAAAAGAAATAATCTCTCAAACTTAATATTATTTTGTGACTCTTAGAAAAATTAATAACTTGTTTTTTTAATGATATTTTTTCTACTACAACTTATTCATAAAATATTATCTATTGAAAGTAGGAGACTGGAGTGTGCTTTACAAGATGATTTTTTTTATTAGTGATAATTTTTTTTATTTTAATTAATAAATAGTATCAATTTACAAAATGAGCCACTGCTCAAGCAGATAGATTCTCGGCCCACCCAGACTAAATCCTCCAAAATACATACATGTATCTAAACTACTATGCTAAACTACTAGAACCTCCACAGACATTATGGTTATCTTGCCCATTACATTGTGATTACCAATTAACATAGAGCCCTCTCTACTACCAAACAGTTTGATTTTGCACAGAATCTCATTACTTTTAAAGCCTCCTCTCTACTACCTGCCAACTACAATGACCACGCAAGAAATATGGACGATATGTCCAAATTTGTTCTCGTCCTTAACTCTGCTTTTAAAAATTATGAGCCTAAAATCTGCTCCACACACCTCCAAAATTTCTCCTCATTCCACTTAAAAAAAATCCTCATCCTTCAAATAGTGATCTCACCTCGAAACCCAGGCAATTGGTTCTGCAAATTCAGGGAAAAATACACCTCCATAGCTACTTTTCTATCTTTCCTCTCATGACAACTGTTACTTTCTACAACCATACCCCACAATCAGCTCCTTACAAAAGAATTCATTCCAGAAGTTTCTGTATGCTTCCCATGAAAATCACTTTTCCAAACTTTACTTCTAATGATCTGAATGTGATGTAATCATAACTAGATATGTCACCTGATTCTCTCCAAAATAGTTGTCACATGAATGAAAGATACATGTAAGAAAAATGGACTAAAAATCCTTAAACAATACCTTCTCAAGAAAACTTTTTCACTTCTTCCACATCCTTTCATTTCTTCCCTAGATACTTTAAAGTTTAATTAAACTCCTCTAATGATTCCAAATGCAATCCCCTAAAGTCTTTAATGGATTTATTCTCCGTCTATTCTGATAATGAGACATCGAAGTTAGATAGCTTATCTATAATTTCATTTCATTCTCTCAATACATGAGATACCATGAACTCCTCAAAAAGTCTCTAACAACATCTTAATTTTTTTACTTAAATACCATGTTCCTGAATCTCCTCTAATAATTTCATTAACAATGATCTATGAATCACCTTCTAAATATAGCTTTGTAACCCTCAATATTAATGCCATTTTGATAGCTAATAAAGCAGTCATGACCTCAGCTTCATTATTTGTTCCAACTAGAATCCTTTTTACTCCAATCATTAATATATTCCCTACTTCATCCATTGCCACATAACCAGCCTCAGATGAACCCAGATTCCCCTTAGAAGCATCATCAAAATTGACCTTCGTCCATCCACTTTTTGGAGCTCTCCACAACTCAAGTGTCATTCTATTAGATTGGGGTTGAACACTCAAAGGCCTATTGATAGTCCTTACAAGATGAGTTTCTTATTGCAGAGATAAATGTTAAAAAATATAGGGGCAATAAGGAGTATATGGAACATCTTGGAGGCATTAAACATAAGCTTTGATGTATCAAAATTTATAAAGCTCAAGGTATATAAGAGTAGGAGCCAAACTAAATCAAATCAAGGAGGCAGACGTAGGTGAGAAGTATTTCTTCAAAATGTTGAAAAAAAATAAATTATAGAGCTTGCTAGGCCAATTATTAAAAGTAATAAATTGCATCATAATATTTTGATGAGATAATAAAGGTTTTCTTCTTTTTCAAAGCATCATTTCTCTATTCATAGTATGACTACCGACCATCTGTAGGCTTCAGAGGTTTCTACTTTCTAAATCCCAATAAGGCTAGGTATGAGATGGTTTCAGAGTTAAAGAAATCAATTACCAAAGATGAAATCACTTCTACTATTCTATCTTTTTCAAATATGGAATCCTTCAGCTCATATGGTCTTCCAAATAAACATTATAAGGCTAACATAGATTGGATTGTTGGTGGCCTCTATGGTGTTAAAAGGAAGCTATTGTGAAAAACACAAAAGGAAAAATATATTAATAGGGAAATTATCAAACTCATGCCTAATGAAAGAAATAAAAAAAGCACTAAAAATTTGAGACCCAAATTTTCTTTATTGAATGTGTCTTATAAGATATTTTCTTTGAAATTTCCTACTTTGACACTCACTCAAATTATTTGTCTAATCATTAATGATAGACAAACTAGGTTTACTAGATAAATATGCATCTTGGAGAATTTTGGCACCAGTTGATAAGCATTGGATTGGGCTAATAAGAATAATAAAAATGTAAGGATGTTGATATTAGACTTTGAGAAAGTATTTAATAGAGTGGACTGATCCTTTGTTGTCTATATTCTAGAAGATTTTGCATTTCAAAATGGTAAAATAATTATTTTGAAGATTCTATTGGCATTTCTCATGTAGAGCTTAATTAAAACTAAATGCTAACCATCCACTAGACTAAGTTTCTAATTAAAACCACAAAAATAAGGGAACAAAGCCCCAAATATCATACATAATTTTAAACAAAATATAATTTCTATGCACATAATTTCTTCATCGATGCTCCAAACCTTATTCATAATGTTGTCTTATCCTTGCTATGAAGTATGGTTGCAAACTTGGGAAGAGAAACTATGTCCTTATCCTTTGTGGCAATAGTTTTGTCATTTGTAGGGACTTTTTTGACCAATTTCATATTGACATAAGGGGAGGCTGAATTTCCCTTAGAGATACCAAGTAAAGCTTCCACCAGATAAATAAGCTTCTTAAAACCCTCAATGAGTCCATAGTTATTTTACTAACATAAACAAATGCCCTCGACTTATCCTAGATAGCAAAAATGGCATCCTCTAACATATTGATGTGAAGCTTGTGGTCTTCCTTCAATTCTTTGATGCCCAAATACAAAGTATGAGTAGTAGGCATTAGCTTATCCAAGCCTTCGATCAAAGGAGATAGATTGACCTTATCTTTTATAACATTTATTTCTAGGACAATCCTCTGGAACATGGCATCCATAACATCCTTACCATTCTTGTTTATGCTCAAGAAAACCAATGACTCCTTCTTAGTCAAGATGTCTTTATCCACCTCCAAGGGAATATCAATTTGAATCCCTGTAATTGAGTTGTTTGGTAAAAAAAATATAAGGTATTTTTCTCCTTGATAATTCTCTACTCAATGTACAATTTTTTGATGATATGCACTCTTTCCTATAATGGATGAGAAAAATATGAATAATCAAATGACTAGATTGGGGTTTTTTTGTCAAGCTTCGGGATAAAAAAATTCAAAATCTAAAACTATAATGTTGAGCTAGTTGAATGAGCCTCCTATCTTGTTCTCCAAGTTCAATTGGTGATGGGGAGGTCCAAAAAAACTAGAGAGATGTCTTCAAATTCTCTTTCTTTATAAGTGTTCTTCCAAAAATATGTGCAACCAAATATACTATAAAAGAGAGAAAAACATGAAAACAATTGAATAATAATCACCTATCTCTTTCTACATGAGGGTTAAAGTTTTCTAATTTAAAAATATTTCTTCTTATTCTATATACTATGCTTCTTCTCGGTTCCTAGCAAGCTACCAAATCAACAATTCTCAAAAGTTGATTATATTTTTTCTTTGTTATGCTAGCACGGGTAATAGCTAAATGAACATAAATAAGGATTTGAAAATGCATCACATAATCTTGACTAACAAATGGATTTTGAAATCATTAACAAGTAACGAACCTTGGAAGGTTCTGATTATGAAGAATTCTTAGGAGGTGATGTCAATATTCACTAGAGAGTGGAGGAATATGGACCTACATAATATCTTGAGCTTGGTAAATTCTATGTTAAGCCTTCAAAATTTATAGTATTTTTTATTATCTAGAAGTCCTAGGAGGCAATAAGGGATTATAATGAGGGATGTGATGTTTTCAATGATGGTAATAATAAGTTTTTTTAATTTTAGGTCAATTTGGTAGAGTTTATGTCATAACAATAAGCCCCTTCCCGTGTTGCAAGGTAACTCTAGTGAAAAAATGGGATAGTAAAGGAATATCCAAGTTTCAAGATATACTCACAAAAATTGTTTAAAATCTTTGATGTAGATGAAAATTAAGTTTTACATGCCCAATTCAATAAGATGTCCTGATCTATTCTCAAAAGATTCTTGATGGCATCACAATATCTTGTCAAGGTTAAATTGAATATTGAATGTTTTGATAATCTTAATTGAAACGGTGGTGCCCCCTTTTAAAAATTAACTCATATAGCCTTTATAATTTTATGACCAATTCCCATCATAGATCTAATCATGTTAATCAAAAAGGGATTTTAACCTTCATATTGAAGGGTCAGTTCACTTCTATTACGACTTGCTAGTTTACAAAGATTTACAAGATAATAAATATTATTTTGTATCACCTTTTTTGTCAAAGAAGTTTCTTGCCAGTCATCTTTAGTCTATTGTTTGTTTAATTTGTAATTGTATTAAGGATTTTGATAATATTTTGATGTACACATGTCATTTCTCTTTGATTTATTGTTAAGGGTAAAATCCTTGGATAGGATTAGAGAGATAACATTACTTGGCATGAGATATAAACCAGTTATATTAGAAGTCTGAACGTTAATATAAATCTTTTTTGAATTCCACATTCTCATAAAATTTTAAGGCTTGTTTTAAAAATAAGAAATGAGAACTTTAATTGTAAAAAAATGGTGCCTTACTAAGTTTATTGGTAGACTAATTTATTTTAATATTATCAAATAGGTAACAATGTCCATGAGGATTCTTGGTAATAAACTCATGAAGATTTTAGATGAAGGATCTACTCAGATTATTAGGTTTCACAGTTAGAATGTAGATTTCTGGCCCCAGCATCTGAGGAAGATTGATGACAAATTTTATAGATATTACATAGATTTTCATAATGTTTAATTTACAAACTGAACTAGTACATATTTTTATAATGGATAAATTGCAAATTGCACTAGTACAAATTAAAGGATGTTGCCTTCAAAGAATTACAGAATGCTTCCAATCGTGGAAGAACCAAGTTAAAAATAAGATACAAAAGGAGGACAATGAGATTTGTCTAAGAACTCGTTAGTGAAAACTCTAAGAGCATATTGTTATTGTTTACATGCATTTCATAAGTTTTGTTTTATATATTTTATGACTTCAAAATTTTTGTATCATAAGAATTTGAATTGCATTTCACGGAAAGAAACAGTGAACTTTACATGAAGAATAAAAGTATTATAGAATAAAATCAATTGTTTGTCAGACATTCCTTAAATCTCAATCAAATTCGGCAATTGGACAAATTGAATGTGATGCTTCAATTAAAGTAAATGCTAAAGATAAAGCTTGGAACTAATTCTAAAGCCATAATTATGCCTTCATACTTTAATTAAAGTAAATGTGATTCCAATAACTTTGCAAAATGCTACGACCAGAAAGAAATAGAGAATGAGTGGACTAAAAGCGATTAGAATAACTTTAGCCCTCAGAAGAATGAGTGAAATATCATTAGCTTTGCTAAAGTCAATTTAGAGTCATAGCTATCTAATTATACTCATCTATTATTTCATTTCTAAAATCTTCTAATGAAGTTGGTATCCCACAAATGGGATTTATATGTTCTATTCATCTATTTTTGGTTACTCTATGATATTTCACAGCTCTTCTGAATATAATATTTTATATTATTTTTTAATCTCTATTTGATAGTCTTGACTTTAATCTTCTCATTATTAGGAGGACAACAATATCCATTACTAACCACTACAATATCTAACAACATTATTTTAAAAATTGACAAATCATTTTGAAGGGTTTTAATGGATGCAAATATATATGGCTAAGCATTCCTAGTCACATGAAAAGTCAAGAAAAAATTATTACTAACTTGATAGTATAGAATATACTAGTTTTAAAAGTGCTATAAAAGCTCCCTATGAATGACTATTTTCTTTAATATTGTTTTCTAAAGAATCTTGGCATATTGTATTACTAAACTATAATGCTAATAGAGTACTTATTGGTATTGGTGAGATTTTTGCCTATTTATACTATTATCTAACTAATTAAGCTATTTTTTTCTCATCTAATATAGTGAAAATTACATTATCATCCCCTATATGATGTCTTGAAATTAAAATTTTGATTCATTCTAATGAAGCGCTATAAATTTTCAACTAACTCCTTATAGTGATGATGTACATGTGAGGTGCTTTATAATGACTGATTGAAATGCATATCAGATTTGCATTCATTTAATTTGATAATTCAAAATGAGCCAAAGAGTTGATCACAAAGATTAAAATACTAGTTGCACTAGACATTACAAAGGTGGTTAAATTGATTGAATTGCCTTACATTATGTTTCTTTTCATTATATGTATGAAGTCTCATGTATCCATTAGAGTGTAAATAGTTGATGCATCCTTTTCAATTGCTTTAATTAAGGTAAAAACATGTTCTGAAGGGGCCCCAAAACTCTATACAAATTGGTCACAAAAGATATTAAAAAAATACTCTAAAATGGAATAGATCAAGACCACAGCGAGGGTTTTACAACAAGCTCTCACAACCTGGAAAACTAAAAGGAACCAAAAGAGGAAATTCAGAACCCCAACAAGAAAAGACATTGTAAAAAAGAATTAAACAATTGAATCCAGCAACCCTAAAAATTCCAATAGACAACAACAAAAAATACTTCCAACTAAGACCCAGCTGCTAGCAAAGAAAAGCCCAAAAAAAGTTATTTCTCCTCCGTTTGGTAATGAAGGGACATATCAAACGAGGGCAGATGTTTAGATTTTTTTTTCCTTTCACAGAAGTCCACCCGTCTTCCACATTCTTAGTCTTATCCTACCAATAAATCAAATCAAGTACTGAGACACACAAATTTTGAGAATCAAAATATTGTCCCAGGATAGGGCCAAAAGTTTCCAAAGAAGCTGATTCGAGAGATGAACTAGTAGCAACCATTCCAGAATGAACCAACTACTGGCAAGTTGACTATATTATTGTATATGACTAAATATAGTGTTGTCATTATGGAAACAAAGTCATATAATAGTTTGTAGTTAGCACAGTTGATAAGAAGATCAGAAATCAGCTAAGTTTTGAAGACTGGACAGTATATAGAGTACCAGAGACTCAGAGCATCAGCGCACGTGTCTATGATCAAGTTTTCATATGCACCTTAGAAGATAAGTTGGTTAGACTATATTCATGCTTAGTCTATGAGAGCATAATCAGATATGCAAGTATTAGGAAGATACATGCAGTTGAAGTTGCACAGCTAGTGTGTGCCAATGAAGAATAGAGTAAAAAGTTGATTGTTATCATTTTGAGTTGTGGTTATAATGTAATGATGTAAAGGCTATGAACCCATTATAATTAGGTTTTTGACATGTATATATGTTTTTTCGTAAACACACTTGAGCCAATTCAATTGGAAGAGTTGTATGTAATAGGTTTAAGGGTCGACCTAGTTTATTTTGTATGAGCATATAAATATGAGATGTATTGGTTCTTCTCCTTGCAGGACCAAACTTGAATAAAATGGTTGGGCTTGAAACACAAGTTAGACACTCAACCTTGACAAGGAAAACAAACCAATTGATGAGGATAGAGAGAAATCCTCCTTCTTCTTTGAGCTCCACATTCACTCAGGTGGGTATTGCCTTATCTGTACATTCAAGACACCTCATGACAAACCAAAGGCCTATAGAAAGATTAATGTGGAATAGCAGTTCAATCACCTATAGGTATCTTCTACCCCAATGATAGAAATTCTCATGCAATAGCCCTACTTGCATGGAATGAGAATGAAAGCTAGAGACCTATCCTAACAACAAGAAAGGGAAAGGGTGGATCTAAAGGGAAATGATTTTAAAATGAGTTTGAAGGGACCCCTAAGATACTAAGTCTCACATAGACCAGTTCCTTATCCAATGGGCCATAGAGTCAAATACAATATTGCAAGGGACAGCTATGTAACAAGAAAATAATATACCCAATGTGTTGATGCCTGACATCAATCACACACCATGACCAAACCTCAACTTAGCACCCACCTGTGTATTTAAGTATGTTATTATCCACTCAAAGGATTTTGACCTTCCCCTTAGAAGAGAGCTATGAAAGGATAATACATTAACCAACATCCACTGAAAGAAAAGCATGACCTATCTTTGATATCTCAGCTCATACATGCATAAACACTAACCCTGAACCAGTTACCTCTGTGAAGATAACTCCACTTGCAAACACGTAGGCAATGCAAATAGACAAATCAAACACCCTTGATGTATGATTAATGCATTTAGAATTCAAATGGAGATAGCTTGGTGATAGTAAGAACAAATTGAGTCCTCATACATAAGACAAATCTGCTACAGTATGAATTGTATTCTCTAAACCAACAATGGAAACAGAACACCCTATATGCAGAGAGAAGGGGAAATCTGCAGAACATAACCTTTCATGGAGCCAAAAAGGGACTCTAAGCTGGAACCCTTTGAAAATTAGCAAAAACAACATATATACCCATGGTTACCTTGAAATCTAACACAAGTTAGGATGCAACAAGCTAAGGGTAACCATGGTTAGAGTTTTCCATCAATTAGGCATTTCAAAATCTGATACAATTTGGAGGGAAAACACTAAGTCCTGAATGTAATTAACACTTGATCTTCAATCATGAAAGAATCTCTGAAAGGCACTGAAGATCAATCAAAATTCTACAAAATTCAAATTGGAAGTGAACCTACAACCACTTTTTGGTACATTTCATTTATTTCCCTATAGAAAGACACTCCTCTCTACAATCATCACACACCTTGGAGCACACTAGAGCGGCGAAGAAGATCAGTTTCACCAACTTAGGCCCCTCCTGTCATCAATTTTGGTCCTTTGCAGCTGCTAAAAACATCTCTGAGATTCAAATTCAAACTCTAATGGCTAAGTCTTGGCGCCAGCAGCACATCGACAGTCCTGATTCGATCGGAGATCAGCAATTAAGTCCCGACCATAGATTTCTCATCTTCCCCGGGCTTCACAACTCTAACTCATCAGAAACCCTAGGTCAACATTTCATGAAATGGTGACAAGGTAAAATCCCAGTCGCGGAATAAAAGGCCTAACTCCAGTTAGACTTTGTGAACACATGACTACACGTGTTGAAAATGCCACTTAAGTCATCTGGTGAATTGGCGACAAAGGAACTTTTGCCAATTCACGGAATACTTTCTGCCTCTACTAAAAACTCTAGCGACCCCATGACCACTCATTTGCCAAGTCACTAGACCAACTAGCAAACCACCAAATCATCTTGCAAACTAGTGACAAGAAGGAAATTTATCAGCATCACTAGATCTTTATCCACTTTGCCATTAACTCTGCAACCGCGACACATGATGCCACATGTCACCACGCCCTAGACTTAGGCCCACCATATGCCACAAATGGGCCCTAGGACATATGGCAAGTGGTCGCATGATCGCATAGCCAAAAACTGGGCTATGTGATCATTCGATAGCCAATCATAGGCTTCCACATCATCACCTTAGACCAACCAAACAACAACCACCAACTACTAGGAATCGGGACCCACGCGGCCAGGTGGCAAGCGGTCACATGATCACATGTCAGAAAAGTCTGACATGCTACCATGTGATAGCTAATAAGAATATGCCATCTATCCCCCCATCATCGTGCTTGCGCAGTTAGGAAATGCCACCAAACAGGGAACTAGTGCGAGGTCGAAAACACACAATGTTTTCGATGAAAAAGATTGAAAACACACAAGGCTTTTAACAGACCTAAAGATAAGCACACACAAGTAGGAAGCATAGGGTCAAAAACAATGAAGGCCAAAAACACACAGACTGAAAACATCATGGACTTTTCAAAACACTATAGGTTTTTGACACTGTGGTAGATTTTGAAAATGCTTCCCGCGGACCTTAGAATTTGAATATCTTTCTGGGTTTGGTGAATCAGCACGTGCAATTTGAACTAGAGCCTAGTGACAACACAAGGAACATAGGGTAGGACACAAACCATGAAACATTTGCAGGGAGGAGGCCACTTTCAAAAGATTTTTGCTGTAACAAGAAAATGGCCTGACAATGGCTCTAGTTGGGGATGCATGCCTCTTGCAGGCATGGCAAGGATTCAGAATCACTGGGAGAAGTAGACCACACCCAAAAAAGACAATTAGGCCCTCACCCCACTTTAAAACCCAAAAATTCATAGATTGGCTCCCTACCCAAAAACTCTAACACCACTAAACATGATATATAGAAGCAACATCCAGATGCCAAAGGAGTGCCATCCTTTTCCTCTGTAAAAAACTTGGTTTCTGCTCATAAAATCAAACAAAGGTCTGAAACATTTTCCACATGCACAATGACAAAAAACACCGTTAGGTACCAATTGCAGAACAACCCTGGATTTACCATCACCAATGCCTTCCTTCACATGTTGCCCCACAAACTCACTGCTTGAAAAAAAAGCATCATCAAAATCACCATGGATTGAAACATATGAAAGGGGACAAGAAATTGATACCTTTTCTTCTTGGCCACAATCATCTAGATCATCTCCAATGCACTCTTGCATATCAAAAGAAAAGTAACTATACTCACTTTCACTTACCTCAACCAAGGCAACCGAAACATACTCATATATCAAGTAACTTGGGTTTATCAAGTCTGATTTCTCTTGATAAACCACACCTTTATCCTCATAAGGATGATTCACATGATCAACATCATGAACTAGATTATCACCATTATTTTCAATACTTGGAGATAGAAGAAAAACATTATCCCAATGTAATGCATCTTCATCAATAGAGAAACATTCATACTACATTACCTTTCTTTCAACTGGCCTGATTGGTAAGGGAGACTCCAAATCAACTGTATGTGAAGCTTTAAGTGTAGAAGGTGAGTAATCCTCAAACAATTCCATCCTCTGAGCACACTCCTCAAATAGTGGGTTAGAAACAACATGAATTTGTTTCTCATAGTAATTCAAAAAAATCTCCGACTAGTCTTCACTAATGTCCTCATCAAATAACTCATTTGCAACCACACTATATATGTCTTTATTTCCATCATCATACACATCTTTAAAAGAAGAACAGAATCTAGAATCTGAGGTAGAGCATGACTCACCATCACTACTGTCAACATATGAATAATCAGTGTTGTACTCATCAGAAGAACCACCCAATAGATTTCCCCACAAGTCTTCAACCGCCAAGACTTTGTAATCAGCATCATTGTCATTACTTTCTTCTTCCCATGTTGCATCTAACTCATATGAAGAAACTTCTTCATCACTGCCTTCATCATCCTCACTTGAGTAACCACTTTCAGCACTATGTTCTTCTGACTGTGACTGATATGCAAATGAATCATATTCCTTACCTTGTGCAGCAACTTCAAACTCATCATTAGAGACATAACTTTCAACCTCTTCACTTTCATAGGACTGAGACATAGAAGCAGCAATTTCATGTCTAGGAACGTTAGTAGCATTATATTTATAATCCATATTACAAGGATTGACTATGGTAGCTAATTCACAACTCAAAACACCAGTGCACTACTCAATCCTTTCAGGGTTTGGAATATATCTCACTGTTGTAGCATCCTAAATACATGTCCCATCAGTAGCAAAAGTCTCAACAACATTTATACACATATTATGATTTGACATCTCAACCTAATTACAAACCATAGTAGAAGTGTTGATATACTGATTTGGGACTACATTATTACCACTACATTCTTCTTTTCTTTCATATTTATTATACCGGCAAACACTCATGGAAAAATGACCTCTGGTCAATCCATATTTCAAATTGTTTTCAATATCCATTGTAGTTAAAAATGCCTGATATAATGTCCTAGGTTCTTTATACCTCAATAAGTAATTCATTTTCTTATCAAATGCATCAAAATAGACATTTACACACACTTGGTCATTGGTTCTATAACCTTCAGGGATTTCATTCAAAACTTTTGCAAATCTGATATTGAACTGAGGAACAAGTTCATCTTTCTCAGTATGAATCTTTAAAAGCTTATCATAAGAATCAGATATGCTTACCCTTTCTCCAAACTACTCCATGAAGGCTGAATGCATCTCACTCCAAGATGAAATAGAACATGCCGGCAAGAAAGAAAACCAATCTCTAACATCACCCTCAAGAGTTTGAACAAACAATTTCATCCATAGGTCTTCATGGAAAACCTCAAAATCATTCATCACATCAGTAAAGTTTTGAACATGTTTTCTTGCTGACTGATACTGGTTCCTATCAAACTTAGGCAAGTATCCCCTAATTTTATCAGGGATCTTATTAGGGAAACTAGGCATGCCATCATAACAAAATGGTGCATAACCCCTACCAATAGGACCCCTAAGCACATTCATCACTGATATACACCCTTATGCCTTTACACTTGATTCTTTGTAAATCAAAAACTGGGAATCAAAACACTTGTAGATGACCTCTGACTTAGCTATTCTAAGATACTTCACACTTGTCCTATCCCTTTAATGACACAATCATTTGATTAGGACCATGCATATACATAAAATTTTGATGGAGAATACCTAGATTGCCCTGCTGAATGTTGTTGCCTTCTTCTTATCTAACTGAAGTCCCAAAAAAACTTCACAATTGAGGTTCTTTCTAGCATAGAGTCACCACCTCACTTCAAAGGACACAAACTTTACTGATCTATCTCAAAACACCAATAGACTCTGAGCATTCCCACAACAAAGCCACACATAAATCAATCAACAAATCCAGGTAGCACATTTGCAAATTTGAAAAGCAATTCTCAGATTGGAAAATGTATAAGACTCTTCCGCAAGCTGAATACAACAAGACTTTGGGATACTCTTATCAACAAGCTTATTTCATTTTCCCTAGCAGAGTCACCATTTTTTTTGGCTCTTTTCCTTGTAAGACCAAACTTGAATAAAATGGTTGGGCTTGAAACACAAGTTAGGCACTCAAGCTTGACAAGGAAAACAAACCAATTGATGAGGATAGAGAGAAATCCTCGTTCTTCTTTGAGCTCCACATTCACTCAGGCAGGTATTGCCTTATCTACACATTCAAGACACCTCATGAAAAACTAAAGGCCTACAAATAGATTAATGTGGAATAGCAATCAATATCCTATAGGTATACTATACCCTAATGATAGAAAATCTCGTGCAATAGCCCTACTTGCATGGTATGAGACTGAAAGCTAGAGACCTATCCTAACAACAAGGGAAAAGATTTTAAAATGATTGAAAGGTCCCCTGAGATGCCCTAAGTCTCTGATAGACTAGTTCCTTATCCAATGGGCCACAAAGTCAAATACAGTATTGCAAAGGACAGCTATGAAACAAGAAAACAATATACCCAACGTGTTGATGCCTAACATCAATCACACACCATGACCAAACCTCAACTTAGCACTCACTTGTGCATTCAAGCATGCTATTATCCATCAAAGGATTTTGACCCTCCCCTTAGAAGAGACCTATGAAAGGACAATACATTAATTAGCATCCACTGGAAGACAAGCATGACCTATCTTTGATATCTTAGCTCATATATGCATAAACACTAACCCTGAACCAGTTACCTCTGTGAAGATAACTTCACTTGCAAACATGTAGGCAATTTAAATAGACAAATCAAACACCCTTGATGTATGATTAATGCTTTCAGAATTCAAATGGAGATAGCTTGGTGATAGTAAGAACAAATTGAGTCCTCATACATAAGACAAATCTATTGCAGTATGCATTGTATTCTCTGAACCAACAATGGAAACAAAACACCCTATATGTAGAGAGAAGGGGAAATCTGGAGAACAGAACCTTTCATGGAATGAAAAAGGAACTCTAAGCTGGAACCCTTTGAAAATCAGAAAAAACAACATATATACCCATGGTTACCTTGAAATCCCACACAAGTTAAGATGCAACAAGCTAAGGGTAACCATGGTTAGAGTTTTCCATCAATTAGGCATTTCAAAATCTGATACAATTCAAAGGAAAAATAGTAAGTTCTGAATGCAATTAACACTTGATCTTAAATCCTGAAAGAATCTCTGAAAGGCATTGAAGATCAATCAAAATTTTGCAAAATTCAAACTAGAAGTGACCCTGCAATCGCTTGTTGGTACATTTCAGTTATTTCCCTATGGCAGGACACTCTCTACAATCATCACACACCCTGGAGCACACTGGAGTGGTGGAGAAGATTAGTTTCACCAACTCAAGTTTCTCCTGTGATCAATTTTGGTCCTTTACAGTCACTGGAAATGTCTCTGAGATTCAAATTCAAACTCCAATGGCTAAGTCTTGGTGCCAGCAGCACATCAGCGGTCCTAATTCGATCGAAGATCGACAATTAAGTCCCGACCATAGATTTCTCATCTTCCCTGGGCTTTGCAACTCTAACTCATCAGAAACCCCAGGTCAACATTCCATGAACTTGTGACAAGGTAAAATCCCAGTCGCAAAATAAAAGGCCTAACTCCAGTTAGACTTCGTGAACAAATGCCTGCACATGTTGAAAATGCCACTTAAGTCATCTGGCAATTTGGTGACAAAGGAACTTTTGCCAATTCATGGAATACTTCCTGCCTCTACTAAAAACTCTAGCAACCCCATGACCACTCATTCGCCAAGTCATCAGACCAACTAGCAAACTGCCAAATCATCTTGTGAACCAACGATAAGAAGGAAATTTATCGGCACCGCTAGATCTTTATCCACTCTGCCATTAACTCTGCAACCGCGACACATGATGCCACCTATCGCCATGCCCTAGACCTGGGCTCGCTATACACCACAAATAGGCACTAGGAAATGTGGCAAGCAGTTGCATGATTGCATAGCCAAAAACTAGGCTATGCGATCATGCGACAGCCAATCATAGGCTACTAGATCATTGCCTCAAACCAACCAAATAGCAACCACCACCTGCTAGGAACCGGGACCCACACGGCCAAGTGGCAAGTGGTCACATGATTGCATGTCAGAAAAGTCTAACATGTGGCCATGCAATAGCCAATAAGAATACACCATATGTCCTCCCATCATCGTGTTTCCATAGTTAGGAAATACCAGCAAATAGGGAACTAGTGCGAGGTCAGAAACACACAATGTTTTCAACAGAAAAGATTGAAAACACACAAGGCGTTCAACAAACCTAAAGATAAGCACACAAAAGTAGGAAGCACAGGGTCAAAAATAACGAAGGCTGAAAATACATAGACTAAAAACATCATGGACTTTTGAAAACACTGTGGGTTTTTGACACTGGCAGATTTTGAAAATGCTTCCCGCGGACCTTAGAATTTAAATATCTTTCTGGGTTTGGCGAATCACCATGTGTAATTTGAACTGGAGCCTGGTGACAACACAAGGAATATAGGGCAGGACACAAACCATGAAACATTTTTAGGGTGGAGGCCACTTTCAAAGGATTTTTTCTGTAACAAGAAAATGGCCTAACAAGATGTGCCCATTGTAATTAGAATCCAAGTGGATAGAGAGTTGTAACTAGCAGAGCATAAGTGTGGGAAGACACTATACGATGTATTAGGTATTTGCAAGAGGTCAAATCATCAGTGCATCAAAGGAACTAATCTAACAAGCAGTGTCACAGTGATAGTTCATCAAGCAGATATAGTCTGTATCTGAAATCAGAAGGTTGTAGCCTTCACCACTTGAATAGTGAGCTCTAGGATAGTGCATCCACTCTCCTAATAGGGACTATTGTAAAGACACCTAACAAGGTCTATTGTAATTAATGCATTGTAAATAAACTCCTAATAGGGTTAAGGATCTTCTAACAAGGATCACAAAACATTAGTATAGAATATTAGTGGGTGTCAACTCCCACCGGGGTTTTTACCTATTTGGTTTTCCCCGTAACCATATTGGTGTCATGTGTTGATTTCTTGTTTCATGTTTATGTGGATGTTTATTTCAGTGCTTAAGTAATTAAGTTTAGTGTAAATATTAAATAAAAAAGATAATATACAATGAACACTGATTCCCCCCCCCTCTTAGTGTTCCCATTCCTAACAATTGGTATCAGAGCTCTGGTCCTCAGCAAAGAAGTTTAACCACTTGAGGAGATCATAGAAAAAGTAGAAATGAAGCATCTGAAAAGAAATCTTGAAGCCACTCTTGAAGACCTGGAAAAAACTGAAAGAGAAATTGAAGAGCTAAAAGAAAAAGTTAGTGATGCTCAATTAGTTATCAAAAAGCTAAGAAGGGATTTGAAAGAATGTTCCACCAATGATTTGGGGATAATGGTTAAGAATCTGAATGAAGAAATACATTCTTAAAAGAATGGCTTGAAGAATTTAATGACAAACTAATTAACAATCAGGAAGTCTATAATGAACAGGTCAAAGAAAACCTTCAACTCAATAGAGAATTAACGCTAGTAAACATGGATATCTTGGAGCTAAGAAATACCAAAGAGAACATAGAAACAAAATTGAAAGAAGAAAAGAACCATATTGACAAATTGCACACAAGTTCTGATTTGATAAAATCTTAGTTGTATGCAAGGAGAGCTAAAGGAGACACTAGCTGCATTGGATTCAATGAAGCACAAAATCAAATTGACAACATGTGAGTAGGAAAGGATACACAAAAAGACTCTACTGATACTAAGAAGACTGAAGATCAAACCAAAGATAATGGCAAACCACCTAAGAATGAGTGCAAGCCAATAGACCGTACTTTTTTTACATGTAACAAGCATAGATACATAGTGAGGAACTGTATAGAGGTAAGACCTTTTAATGGTTACTGTTATTCATGCAATAAATTTGGTCATAAAGCTATGAATTTCTAGACTAGTAAAAAGAATAGGATTCAGCATGATCAAAGAAACCAGAATTAGACAATTATAAGATGTTCTCAGAATGTTACATGTTAGATATGTAACTATAATGGTCAATCAACTAGAAAATGAAAAATGGTGACTTTTGTTAATGCACCAAGGAATATAAGGCCTCCAATCATTTGTCACTCTTGTAACAAGGCTGGACACATCTCAAAGTTTGGTAGATCAAGGATGTAAGGTCAAAAAAGCCCTAAAAAGACCAAGGAACCAGTGTTGGATCCCAAAGGAGAAGTTAATTTTGTAAAATCCTTAGATGATGCAAGCTTGATTTGGTCAGAAGGAAAGAAGGGAAAAGTTAATGAGTATGTATTGGATGCATCCACAGTAGACGCACCCTCTAAATCTAGATGAATGGCCCTCAGGGTCGTAGAGGGAGCTAATTTAGCTCTAGACCCCTTTGTGGCTCATATACTCACTCTATGAGTATGCACCTTTGAACTTAGGCTTTTTGAGGATAAAGGAACCTTTGTGCAAGAGCACACATATTGATTGTTCGTAGAACAAAAGTTGGTAATTTTAAAGTGATAGCCTAGTTTACGTGACAAGCATTAATGGTAGAATTTTCACTTTAAGTACACAGAAAGATTTTTGATTACTCATTGCATTTGTATTCTTAGCGGTTGGAGAGAAGAAAGAGCTTTAGAAGTTACTGTGAAGATTTTTAGATTGATCTATCAGGGATTAGCATTACACTTGATCAGTTGCAAAAACCCTAGTTCGTTGTGCCAATTCAAAAGTCTTCAGATTATCTTAGAGAACTTTTGGATAGTGATAAAACAAGTAAGTGATGGCCACTCCCATAGTATTTGATGTTCCAAAAAAGAAAAGATATGTGTTTAAGAAGCATCCATTTAAGTCTACCCTAGATGATGTAGAGGGAGCATTATTCCGCATGCCTATGGGCGTTATGCATGTCAAAGATATTAGGGCATACATTTACTATAAGAAGGAACCAGTAGGATTGGATAGATTTAGGGAACACATGGAAACCATGCTAAAACAAGACAAAACCTTTTTTGATAAATATGCGAAGTGGAATGATCACCCTATAGTAGAATATGCTACGACATATGAGTTCTATGAGATAGAATGGATTAAAATAGTTCTAAGAAGAATTCATGATGACCTATTTTGGATAGGTGATGTGCGAGTAAGAATCACTAGTGACCTAATATATGAGATGACAGGCCTATCTAAGATTGGCACCATCCTTCTTGTGGGCAAGGATGTCAAGAAAATTATTGACCAAACATGTAAGTCAAGGAGTGATAGGTGTGGGATGACATTTGAACCTATTGAGAAAGATAACATCAAATTGATGTCCATGGTACTTGGATATAGGTTTCAACACACCAGCAAGGTGAATAGTGTGTCTGTGGGCACAATTCTAGCATCTATTAGACTTGTGAAGGAAGATGGAGAGTTCAATCTATGTGAGATCTTGTGTGCATAGTTGATTAATAATATCAAGGCAATCAAGCATGATAAGACCAAGATATTCAGGTTTGGGTCTTTGATCATCTACATGTACCTTCATATTGTTGGGAAAGTATCAGATTCATATTTGGACAAGCTCATTCCAACCATGCCACAAAGATCTTACAAGGCATCCATTGAGAGAACATTGAGATATTAGATAACATTGGAGTTGAAAACCTTTAGGGCCAAGATGCAAATGAGGTACATAATTCTAGAAAATATTGTTGAGAAATATAAAGATAATATTTGTTTTATGGTAGAAACAAACATAACTTGTATGGAAGTTGTTGAGCCAACAACTAAGTGGATTCATCCACTTGGATATGAGGTAGATGAACAAGTCTTAGACACATATGCACAAGTATTTCTATAAGCCCCAAAAGAGCCTAATGAACCTAGGTGGGGAACATATGAAGAAAAAACTAGAGAAGTAGATGCTAAACTTAACAATGCCACAATAAAAAGAAAGGTTGCTAAAGTCACCTCAAAAATCTTGAGAATACATGGAGTGTCTCAAGGAGATCTTGACAAAGAAAAAGAACAAAAGATTTCTTTGGAATTAGAGAGCATAACAATAGAAAAGACAGAATATGAGGATCCCAAGAAGAAGAAGATAAAAATTGAGAAAGTTGATGTTCAAAAGGGTAAAGATGATGTTACTCTTTCTGTGTCCAAGGATACTATTAAACTTACTACTCCTCTTGAGTATAAGGCAATGCCAAAGAGGAAGAAAGAGGTTGGCACTAGTCATCCATCCTCGAGCGTAACTAGGAATAGAAGAAACACTCAAGCACCTCCTGAAGTAAGCTTCAAACCTAGTCTCAGTGTACTAAGTGTAATAATAATTGATGAGGGAAGAATTGATCAAGTAGGAAATTTCTATGACAAATATAATATGATTAAAAAATCAGAGATACATGGAATGATAGTCAAACACATCATGAAGTTAAAGAGAATAGTCTTGGAACTTAAAACTATGATCCCTGACAATGTATGGAACATTCTTGAATTCCAAAATAGACAAGCTATAGAAGAATATCTATGGATAAGGGAAAAGATTCTAGATGATACCCTTCTTGTATGTTCTTTAGAGGAGAATTCTTTGTTGTTAGACTTAGTGAAGCCTCATCTCAGAACTAAGTCAAGGACTCTGCATATTATGGACAAGAACTATGAGCTTGCTGCTAAGGAAATAGAGAAGGAATTCAAGAAAGTATTCATGGATAGACACATGTATCTAGCTACTGCACCCACAACACAAGTACCCAAAAAGGAATCCAAAGTGGCATAGCCCACTAATTTATTAGTCAAAGGTCCTCAGGACTCAGTGCCTATAGTGGAAGCACAATCAGAGGCTGATAAGTCTATGCCCACACCAGAGTCACAAAAAGATAGTACAATTATCATTGATAATGTGGAGATAGCCACAACGGCTGTTGGGAGTTCCCTTTGATCTTCAACTTGCAGATTTATACTTTGATGGATAAATTTAATATAACTTTGACTCTATCACCACTCCAAAGTCTACAAGGAAGAGGGCCAATTAACAAGGATGAAGAGAGATCCTCCTACACTTTGAGCCTTATTTCTCAAGAGGGTGTACCCTTGATTCACTTCTTGAAAGGAATCACTAAATGATATACAACTATATGTTCTTTACTAATTGCTTTAAGATTTTATCATTTGAATGTTTGTGTGTGGTTGATGACAGTGAAATGCCTCCAGAGGATGGACTAGTGTCTTAACCTAGGGAAAAGAGTCACCTAATTACATACATCAGCTTAATACCTCAATTCAAACACAACTGAATCCAGGATAAGTGCTTTGCCTATTACCCCTCTCCCTCAAACACAAGGACATTAGATTCCTACTTGGTTGCAAACTCACTAAACCCACCCAAAAGACTTTAATCCTAACATTGTTAGGAACTCAGAGATGACTTCACAATACTCTTTTTTTACCATATGCTAACACACTTTGTGACATTAACATATATGAGCTTAGAACCGAAATAAGAAAAAATACACAAATGAAAGATTGGAACTCAATAGTATCTTCATTAACATATTCAGGATCAATATACAATCAAAACAACACAAAGGTAGGAAAGAGACCCAAAAACCAACTCCTCTATTAGCATAAAACCATCAACAACCAGGGACCAAAAGAAAATGTTTTGGAACCCCCTTAAAATCAAAATTTCTGCAACTTATACTCCCTAGTCATCTTGGAATTCTCAAAGAGAATGCAACAAGCTGCATATGACTTAGGGTTACGATTTCAACCACCCAACCAACTTGGAATGGTCAAAAAGTTATTACAAGGGTCGAAACCCAGATAACCAAGAGAAAGAAAATCTTCGAAAGATCCTCAATCATGATAAATTCTTTGTGAAGGTACTAAGGATTACAAAAAACACTAAAAATGTCAACCCTACAACACACCCTCAGCACAAAACTGTTGGCATTAAGCAGAATTGCCACTAGTGACAACACTTATTTGCGTTCTCAGTGCAAACCGAGCAGACAGTGCAAACCGAGTAAACAATGCAAACCGAGCAGACAGTGCAAACCAAGCAAACAGTACAAACCGAGCAGACAGTGCAAACCGAGAAAACAGTGCAAACCGAGCAAACAGTGCAAACTGAGCAAACAGTGCAAACCGAGCAAACAGTGCAAACTGAGCAGACAGTGCAAACTGAGCAAGTTAGTACAAACCGAATAGGACAGTGTAAACCGAGTAACATCATGTCTACCGAGTCACCAGTATTTACCGAGTTCAAAACCTACCAAGTGATCAGTATGAACCGTGCCTTCACTTCTACCGAGTGCATGATGATGCCGAGTAATGCAGTGGATGCCGAGTATCAGAAAGTCACCGAGTCAGTTTGGAGGAACCGTGTAACCATACTTGGGCCGACTTAGTAGCACTTATGTTTATTTGTCAAGCCGACTTTGTAATTGTAATTGTAATTAATTGTCTAAGACTTGTATATAAACAATGTTGTAAAAATGTCAAGAAGTATGAAGAAGAATATATGTGAAAAAGAAAGAAAGGTAGAGATAAGCGAATTACAGAAGGCTTCAGCAGTATAAGGAACAGAAAAGACAAATTCATCATAGAAGGTGATCAGTACATCAACGAATCTCAATTAGCAATCCAGTTGCTAAGCAAGAGATCTACTGTTTCATCCTAACAGGTGAATCAGTACTAAATCCTTTAACCGGGTAGACTTAACAGTCTTTTGTAAAACCTCTTTACCGAGTGCATACTTCATTGTATGTTTTGTAAATCCTTTAACAGGGTGGATTTAGCAATCCTTATTGCTCCTAACAGGGCAGATCATCAGAAGTGATCAAATTGTAAGCCTTAACTAGCCAACTTTATTCTGCAGTATTAAAGCTTTGTGGGTTTCATCCCCACCCTAGTTTTACTTTCTTTTGGAAGGTTTCTGGGTAACCAAATCTATGTGTCATTATTGTGAATGCTTTTAAGTTTCATGCTTTCTATATGCAAAAGGTTAAAGTAAATTACATGTTAATACATCTGTAATTGAAAGAAAATTTGGAGTTACTGATTCACCCCTCCCCTCTCAGTAACTCAGTTATTTCCTGAATATTTCCAACAATTGGTATCAGAGCTGCATTGGTTCTCAGGACAAAGCTTAACTAGCTTGAGCAAAGATCCAGGACAATGGAGGTATTCAAACTGAACAAGGTGATTGAAAATGAAAAGCTAGATCTAGAAATGGCCATAGCTAAACTCAAAGAAGCAAAAGAACATCTTTCCCAATCCCTAAGAAGAAGGAAGGAACTTGCAAATCAGATGAATGATCAGAATTACATTGAAGAAAAGATTGAAGATCTTTTTCCCTCAAATAACTCAGATGAAGCAAACAATGCTGTCAAAGAACTCCTAGAAAAGAATGGGTCTCTGCAGGAAGAAGTGAGAAAATTGAAAAGAGAACAAGAGCTACACTCGACAAGATTATGTGAGATCTTGGAACAAAGAAACAAGTTGAAAGATGAATTAGATGGAAGAAACATTGAAGTCCAAAATAAAACCCTTCAGCTAGAAAACCTAATTGATCAGATCTCTCATACAAATGAGGAAATTTTGAATCTAAGATCAGAAATAGAAAGCACAAGAGAAGAACTAAGATCTGAAAAGGAAATCAATCTAAGATTGGTGGATGACCTAAACGCTAAAAAACAAATCAATGAAGGAATGCTGAAAAGTCAAGAAGACTTGAATCAGCTGTATGAGCGAAATCTTCATAGGCAAAAAGGAAAAGTAGGACTTGGATACAAAGGAGAAGGTGAATCTTCTAAGCAAGGTACTCAAAGAAATCAAAAACCTACTTGTAATCATTGTGGTAAAATAGGACATACATCAAATAAATGTTGGAAAAATGAAAAAGCAGAATTCAATGGAAAATGTTACAACTGCAATCAACCTGGTCACAAAGCAAATGAATGCAGGGAAAAACCTAGATTCAGAGGTAATTGTCACAAGTGCAACAAACAGGGTCACAAGGCATCCGAGTGCAGATCCAAGACATTTAATCCAGCAGAACAAATTATGAAAGAAATGTTTGGATGGGACTACAACACCTGGTGTAGATGTCATTACTGTGGAGAATATGGACACATTGGCATGAATTGCATAAAACATCATCTAAGGAAAAGAGATACTACCGTAAGATGCTTCAAATGCACTAAACTCGGTCACATAGCCAGAAACTGCATGAATGCTAGTGAAGTTGAAGATGGAAAGAAGAATGAAGCAACTAAGGTCAGGAAACAGGTGAGACAAAAATGGATTCCTAAAGCTACCGAGAAATCCACTCCAAGTAATGGAATGGATGGCTCTACCGACTCAAACTAAATTTCCAAGAAAGCACTGGAACTGTATTCTCATAGACCAATTTCAAGCAGTTCCAGAACTGAAATTAAAAGAAAGATCTAAATCATCATGCAAGATGCAGTGAGATCACAGGGAGGTCGGTATCAGTCTTCACCGAGCAAGGTCAGTATCAGTCTTCACTGAGCAAGGTCGGTATCAGTCTTCATCAAGCGAGGTCGGAGCAATATGAATTCTTGAATTCATCGAGTTGTGAATTCTTTACCGAGCAATTAATTCTTAGTGGGTGACAGTCTATCAGAATTCATAACCTAATTTGTAATGAGCATTAATGACAGAGTTGTAAACAAAAAGCAAGTAATCAAACTCATTCTTCACCGCGAACCTTTAGCACTTTGAGAGCAGAAAATTTCAAGAGCAACCCAGCGATTCAATACTTTTGTGAAAGGAATTTTCTGTGAGCTATCATGGCATCATCCAACACTTCAGTGAAGAAAGGATCTGATATGTTAGTCCAAGGGGAATGGAAAGCACCAGATTTTAAGATCGTGCCCACAATTGCAGCAGCCCTAGATCCGAATGGAGCTCAATCTCAGATTCCTCCTAAGGTACTACTTATTAACGATATCCACAATCATTTCAACTGTTCAATTCATGAAATGGGGAACCTAGAATTAGATATTGTGCGTGAGGAACTGTGTGTGGATGGTATTCTGAAACCCGAGCACAAACATCTGGAAGATAAAGGTTTAGTTCACATTGCACATCTACCTCGAAACTTTTGAGATAAATGGGTTAGATACATTCTCAACCGAGTACATGATGGCAAGATTTGGCTTGAGCAACCTATAGAGATCACAAAGAAGATGATTCAACAAATCACCGGTCTTCCCATGTTGAACAAAGCTAAAACTACCAAAACCCTAGGTCGGACGGAACTAGAGAAGAAAACCCTAGCCAAGTGGGACGGTAGAGGCATGAAAGTTAGCAGCATTACCGATGCTGAACTGAAGTTTGGTACACACATTATTGCCCATAAGATTTACAGTTCTAGTCGACAGAACAGTGTCTCCTGTGAAGCTATTGACCTAGCATACAAAGTGGTCAAGAATAACTTGACATTTGACCTAGCAGACTTATTGTTAAAGCAGTTTAACAAAAACATGGAAAGCATTAAAACTTCCAAAAACAATCCATGTAAGTTTGGATCCTTGTTGGTCGGTTTATTCTTCTATGTTCTGAAATTCTTCCCTTCTAAAGGAAAAGTTATATGGAGAAAAGATGTGCCAGTCCTCTATGAAATAAATGAATACATCTCAGAAATGGGTGAAAACTTTGAAAGCATCATGGATAATTATTTTGAGTCTTTCAAAGAGAAAATGAATGAGAAATTCTGGATTCCACAGAAGTTGGTGGAAGATTACAAAGATGACATTTGTTTTATGGTGGATTGTGATAATGTATATATTCAAGCAGTTAAACCGAGGACTGTATATGTAAAACCTCTTCCTTATGAGGTAAATATTGATGAAACCAAGAATATCATTGAAGCTCTTCTTAATCAGCCTGTCAATCCCAAAGCTCCATATTTTGGAACATATGATGAAGCTAAGGTGAGAATTGAACTAAGCATAAAGCTTCCACAGGCGGTAAACAAAGGAAAGAAGAGGATAGCCAAAATGCAAATGATAACCGAGGACAAAGAAGAAAAAGATGAAGAAGAAGAGGAAAAGGATGAGAAAACAGAGGAACCAGAACTTGCAAAGAAGAAAGGAAAGGTATTTATCACTAAGGCACCTAAGCCTCCTACTGCTGTATTTACAAGAAGAAATACAAGAGGCAAGGTAGACAAGGCAGACAAGGCAAATAAAGACATAGTATTCAAAAGGCCTCCTCTAAACCTTCAAGAAAAGCTCAAACTCTTTAGAGACGGATCAGGATCTGGAGTAAGTAACATAAAATCCTTAAAATATGAAACCAGATCGGAAGCATAATAGAAGGAAATAGAAGATGCTGTTATTGAGAAGATGGGACAGTGGAAATACTCTCCTGAAGAAATTGCCCCACAGGTTCCAGCAATTCTATTGAATCCAATAAAAATGAGATGGAGCAATGCAAAGCAAACGGTGATAGACATATTTGATCAAAACTTGAGACAGTTGATGCCGAGCTTGAAAAATGATGAAGTAAAGAAGGCATTAAAAGAAAATGAAAATAAGATGACATTGAAGTTCAATACTTGTTTGATCTTGATCAACAATATTGAATCGGTTGTGAAGGTTGCAAATGCCACATGGAAGAACATATACCACCTTCACCAACCGAGTATTGAAACAATAATAATAAAAGATATTGAAGATGATAGTGATGAACAAGAAGAAGACACTAAGGTAGATGATACTGTGAGGATAGCAGCAGAAGTCATTGCATCCCTTCCTACCTCTCTAGTGAAAGTTTCTACATCCAGTCCGGAGACACCTTCAAGCATGGTTGTGACAACTTCCACATTTGTCCAATCATCCTTAGCAACAACAGAAGCAGCTACCATTTCTTCTACCGAGCTGCAGTCTCCTACACCATCAAGCTTTCCAGCAATAAGTTTTCCAGTTTTTGAATCTTCAAGTGTAAATATTTTAAGTTCTCCAGTAGAAAGTATGCCAGTCTCTATAGCCAGCCCTACTTTATCTACTGTCACTACTACCAAAGCATTAAGTACAGATAAGCCTAAGGCTCTACCGAGTATAAAATTTTTGGGTAAAAATATAGTAGAGGATATAGACCTAGATGAAGAGATAGAAATTCCTACATTAGATTTTGCAAATCTATCAGCGGACCAGATGCAAAATATAGGTGAGATCCTCCAAAGGAAAGCAAAACAAAAGAAACTTAAAGAGGAGAGAGACAAGGAGTATCAAATCATCAAGGATGCTAAGGACATCTTGTCTGATGCATTAGGCATTAAAGTAGACTCCTCCCAACATGTTTTGTTACAATTAGCAGAAGCAGTTGAGAAATACAATGAGGATTCATCCGGGACAGAAAAGTTAGTTGAAAGAGCCAAGAAGAGATTCAACAATAAAGTGCTTGAGCACATTGCTCAGCACATAGCTATTAACCAAGTAGAATTGTCTTCATTTTTGTCAAACACTGAATCTATCTATTCGAATGCTACCTCTCTTTTGGCCAGACTGTGCAACATTGCTGAGTTCACAAAGGATGTTAAGGATAAAATGAATAAAATGGATGAGGATATGAAGATTAGCATACAAAAGCTGCAACTTGAACCAAGTTCAAGCTCTGCTCATCACATGAAAATCTCACACCTATCAAACATGCAGTCTGATCTACTGAAAGAAGACACAAGGATCCGGTCCACACTGCTAGACATCCAACACATGATCCTTCCCATCATGAATACAATGTATAAGCACATTGAACATTCCAAAACATTGATTCATGACAATCAGTTCTCTATAGCAGATCACATGATTGAACTCTCTGCAGAATTCCAAATTGCTATACAAACATGTAAAATCCTGCAAGAAAGTTGGGACAAAACCCTGGCACTAATAATGAAGGTACATTCTGATTTTCTATCAAATTTTGGATTCTCTCTGTAAATAACTTGTATATGCACCTTTGGCATTATCGTCAAAAAGGGGGAGATATGTATAGAAGGAGAGATATGTATAGATTTGTATAAGAAACAGTTAGCACATTGAAAGGGGGAGACAATGTATAAAGCCCTATAACAAAGACAAATTTTGAAAAATCAAAATAAAACTCAGCATGATTCGTGTATATAAGTTTTGGCCAATAAGTGTTTTTGTCACTAATGCCAAAGGGGGAGATTGTTGGCATTAAGCAGAATTGCCACTAGTGACAACACTTATTTGCATTCTCAGTGCAAACCGAGCAGATAGTGCAAACTGAGAAAATAGTGCAAACTGAGCAGACAGTGCAAACCGAGCAAATAGTGCAAACTAAGCAGACAGTGCAAATTGAGAAAACAGTGCAAACCGAGTAGACAGTGCAAACTGAACAAACAGTGCAAACTGAGCAAACAGTGCAAACTGAGCAAACAGTGCAAACTGAGCAAACAATGCAAACTGAGCAAACAGTGCAAACCGAGCAGACAATGCAAACTGAGCAAGTTAGTACAAACCGAATAGGACAGTGTAAACCGAGTAACATCATGTCTACCGAGTCACGAGTATTTACCGAGTTCAAAACCTACCGAGTGATCAGTATGAACCGTGCCTTCACTTCTACCGAGTGCATAACGATGCCGAGTAATGCAGTGGACGCCAAGTATCAGAAAGTCACCGAGTCAGTTTGCAAGAACCGTGTAACCATACTTGGGCCGACTTAGTAGCACTTATGTTTATTTGTCAAGCCGACTTTGTAATTGTAATTGTAATTAATTGTCTAAGACTTGTATATAAACAATGTTGTAAAAATGTCAAGAAGTATGAAGAAGAATATATGTGAAAAAGAAAGAAAGGCAGAGATAAGCGAATTACAGAAGGCTTCAGCAGTATAAGGAACAGAAAAGACAAATTCATCACAGAAGGTGATCAGTACATCAACGAATCTCAATCAGCAATCCAGTTGCTAAGCAAGAGATCTACTGTTTCATCCTAATAGGTGAATCAGTACTAAATCCTTTAACCGGGTAGACGTAACAGTCTTTTGTAAAACCTCTTTACTGAGTGCATACTTCATTGTATGTTTTGTAAATCCTTTAACAGGGTGGATTTAGCAATCCTTATTGCTCCTAATAGGGCAGATCATCAGAAGTGATCAAATTGTAAGCCTTAACCGGCCAACTTTATTCTGCAGTATTAAAGCTTTGTGGGTTTCATCCCCACCCCAGGTTTACTTTCTTTTGGAAGGTTTCTGGGTAACCAAATCTATGTGTCATTATTGTGAATGCTTTTAAGTTTCATACTTTCTATATGCAAAAGGTTAAAGTAAATTACATGTTAATACATCTGTAATTGAAAGAAAATTTGGAGTTACTGATTCACCCCTCCCCTCTCAGTAACTTGGTTATTTCTTAAATATTTCCAACAAAAACTACACAGTACAAACCCTGCAGAAAATCACTCAACACCCTAGACCACACTACAATAGCAAGCAGTACCAAACCAATCGAAATGAGTTGTTAAAACCATAAATTCTAGTACTTCCTATCGCTAGAAACCCTTCTGCAAATTTGAATTTGAAAACAAATGGCTACGTTAAGGTGCTTGCAGCAAATAAACGATCACCATTTGAATCTGAAACAACTTTAAGTCCTGACAGTTTGATTATTCCCCTTCACGGGTTATGTTTTACTTTATAAAAATTTGGCATCTAGAAGATCAACGGTCATCTTAAGATTGCATAGACCCTGAAGATTCTATCAGAACATACACCATTTGTTGATTAAGAATCTTACCCTACTTGGAAGAAAATTGGCCCCTCTGACACAATACAGTCAGCAACACACAGACCAATCAGAACACTCCGAATCAGCTCCATTTGACATTGGGACCACCACCAGAGATACATTTGGGACAAATGAGATCAATGGCTAGCATAAGATCTCAAGCCTCTTACAGACTCCATGAGAACTTATGCCTATCGTTGGATGGATTATGGATGTCAGGATCCACTAACCCATTGGAAAATTTTGTCCCACTGACACATGCTGAGTTGTTTACCCATGGACCAATCAAAACTGCCAATTGTACCAACATGTCATTGGAGCCACAAAGATATAAATCCCACTTGGAAGACCAGATGGATGGTGTATCATCGCATGTGTCAGAAAAAATCCTTAAGAACATACACCGATTGTTGATGCTCTAACACGTTAGGACCCCTCTGACAGATGTATACACCTAAAAATGGTCATCTAGACTATTAGCCCCTTTTGCTAAATCAGCAATTGCTTATTCTTGATCAAATCCTAGCTCTATCATTTATTCGATTATTTTCTATGGGCTAACCATCTTATCCTAAGTCTTTATTTATTAAAAGGAATATTCCCTCCCCTTTTAATAAATAAAAAGCCCCCACTTTTCATCTTATCCTAAGTTGCACAAATAAAGCATTATTCTTATTTTATAAAAAAGGGAAAACCACTTTTTGTCTCATATGGACACAAAATTCAACTCCTATTTTCTCATTGGAGGATATTTGTGCACATGGATTGCTCCTCTTTCAAGCTCCACCCTTGATTAAATCTTTTTCCTCTTAATCTCCATGGTCCATTCCCTCTCATTTCCTTTAAAAGGAGAGCTCCCTTCTTCATTCTAGATCCCCAACTTTTTATGCTAGCTTTATGCTGCAGGATTTCTAGGTCACTTTGGAGCTTTTGAAGATTTGGAGCATTCTTAGCATCTACATCTCATTCTTGCATTCTTAGCTTAGCTTCATATTTATGCTTTATTAGATTAGCTTCATTTCTATACTCTAGATTAGCTCACATAGATTAATTAGCTTGGGTTGTAACACTTGCATATTTCTTTTCATAGCTTAGCTTGCATTCTCATTTCTAGCATAGCATTGCATTAAATTTTCATTCTTGATTCTTGAGGATATTGGCATTCTTGCCCTTGTGTTCATTTAATCTCCCATTGCATAGTTTACTAGAAAGGTTATAGGCTAAATAGCTCTAGCTGGGAGCATTCTTAAAAACCCTTGCACTCCATGCCTAGGGAGCTATGGATCGATTTGTGAGGTCTCATTCTTGAGTTTACTTGCATGTAATGATCCATAGAAGTGTGACACAATTATAGCACACATTTTTGGCACCCACCGTGGGGTAGAGTAGATAGGCTTTGCCCTTTAGTTTCTTGCATTTTCATCATTTTTTTGATTATTTTTTAGAAATTTTGTAGGTTCTGGTTCTTTGTCTCAGAGTATGGTGCGATACTTCTCAGGTATATCATTTGATATAGCTTACTATACACGTGTGACACTTCATGCCAGAGAAGAATCACACGGCAGTATTGAGGTATATCATTGGGTGTCGTGTGAAGTATTGCCCGCCTATTGTGCAATATATCGCCCAGACTGAGGTATATCACCTGGCTATAGGAAACTGTGTCACGCGATACTAGTGAAGTCTAAGGTATATCACCTAAACCTGACAAAGAGCTATTTTTGGACTATTTTATCTATCTTGCAAGTTTTAGGTTATCTATTTTATCTTGCAAGTTTCAGGTACATCTCTCATGTCTTCCTAGTCTCCCATTTTCATCCTTTCTCTTCTTTCTTCCTGCTTCTTTCTCTTCTTCCTAAAATTTTCATGTCTTCTTGATTCTTTTCCTCTTATTATCTAGTCTACCTTCTTCTATTTCATCTCTTCTATTCACTTCTTTCATGCTTGATTCCTCCTCTTCTAGAATCACGAGTTTCAACTATCTTGCTATAGAACCTCTCTTGAGAAGGGATGATCTCAAAATCATTGCTCAATTCGAACAGTATTATTTTTCCAACCATCCTACAAGTCATCAACTTAAGGCAAGATTAAACACAAAGATGCTTGAGTCTGACACCTTTGCTAGGATTATAGACATGATTCTCTCACAATCTCCTTCCAAACACTCTTTATCTTCTAGGTCTTCTCATCATTCCTCATCTTCCACATCTTGCCATGCCTTTTCTAGACATTATTCTCCTTCTTCAAGTTCCAAATCTTATCATGACTCTTCTAAACATTATCCAAATTCCTCATTATCCAAGTCCTCTTCCTACAATAAGTCTTTAATTTCCTCTTCTTCATGATCTTGTTCTTCCTCTACTTCCCCCAAGACTCTTGATTTTCTTCATGAGCCATACCATAATGAGCAATGTGAAAATCCTTGTAACACCTTTGATGACTATGATGATGGACATTGTAGTGATACTTATGACACCTCTATTCCTTAGAGTCATCCTAGTCATAGACTCATGCTTACTGAAAGTGGGTCGTCATATTGGAGAGATTGTGATGGTGATCCATATGATTTTGATTTCGAAAGAGAGTTTGGTTATATTTGTAGACAATACCTTGATGATGATCCATCTACTACTACTGAGGACTATGAAATGCAATGCGCTGATTATAAATGTTACTACTACAAGAATCTTTCCTCTAAGAATTCCACTGCTAAAAATCAAAATTGCACTTCTGAGAAAGATCATGTTATTGCTAAACCTTTGTCTTGTGATGGTCCCCTTCCATCCCCTACTTCTTCCAATACTCATACATCTCCTAAAGCTTCTGAGTCTTCCAAACCTTTCGCAAATCCTTCATCCACCAAAGATCCTAAGACTTTTCATGCAGTTGCCTACAATTATCCTCAAGGGATACCTCTTAAAGAAACTCAAGCTCACCTTCAGTTTGTTGCAAATACTTCTAATGATGCTAAATCGAAAGATCTTAAGCCTTTGTCTACTATACTACCTACTTCAACTAATTCTTCACCATCTCTTCTAAAGTCTTCCATACAATCCCAACATGCTTCCTTGTTCTTAGAAGTGGCTCCATGTCAAGAGGACTTTAAAAATGATAAAGAAAAGAATATAAAAAATATCAAGATCAAGAACCCTCCATGTCATCCAATTATTTTCATGATGTCTCTGATCCATTTCATGGTTCCTTTGATCCTCTATGCTCTTCTGCATTCATTCCACCATCTCCTAAGAAAGATCAAGCTACTACTTGCACCATTGAGCTTATTGACGATCAAAATAACCTTACCACACTTGCGCTTTTCAAAGATGATGTTTCCATTAAGGTTATTAAAAATGGTGTTGTTACTTCTGATGTAATGCCTATTGAAAATCAAAAGAAAGCTGATATGCTTATGCTACCCAATGATCCTTGTCAAGATCAAAATCTTCCATCTTCTTGTTCTATCACTCCATGCTCACTTCCGCTTTCTACTCTTCCTAAGTCTTTGCAAGCTTTGAACAATCCTATCAAAGAAAATGCTCCTATTCAAGCTGTCTACAATTCTATTAAAAATTCCAATGCTTACTCTAAAGATGCTGATATCTTTGGTTGTCATATAGATGCTGATGAACTTATTGATTATCCTTTTGCATCTTCCACTTCCATCCTTGGACCTCTCCCACCACTGCTAAGGGCTTCATGTCTTCCTTCCATCTTGGGTCCTTATGTCCCTTCACTTTCCCCTCCTAATTCTCCTAATTTATCATCCATCTTGGGTCCTTACGTCCCTCCATCTCCTATCTTTCCTCAAGATCAACATAGATGCATACCCTTGAATCCTTTTCATCCACTCACTCATCTAAACCAGTCATATCATCCTTCTTCTTCCACAAGTCCCAAGTCTTTTGGAAGTAACTTGAATGTTCAATACAAGAAAAAGAAGCAATACAAGAATCCATCAAAAAAAGATCACCATGTCTCCTCTAATTGACATGGATGCATAAAGTCAAAGGAGATATCTAAGAAGAAAAATACAAGACAAGTATGGGTTCCAAAATCCATCATTGACGATATTCTCTCTAAATCATCAAAAGGAAATAAAAAGTCTAAGGCTATATGGATTCTGAAATCTCTCTTGAAAGAGTCTAATGTTGAGAAACAAGTGAATTTGACATTCAAGCTTCCAAAGGCTTCCACTTCATCTTCTTCCAAAAATGATCTTCAATTCCATGCGCCTGAACCGCAACCTCTTTTAAACATTCACCATATTCCTTCTCGTATTCCTTCATTCACATTTCCTTCACCCTCTCACCACCCTTCAAGATGTGTGTCAATGTTGATCTTGCCTCCCTTTCTATCTCCCCTTTCACAATCCTTTCATTCACTATCCTTCTACCTTCTATCCTTTTTCCTCATTTTCCTATTCCTCATATCTTCCAACCTCACTTGCTTTACATAAAAACCTTATCCTCCATTTTTCTCTTCCATCTTCCTTTCCCTATCAGCATCTTTGAGCATATCATTTTGAATCCTTGGCATATTATGGTTTATCCTTTCAAGGAGCATTATCTGAAAAGCTTGCCTTCTTCCAAAAAAATAAAAAAAATGAAAAAAATGAAAAAAATTGAAAATGTGCCTTGGTGAAAACTTGGAAATAGGCACCTTGGTAGCAAAAGTAAAGAGAAATAAATTCATCCTATGGTGAAAACCACTCCCTTGTGGCACCTTGGATAAGTACCATGATGAAAACCTAGCAATCAGGCATCATGCGTAGTTCTTCTACATTTTTCATCCATTCCATCTTCTCTCTTTGATCTTGACAATGTTGACCTATACTTGAATATTTGGCTATCTTGTGAGCTATCTTACGATGATCTTGCTTTCATTCCATTCATGTTTAGCCTTCATATCTATTTTTCTCCATTCATTCTAGCTTGTTGCTATCCTCTTCCCCTTTGGTCTTTATCTAATAAAAAAGAGTAAAACATGATGCTATGAAGTCTCTTGACATGTCTACTCCTTTGGACTGCACCCTTTCCTACTCTTATACCATACTTTTGAGGCTTATCCTATGCTGTCCTTTCATTGCTTGTCCAAATATGCTTTTCATGACAATTTTTTCCCTAGCTTGGGTACTCTTGAGGAGTTTGCCTTTGAGGATTTCTTCCCTTCACTCTCCTTCATTCTCATGTCTTCCATCTCTTCCACTAGCTTGCTACTCCCTCTCGTTCCCCACCTTGCTAGATATTGGGACTGCATAATGTGATCTTGCTTGGGAGTTTGATGCCCATTCTATCTAGGGGAATTCTTTGTACATACTTTATGATCTTGAAAAAAAAAAAAAATTCATATATGATGCTGAAAAAATCTTAAAAATAAAAAAATTCAAATTTTTTTTTAAAAAATAGAAAAAGTGCCTTGGTGAAAACCTGCAAACAAGCGCCTTGGTAGAAAAAATACAAAAAAAATTATAAAAAGTCCTGAAAAAATTGCAATAAATCTATCAAGTGGTGAAAACCTGGAAACAGGCACTGCTTGAGACCCTCTGCACCTATGTCTATCAGTCTTGCATGGCGCTCCTTCGCTCCACTTCTCACTTTGCCTCTGCTAGCATGGAATTGATTCTTGTCTTAGTCTAGGGGGCATACATTTTTTTCAGCTTATCTTGGGTCTCTTTGTGCATCTGAGTTTCTTAGGCACCTCCCAAATGGTGTTTTTCAACACCACCCCAATTGTGTTTTTTAACACTACCCTAGTGTCAAGTGTTTCTCAACACTTATCAGATATCCTTCCCGCTATCTTGGATGATTCAATATTTCTCACTGGTAGATGTGATACTCAAATTTTGACTCTATGACCTACACACACACTTGACTCACTGAGATTTGTTTGACTTTATTTCTTTGTGTGCTGTCTATAATGATTTCTTTGCTAAGTGGTCTCTCCCTGAGAAGTTTTCAATGATGCATAGCTAGAAGATTGAGGGTATGAGAACATGTTTTATTTCTTTATCTTCTTGTGGGTATATTTTGTTGGTTCTCACTATCATGAGCATTTATGCTGGTCTTACTTGACACTGTGGACCTACAAGGTATTATCCTTGATTGTTTTGCAAGTGCATGCTTATAGTCATCTTGAATTTCTTGTGTCTCGATGCGGGCATAATCTTTCCATATCAAACTTAGGTAATCTCACTACACTAGTCATCTTGACCTACATGTCTCTGATGCCTAGGTGGGATTTCCACATTTTTATCTGATATAGATCATATTCAGATCCACATAGTTATGCTAGTGTGTATTGTATGATCTTGCGATGCTACCAATAACGCTCAATGATGAATATTAGATGTCTATTAGCATTGTGACCTTGCAAGTAAACCACTTTTCATGTAGCTTGCATTAGTTTAGTTTTGCATCTTGCATATGGAGAGAGCTCTCCTTTTCATCTTACGTGGACTTGTTAATCAACTACACTCACCTTTCGCTTCTTCTTAATCATGTCTTTCACTTCTAGTCTTTCATATCACATCATTTTCTATTCATTTCAGGATCAAAACCAAAATCCAAGTTCACCTTGATCATCCCAATCATCTTTTTCCTTCTTCCATGCAGTTGGCTAACCTTTTGAGGGCTGATCCTTCGATCTTTGCTGGGGCATTCTTCACCTCTTCATCCCCATCTCTTTCAAACTTCTAGTCTTTCATTCACTTTCAAATCCCAAGTTCAAATCCTCTCTCCATGGTGTTTACAGGTTGAGGGACCGATAGGTTCGTGCCCTGTGTCCCATGTGTGGGGCATATCTTCACTGCTTGATGGTTATTCTATTCTCTTTCTTCGATTATGATTTTTAGTGATTTTATCATGCTGCTCTTGCTTCTGCTTTCCCTCTACCTAGAATTCACTTTCGATCCCAAGGGGGTAGACACATCATATCTTATTGGCTATCTCTTTCCTAAGTGTTCAGTACTGTTGCTACCAGGCTGATCATGTAGGATTTTCTATTTTTCTGCACTTCATTCTTTGGAGTCAGAATGCTATTGCTTGCCTTCTTGGCTATCTCTTGCTTTCTTGGCTAATCTAAGTTGCTTTGTGATCCCAAATCAATCTCACATTTTAACTTCATTCTTTGACTGCATGTGTTCCCAGATCGATCACACATTAGTCAAAGAGAGGCAAATGTATACACCTAAAAATGGTCATCTAGACTATTAGCCTCGTTTTCTAAATCAACATTTGCTTATTCTTGATCAAATCCTAGCTCTATCATTTATTCAATTATTTTCTATGGGCTAACCATCTTATCCTAAGTCTTTATTTATTAAAAGGAATATTCCCTCCCCTTTTAATAAATAAAAAGCCCCCAACTTTTCCTCTTATCCTAAGTTCCACAAATAAAGCATTATTCTTATTTTATAAAAAAGGGAAAACCACTTTTTGTCTTATATGGACACAAAAGTCAACTCCTATTTTCTCATTGGAGGATATTTGTGCACATGAATTGCTCCTCTTTCAAGCTCCACCCTTGATTAAATCTTTTGCCTCTTAATCTCCATGGTCCATTCCTTCTCATTTCCTTTAAAAGGAGAGCTCTCTTCTTCATTCTAGATCCCCAACTTTTTATGCTAACTTTATGCTACAGGATTTCTAGGTCACTTTGGAGCTTTTGAAGATTTGGAGCATTCTTAGCATCTACATCTCATTCTTTCATTCTTAGGTTAGCTTCATATTTATGCTTTCTTAGATTAGCTTCATTTCTATACTCTAGATTAGCTCACATAGATTAATTAGCTTGGGTTGTAACACTTGCATATTTCTTTTCATATCTTAGCTTGCATTCTCATTTCTAGCATAGCATTGCATTACATTTTCATTCTTGATTCTTGAGGATATTGGCAATCTTGCCCTTGTCTTCATTGAATCTCCCATTGCATGGTTTACTAGCAAGGTTATAGGCTAAATAGCTTTAGCTAAGAGCATTCTTAAAAACCCTTGCACTCCATGCCTAGGGAGCTATGGATCAATTTGTGAGGGCTCATTCTTGAGTTTCCTTACATGTAATGATCCATAGAATTGTAACACAATTATAGCACACAATAGACACACCAACACCCAGGTCCCACTGATACATCCAGGAAAGATTCAAAATCAACAGTCGTCACATGATCGCAAGGGGATGGAATATTCTATGTGAGCATGTGATGACCACATGATCCTTAGGCAACTAACAACATGACCCCACCTAGGCCCACTGATGCCACTTCATTAATCCATTGGCCAATGAGGAACCGCCAACTATGCTTAGGTGTCACCCTGGACCCACAATCAAAATGCTATGTCACAAAGATAAGATCAATGACCATCATAAATTCACAAGCCTCTGACACATATCATGAGAAGATACACCCACTATCAAGTGGAGATGGTGTCAAAGAGCTGGGCCCAAGAAAATACAAAGCTGAAACATAGGAGAAATTAAAGCTTAGGACTTAGGCATTTGGGAAGAATATTAGGTGCAGGGGACATAGGAAATATTAAACTCGCCATGGGTAGAAACTTAGGAAAAATTAAAGGGGACCCCACCAGACATGAAAACCTAACCGCTGAATAGCTTGAAGGACTTAAATTAGCACATGCAGATTAGGATTATAAGTGACGCACAAAAAGTAACATGAAAATAGAATAAGGCCAAGGCTTTTCAAAGGGTTTGTATGTAATGGCTAGTTTTTGAATTTTTTTTTTTGTTAAGGGCTCCTAGCCAGAAACATGAAAAATGACACAGAGACCAGGGGAAAGATGCTAGGGCAATGAAAATTTTGCATGTGCTAACAATGGCTCTGTCTAGGGATGTATGCCTCCTGCAAGCATAGAAATGACTTAGGATCACTGGTTTAAAGTAGACCATCCCACTGGAAAAAAAAAAAGTAGACAACAGGGAACAAGCAAGGCAGAATAGGCAATAGGACCAAAAAGTGACAAACCAGGACAAAATAAGGTAGGGGCAACCAACCTATTTACAAAATCTACAATATATACAAAACTAACTACTATTCATGGAAAATAGAATACCTCAATTGAAGTATTTCTTCAAGAATTGTCCATGAACTAGCAATTCTTGAATATCACCATTTAATTCTTTCACAATATATGAATCTTGGCCTCATTTCTCATGAATTAGATATGGCCCTAACCAAATTGGATCAAATTTACCATGCTTTCCTTTATCCTCCAATCTAGAATTCCAAACTAACACCAAATCACGATGTTCAAATTTTCTGTCAACAGTCCTCTTATCATATAAATTCTTAACCTTCAATTGCAATTTGGCATTTCTTGCAAATGATTCTCTTCTAGTCTCATCCAACCTAATGAGGTCCTCAATTCTCAACTGCATCTCACCATCTATGTCATCATCATATAGCTGAATAAATTTATACATTTCCAATAAGTTATTCCGAGACATTCTTGCATGAATTCCATATACTAGGTCAAATGGTGCACAACCAATTGCCCTTTTCATAGTTACCCTATCAACCCATAGAGCTAATAGCAGCTTTGAATTCCATACCCTCTTATTCTTTTCAAGAATTCTCTTTAAGATTTTAATCAAACTCTTATTAGTAGATTCTGCCTAACCATTCCCTTGTGGATGATAAGGTGATCAATTAGAAATTTGAATTCCCAAACCTTTGCAAAAGTCCTTATATTTAGCAGACCTAAAGCACATGGCATTATGACTTACTATTCTCTCAGGGCACCCAAACCTTATAACAATATTATTCATCATAAAATCAATTACCACCTTACTAGTTGCATTTCTTGTAGGTATAGCTTCTACCCACTTTGTAAAGTAATCAATGGCAACTAAGATACATGAGTGTCCTCCACTTGACTTGTCTAGTATCTCCCCTATGAAATCTATTCCCCATTGTTGGAAAGGAGCTTGAACTTCTACTAGTCTTAATGGCACATTACCTAAAAATTTAAGCTTAGCAGAGAACCTTTGATAAGCATCACACCTCCTCACCAACTATTCTGCATCCTTGAAGATTGTGGGCCACCAAAACCTTGCTCTCAAGATCTTATGAGTAGTTGTTTTACCCATATAATGCCCACCACAAAATCCCTCATGCATTTCTTTCAATAATATTTCAGCCTGATTTTCATCTACTCATTTCAATAGTATGCAATCCAAATTCTTTCTATACAATTTACATTTCACAATTACATACTTGATGACCTGTAACTTCAATGTCCTCTTCTGATTATCATTCATGTTATTTGGACATCTCATATTTCTCAAGTAATAGATAATATCTTGATACCAGATACATTCATCCATATCACATGTGTAATCAATTTCAGCATGATTTACCTAATTTGCATCAAGATTGGATTGAGCCATCAGTTTTTCCAATCCGTTTCCTCTAACCAACTTAGTAATCTAGACCTCAACATTGAATTCTTAGATCCTATTGATCCATCTACATCTTCTTCCAGACACCTCCTACTGTGAGAAAATATCCTTCACAGCTGCACTTGGCACAAAAGCAATCACAACTGCTCCCATCAAGTAACACCTAAAAGCCTTGATTTCCTTCACAAGTGCATAAGCCTATTTTTCATTTATGTCATACTTCAATTTAGCAGCTTGCAAAGATTTACTAAAAAATGCAATAGGCTACTCAAAACCATCCTTATTCTTTTGTAACAAAATTGCAGTAATAGTGTGAAAAGATGCAAAGGAAAAGATATGCATGGGGACATTATAATCAGGTTCCTTAAGCACTGGTGCATCTTTGATAGCCCACTTGATATTTTTGAAAGCCTCATTAGGCTCACCTTCCCAATTAATTGTAGATCCCTTCTTCAACATTTTAGAAATAGGTCTAGTAACCTCTGCAAAATTTTTCACAAACCTCCTTAAGAAATTGACTTGGCCAAAGAAGGACTGAATTCCTTTAACATTCTTTGGTCTCTAAATTTTATCAATGGATGCTACCCTCTCAGGGTCAATTCTCACTCCTTGCTTCCCAACTAAGTGGCCAAGCAACTTACCTTCAATGACACCAAAATCACATTTCCTTGGTTTCAGAGAAATGCCAAATTCCAAGGTCCTTATGAATATTTTCTCTAAATGAGTACAATGGTCTTCTTCCTTCTTGGAGTAGGTAGTTAGATCATCTTGGTATACAACAAGGAAATCATTAATAAAATCTAAAAAGGTGACATCCATTGCCCTCTGAAAAGTAGCACCAGCATTTGTGAGGCCAAAAGGCATTCTCACATAAACATATGTCCCCCAAGGTGTTGTGAAAGCTATCTTGAATTTCTCTGATTCCTTGACTATGATCTAATTGTAGCTAGAGAAACCATCCATCATAGACATCAATTCTGATCTAGTTACTCTCTGAAACATAGCTTCTATATTGGGCAGACAATAATTATCCTTTAATGAGCTGATGTTCAGATTCCTAAAGTCCACACAAAGCCTAATGTCACCATTCTCTTTTCTCATAGGAACAAAGTTTGACACCCAAGAAGAATATCTTATAGGCTTGATAATGCTAGCATCTCTCAACTTCATTAACTCTTCTTCCATCTTGGGTGCCAAAGTGGGATTAATAGGCCTTTTTTTTTTCCGGAAAGGTTTAGCATCTTCTTTCAATGGAATAATATGCTAAAACAAATCTTCTCTATAAACCTTCAGGTCATCATATGACCATGCAAAAACATGCCTGAATTTTCTCAATAATTCAATCAAATATTTCTTTACCTTTTGAGATATATCTCTACCAATGTATACTTTCTTAGGTGCCTCATGTGCTCCAAGATTTATCTCCTCCAGGTCAGCATGATCTTCTCTTCTAATATTCTTTTGAACTCTATCCTGATTATCAAAGACAGTCTCCAAAACAACAAGCCCCTTGGGCACCTTGTTATTTCTAAGTTGAATGACCTCATTGCCAAAGACAAACTCCCTTCCCTCTACTGACCCAACCAAGGCCGAAAAATCAAATTCTTGACCATAATAATGATCCTCACAACCCATAAACTTCAAGATATCATTATCATCATCAAAAACTTGCCAATTTTCAATATTATCTAGTATACTAGGCCTAGCCTGAATTTCAACTTTAGAGATACCAAAAAATGTAATATCATTGGGATTGATTGCAATATTGGCTAACATGTCAGCCATCTTATTATTACTCCTATCCTTCCATTCAATATTGAAGGCATCAAAATGTTCAATCAAATCCCAAATTGCATTCCTATATTGCTTTAACCTCCTATTTTTGGAAGCATATATTGACCTGGCTTGGGACACCACCAACTTAGAATCACCAACAACACTTAAACACTTAATACCATGGTTTTGTGCAAACCTCAATCCTAACAACAAAGCTTCATATTCCACTATATTGTTGGTACAAAAGAAATTCAATGTGAAACAAAACTTGTAGGTGTTTCCATCAGGAGAAATAAGTAAAATACCTGCTCATACACCATCTTTGCAATTTGCACCATCAAAGTACATTACCCACAAATCACCCTTCACATAATCAACACTTACCTCAACAGAGATAGGTGACAAAATAGGTTCCTCTTCAAATACAGGGATCTCTGCCCTAAAAGCATTAATATCAATATCCACAAAACATGTAGTTTCATTATCAATATTTCTCTCAATCATGCGCCATACTCTTGCCTCTCATTCAATCTTGACAAACTGATCATCAATCTTGAAAGTGGCATAGGATAGATCACACTATAAACTTCCACCCATGGTAGCACTCCACTTTCTAGATAGCAGCATCCCATAATGAGGAGGGATATCCACCACCAAAACACTCATTGTTAGCTCTTTCTCTGGATATGCTACCAGCTTATATGGCATTGCAGTGATAGTCCCAATAACTGGTACCTCCCTCTAATCCATTGCACAACATCCACCTTGCACTGTATCAAATTTAAGGCTCAACTTCTCCATGATTTTGAAAGGCATGATAGTATTAGACGTGCCACTATCAATCATACAATTTCTCAACTTCATTCCATTCACAAGGATACTCAAAAAGAATGGATCAATATTTTCAAGGCTAGCATTGACAAAACTATCCAAGTATATTGGAGGAATTTGAGACACAATTCCCTGGGTATCAACACCTTTAAAAGCCTTATCCTGAGATCCATTGCTTGCAACATCATTTCTATGAACATTATCTACCCATGCAATAGCTTTGTCTTTGTGTTCAGGGATCCTCAACAATTCTGACAATGGAACCTTAACTGTAATTTGGGACAATACAAATAACATATGAACATGAGCAGAAGAAAGAATCTCAATCTACACTGCCTTAATATCCTTTTGCTTATCTCACACATTAGGTGTATTGGCCACCCTCATTTTTTCAATCTTATCCATTGTGTTAACTGGCCTCTCAATCTCACTAGAGATATTTTCAATTCCAACTCCCTTAGGCTCACAATTCTTACCTTTTACATTCTTGAATTTCACCATGTGATCACCTTTTGATTTGTTCTCACTAAGCTCTCTAGAGTTAGTACTCTTTATAAACATTCCTGCAGCTTTCACATTTGTATTCCTTGCCACCATGCCTCTAGTTTGCACTTGGGCAGTCATTTCTATAGTAATCCTATCCATCTATTCTTTAGAAGGTCTTCTTAAATTTACTAGCTCAGAAAAAGAGTTCATGTTACATGTCTTCCTATCAATATCTTCATTATCAAAAAAAACTTCTTGATGAAAAAGGGCCTGATTGTGTCTCTTTACATTTACATCTGCCTCTTCATCAAAATCAAAATCATCTTCACATCCTAGATATGAAGAAGCCATGTTGCATCCAACATCATCTTGATCTTCTTGTTGATCTATCTCCTCATTGCCACAATCTTGATTTGCAGCCATAGAATGTGCAACCACACAATGCTCTACAGAATGAGGGGACTGGCATGCAACACACCAAGGTATGTCCTCCATGGCATTTATTGAATCCTTTTGTAGAGGGTCAGGGACACCTCTATCATTTTTTCCTCTCACAATAGGGACAATAGGCTTGTCATCTTTCCATTGGGTGTTGTAGGGGTAGTTTTGCAATCTATTCTATTTGTTAAAATTCTTGTTGAATTGAGGCCTCTTATTGGTAGGAGCACTGATGTTCCTATTTGTAGGTGCCTTCAAATATTTCAATGCATTAAGCACCTTATCCAATTTATCTTCCTCTTTCCTCCTAGCTCCAACATTCTTATCATTTTCCTTTTTGTATTTCTTGTCCCCAAACAACTTTGGGTCATCTCTCTTTCCACCCAATTTTCTTGATATTTTCATATTGTTCTCAATGTTGACAACAATCCTAAAAGCATTGCGAAGAGTTCTTGGTTCTTTGTCCCTCAACAAATATCCCATCTTTCCATCAAATGCATTGAAGTATGTGGTCAGATATACATTGTCATCTAACCGCATAACTTGGAACAACTTATGCATACCCTTCTAAAATCTCATGTTGAATTCAGCTGGAGTCTCATTCTGATTTTTCCTTATGGTATTGAATTCATTCAACATGAAACTAGCATTAGGCCTATCACCATATTGCTCTTTAAAACATCTCTCAAAAGAGTCCCAAGTATCAATACATTAGTCAGGAAGTCTCTTAAACCAATCTCTAGCATCCTCCATTAGAGATTGAATAAATAACTTCATGACCACATCCTCATGCTCTACCTCATAATCATTAAGCATATCAACAAATAACCTAAGATGCTCCTCACAACTAATAACATTATTACCAGCAAACTTAGGTACCTTATCTCTAATATCATTTGGAAAATCATTTGGGTAGCCAGGAATTCCATCAAAACTAATTTGCCTATAGCCTTCTAATTGCATAGGTCTTCTTTGAAAAATTGAACTAGTGTTAACCCTAGGATCAACATTAGCATCTGCATTTTTATTTATTTGTGCATTTGACTGCTTCCTAGGATCAGCACCTATCCTAGCAGATGAGGAAGGAATTGAACTAGTAGCATTACTAAGTGGAATAGTAGCAGTCATAGATGGCATACCTAGTTCAATAGTTGATGGGCCAAGAGCATTAGATGATGAAACCTTCAAGAATTGGATCTTTCTTCTCTTTTCTATGATGGAAGATTCAATTTCAGCCCTCTCTAATTCTCTTGCAAGGTCCTCATCTTCTTTTCTTCTTCTCTCCATTTCTATGTCCTTATTTAAATTGGGTGGTGGGACCTCGGGTATTGTTAATGATTTACTTATTTGATGTCCCAACATCTTTTGCTTTCCTTTCTCACCAATAGAAACATCAGGCCTAGTGATCTCACACCTATCTTTATCTCTAGGCAAAGGCACATAACTTTTCACTTGTCTAACCATAAGGCCTTCCCTATCAAATTCATGATCTTGTAGTAAGTGCTCTTGCTCACTCCTCAAGGCATCAAGATCACCAAAGATATCATGCTACAGAGTTTTAGGTGTAGAAGAAAGCAACTTGTTTCTCTCCTTCATTTCATTAATCTTTCTAAGGAGAGACTGTCTTTGTATTAGGGCATTCACCTTTTTAGCCTCTCTCCTCTTGTAACCTCTTATGTATGGCATACTACTCTGCCAACTACAACCTCAATGCATTTAAATCGTCAGCATCTACCATAATGTCATCAGAACCTGACGACACATCCATATCAAAAGGATTTTTATATGGGAAGTGGACTTACCTTGGTCTCATTGGTTCTCTTCTGAAATTTTCCCTATTAAGATCTAAATCAATCTCCAAACCCATCTCTCTAGCTTGTTCATCTTGACCTGTAGGCAATGGACCTTTATCCTGAAATATAGCTTCTGGGGTATCATAAAATCTATCTTTAGAGTGACCACCATCTGATCTGTGAACTCTATCCTATGAACCCTCCTCACTTGAGGAAACATGTGGTGCTCTACCTCTAGTACTTCTTTGTTCTATGATGGGAGCACTAGTGGAATCACCATTCCTTCTAATGAAAATCTTCTTCTCCTGTCTAGGCAATTGCTCCAGAGTGACCTCTAGATTCTTTCTGACAAAGGACTCAATATTCCTCCTCTTATCCATGATTTACAATATATAGCACTGGTTCTTAACCCTTTTGAGTCACAACCCACCTAGATGGGAAATATTTACTTGAAATACAATAGGAAAAAAAGAGTGCACTTACAACCTTTATTTCTAGACTCTCCCCAGCAAAGTCACCATTTTTGTTGGGAGTTCCCTTTGATCTTCAACTTGTAGATTTATACTTTGATGGATAAATTTAATATAACTTTGACTCTATCACCACTCCAAAGTATAAAAGGAAGAGGGACAATTAACAAGGATCAAGAGAGATCCTCCTACACTTTGAGCCTTATTGCTCAGGTAGGTGTACCCTTGATTCACTTCTTGAAAGGAATCACTAAATGATATACAACTATATGTTCTTTACTAACTGCTTTAAGATTTTATCATTTGAATGTTTGTGTGTGTGGTTGATGACAATGAAATGCCTCTAGAGGATGGACCAGTGCCTTAACCTAGGGCAAAGAGTCACCTAATTACATACATCAGCTGAATACCTTAATTGAAACACAACTAAATCTAGGATAAGTGCTTTGCCTATTACCCCTCTCCCTCAAACACAATGACATCAAATTCCTACTTGGTTGCAAACTCACTAAACCCACCCAAAGGACTTTAATCCTAACATTGTTAGGAACTCAGAGATGACTTCACAATACTCTTTGTTTACCATATGCTAACACACTTTGTGACATTAACATATATGAGCTTAGAAATGAAACAAGAAGACATAGAGAAATGAAAGATTAAAACTCAATAGTATCTTCATTAACATATTTAGGATCAATATACAATGAAAACAACACAAAGGTAGGAAAGAGACCCAAAATCCAACTCCTCTATCAGCATAAAACCATCAACAACTAGGGACCAAAAGAAAATATTTTGGAACCCCCTTAAAATCAAAATTTCTGCAACTTATACTCCCTAGTCATCTTGGAATTCTCAAAGAGAATGTAACAAGCCACGGATGACTCAGGGTTAGGGTTTCAACCACCCAACCAACTGGGAATGGTCAAAAAGTTATTACAAGGGTGGAAACCTAGAAAACTAGGAGAAAGAAAATCCTGGAAAGATCCTCAATCATGATAAATTCTCTGTGAAGGTACTAAGGATTACAAAAAACACTAAAAATGCCAACCCTGCAACATGCCCTGAGCACAAAACCACATAGTACAAACCCTACAGATGATCACTCAACACCCTAGACCACACTGCAACAGTAAGCACTACCAAACCAATTGAAATGAGCTGTTAAAACCATAACTTCTGGTACTTCCTATTGCTAGAAACCCTTCTGCAAATTCAAATTTGAAAACAAATGGCTACATTAAGGTTCTTGCAGCAAATTAGTGGTCACCATTTGAATTTAAAACAACTTTAAGTCCTAACTATCTGATTATTCCACTTCATGGGTTACATTTTTACTTTATGAAAATCTAGCATCTAGAAGATCAATGTCTGTCTTAAGATCGCATAGACCTGGAAGATTCTATCAGAACATACGCCATCCATCGATTAAGAATCTTACCCTGCTTGGAAGAAAATAGCCCCACTAACACAATACAGTCATCAACATGCGGACCAATCAAAACACTCTAAATCAGCTCCATCTAACACTGGGACCACTGCCAAAGATACGTCTGGGACAAACGAGATCAATGGCTGGTGTAAGATCTCAAGCCTCTGATAGATTCCATGAGAACTTAAGCCCATCATTAGATGGATTACAGATGTCAGGATCCATTGACCCATTAAAAAATTTGGTCCCACTGACACATGATGAGTTGTTTACCCATGGACCAATCAAAACTGCCAATTGTACCAACATGTCATTGGACCCACAAAGAGATAAATCCCGCCTGGAAGATCAGATGGATGGCACATCATCGCATGTGTTAGAAAAAAGCCTTCAAAACATATGCTGACCATCGATACTTTGAAACGTCAAGACCCCTCTGACAGACACACCAGCACCTAGGTCCCACTAATACATCCAGGAAAGATTTGAAATCAACGGTTGTCAGATGATCGTAAGGGGGTGGAATATTCCACACGATCATGCGATGACCACATGATCCTCAGGTAACTGACAACATGAACCCACCTGGGCCCACTAATGCCACTTCATTAAATCTGTTAGCTAATGAGGAACCACCAACTATGCTTAGGTGTCACCCTAAACCCACAATTGAAACATTGTGTCTCAAAGATAAGATCAACATCCATCGTAAATTTTCAAGCCTCTGACACATATCATGAGAAGATACGCCCACCGTCAGATGGAGATGGTGTCAGAGAGCCAGGCCTAGGAAAATACAAAGCAAAAACATAGGAGAAATTAAAGCTTAGGACTTAGGCCTTTGGGAGAATATTAGGCGCAGGGGACATAGGAAATATTAAACTCATCGTGGGTAGAAACTTAGAAAAAATTAAAGGGGACCCTGCCAGACATGAAAACCTAACTGCCAAATCGCTTGAAGGACTTAAATTAGCACATGTAAATTATGATTATAAGTGACCCGCAAAAAGTAACATGAAAATTGAATAAGACTAGGGCTTTTCAAAAGGTTTGTATGTAACGACTAGTTTTTGAATTTTTTATTTTTTGCTAAGGGCTCCTAGCTAGAAACATGAAAAATGACATAGAGACTAGGGGAAAGATGCCAGGGCCATGAAAATTTTGCACGTGCTAACAATGGCCATAGATAAGGATCTGGACAAGTTTGAGGAAGCCTTTGTCAGTACCCAAGAAGCTAAAATTCTTTGTGGTAGAAAATCTCCAAATCCACAAGAAATTTTGATTGAGGACATCACAGACAAAGAAGGTGAAAAGAAAGAAAAAGAAATAGAAAAGAAAGAAAATATAGTAAGAGTTAAGAAAGAAATAATGGATAGCACTCCCATCAATCCATCACCCTTTACATTGTTGTCAAGTTTGACACCTAATACAACTAGTTTGGACTCTTGGGGAGAAGAAGATCTGATAAAATTCAGCATTCTAGCCATGGAAAAGGCCAAAGAATAACAAGTGATGAGGAATCCCATCCTAGTAGAGTCAGTAAAAATTCTGAATAATTTATTGCCAGAGGACAAGAAACTATCAAAGATACCCTCTTTTGATGATGTGAGGACAATCATCTCACATTTCAAAAGTAATTTCTCAATCCTTGAAGAATCTACATCCCTATTTGCAGAGGAAAATTACCTTAAGAAGAGGTTGAGTGAATTAATGAGAAACTTTACACTTGACCTAAGCTCACTCAAGACTAGTCAAGCATCCTTAAAAGGGTTTTCAAATCAAGGAAGAAGAGTCATTATAGAATGCATGGATCAAGATAAGCTTACTGATTCCCATTTCAAGAAAATAAAAGAGGCAGAAGCTATGATTGAGCAAATCAAGAGTTTAGTGAAAGACACATCCTCAAATGTAAACATGTGTAGTAATGTAAACCAAGGTCAAATAGATAAGATTGAGAAGGTAAAAAAATAAATGTCAAAGATCAAGGCAAGGCAAACATAGCTCAGGAATGCTCTTGCACCCTCTAGATAGTAAACTCTTTGATCACATTTTTGAAGAAGGAGATCCAAAACCTAAAGATAAAATATCCAAATATTTTCCCTCAGTAAGTATGTTTAGATATAGTTTTTGAAAAACCTTTGTTATTAATGTCAAAGGAGGAGTTGTGTATAGAATATGGATAGGGATATATAAGTGTGTGTATATAAGACAAAAAAAAATTTGTATTAAGGGACAGTTAGTAACTTGGCCATATTCCTTTGTTGCCATCAATGACAAAGGGGGAGATTGTTGGAAAGTTGACTATACTATTGTATATGATTTAATATAGTGTTTTCATTATGGAAACAAACTCATATATTATTTTAGAGTCAGTGTACTTGATAAGAAGATTAGAAATCAGCTAAGTGTTGAAGACTATACAGTATACAGAGTACCAGAGACTCAGAGCATCAGCACACGTTGTTGGAGATTTGCAAGCAGGCCAGCACTGACTATATGTTTGTCATTGATGACAACATATGGAAAGTAGCATGTGTGTAAGTCTTATGCAGTAAGATTTCAATATATGTAGCATGGACATGATATCAACATGATATCATGGGCATAGAGGTTAACTATTAGTATAGATAGTTATATAGCAGCTTGTATTAGTAGTGTCCTTGACAGAGTAAGAGGAAGTGTTCTATGTATGGTTTTTCATAAAGTTATCATGGAGCATTGCACGCTTGGATATATGTTGAAGACATGTTAGTGATATTTTATTTATGGATGCATAGTCTGATATTCAGTAGAAGTGAAGTTATGCAGTTGTTATTCACTAGTAGTAGTTTCCTATGTTTATTCAAAAGAGCTGATAGAGATTTTATTGGTTTAGGAGTTGCAAAAATCTATGGGGTATGTTCCCTTGGAGTTAATATTAGATTAGAGTAATTGATGTTTTATTAAGAGTGCATGAAGTAATTTAGCTTAAGGAGAAAGATCCAATTGTTTTGGTAGAGATGACAGTGTGTAGCGTGCATCTATAATTATCTTATTTGGATAAGTCCCAGATTGCGTTGCGTGCATAGTAGAGCCAATAGAATGTTTATATAATTTTTTTATGGTTTCTCTAATATGATTTCAAGGTGATTATAACAAGCTAACTTGATCATATCATTTAGAGAGAAGATATTTATAGGCAGTCATTTGTGATTGTTGAAGTGTGGTTCAAGGTTAATTAAGAAGAGAAGAGAAGAGTGTGTGAAGTGTGGAACCATTAGAAGAAGGTCTATGTGACCAAGAAGAGTACTTGTGCTATACATTGGAACTAATCCAGACAAGCAAGTCAAAGCACAGTTCACCAAGATCTAGATATAGTGTGTATCTATTACTCAGAAGGTTGTAGCCTTTTCCCCTTTTAGCAGTGAGCTCTTGGATAGTGTGTCCTCTCCCCTAATAAGGACTATTGTAGAAGACGTCTAATAGGGTCTGACCCTTGACCAGGTCTACTGTACTTAATATATTGTAAAGCTACTCCTAAGAGGGTAAATGACCTTCTAACAAGGATCATAAAACACTAGTACAGAATATTAGTGGGCATCAATTCCCACTGGGGTTTTTACCTATTTGGGTTTCCCCATAACCAAAATATTAGTGTTGTGTTCATGTCTTCTTTCATTGTGTTTATAGTTTTTGTTTAAGCATACTTAATTGGATAAAGAATTGAATCTTTTAGATAACTAATTCAGCCTCCCCTCTTAGTTATCTCTTGGGACTATTCCTAACAATTGGCATTAGATCCAAGTGCCTCGAAGAGAAAGTTTAATAGCTTGACATTGATTAGATGGCATACTTCAGAAAAGAAAGTCCTAAGTTTGATGGAGAGAATTATCTTGATTGGAAGAACAAGATGGTGACTCATTTGCAGTGCATTACTTTTAAAGTTTTTGATGTAACTATCAAAGCAGTCAAGATTCCTACCTGAGAATATCTTGGAAAGGATGATGCTACTGAAAGGAAAAGGAAATTGTTTCATTAGAATTCTATAGTTAAAGAAGCCCTAATTAGCACCCTATCTGATAGTGAATTTTTAGAGATAAACAAAGTAGACACTGCCTATAAGATATGGAAGCACCTAGAAGACATGTTTGAAGGTGACAAACAAGCAAAGGATGCATGTAGAAAAACATGGAAGAAAAGATACAATGCATTAGAAATGTTTCCTAAAGAAAACATTAGAGTTTATAATCAAAGGGTCAATGAAGTAGTTGCTGGAATCAAGAACAATGGTGGAGAGATCTTAGAAGAAGACATCATGGACAAGTTGATGACTACTCTCACTCTAGAATATGAAAAAAAGATCAACATCCTTGATGAGACCAGGTAGCTTACATCTAATTTCAAGAGAGAGACTTTGATCAACAAGATCTCAGCTTTTGATATTTCAAGATTAAAGACAGAACCAAAAAATGAGATAGCCTTCAAAGCAATAGTTCATGGTAAGAAATCTGCAAACACTTCTAGTAATTTTGATGATGATGATGAAGATAAAAATGTAGATGATTTTATTGCTATGATTTAAAAAGAGAAAAGAAAGGAAAAGGAAAATATGAAGGTCAGTTACCATTTAAGTTCTTTTCATGTAATAAGATCAGTCACTTTGCATCTAAGTGTCCTACTAGAGCTAGAAAGTTCAAAAAAGATTACAAACCTAAGTACCCTAAGGAATGTTACTATGCTGGAGATGGATTTCATGATGATGAATCAAGAGAAGAAGAAATTGGATTCATTGTTATGGTAGACAAAATGATTGATAAGATAAATCACAAAATTGAGAAAGAGGAAGAAGAGGTAGCATTAATCTCCCAAGTAGATATAAGGATAGACTAGATTATAGATAGTGGTTGTCCATATTACATGATAGGTGATAAAGGTAGATTTGTTCATCTGGACAAATAGAATGGTGGTATGGTTAGATTTCGAGACAACACTCCTAAACCCATAGTTGGTAGAGGATCCATCACTTTGGATGGAAATAATAGTATTGATGATGTTGTCTATGTTGATGGTTTGGAATGTAACCTTCTTAGTGTTGGATAGTTACTTGGAAAAGGCTATTAGTTGGAGTTCAAAGATGACAAATGCATCATAGAAAAAAAGGATGGTGTTATGATTGCATCAGGTTCAAAGACAAGAGGTAATGTTTTTCAGATCAATTCAAAAGCAAGTTGTTTTGTTGCTAAAGTTGATGATAGTTGGTTGTGGCATAAAAGACTATGTCATATCAACTTTGATAACATAGTAAAGATAAGCAATGTCAAGGCAGTAAGAGATCTACCTAGCATAGCAAAGCTAGTTAATACTATATATAGGGAATGTGTGATGGGAAAACATGTGAGAAATCCATTTAGGAGCAAGCTCAATTAAATAGAGAACAAGTTGGATCTGATTCATACTAACCTATGTGGTCCAACTCAAACAAGATCATACTATGGTAAAAGATATTTTATTTTGTTTGTTGATGATTATACTAGGATGATGTGGGTTGTGTTCTTGAAAGATAAGTCAGAAGCATTTAAGAAGTTCAAAATATTCAAAGCTAAGGTCGAGAATGAATCTGGACTAAAGATAAAATCTTTAAGATTGGATTGAGGAGGAGAATTCACCTCTAATAGATTCTATGAGTACTGTGAAGAACATGGCATAAAGAGATAGTTGAGTGCACGTAGAACCCCTTAGCAGAATGGAATTGCAAAGAGAAGGAATAGGATCATCCTTCATATAGAGCATACCATTATGATAGAAGGAAAATTTTCAAAGACCTATTGGAGAGATGCAGTCAATACAACAGTCTATACCATCAATAGAATTCAATTGAGGCCTGGTGCTGACAAAACACCATATGAGCTTTGGTTTGGTAATGTTCCCACAGTAAAATACTTTAGAATATTTGGAAGCAAATGCTACATCAAGAGAGATGAAGAAGTAGGCAAGTTTGATACAAGAAGTGATGAAGGTATTTTCCTTGGTTACTCTACTAAAAGTAAAGCTTATAGATGTCTCAATTTAAGATTGAAAAAGATCATTGAAATTGCTCATGTTAAGATTGATGAAAATTTCATGGTTCAAGAAAGATTTCATGATTACTCACCTATGATTGAATAAGAACCTAGACCCTTCATTAGTGAGATAGTTATTGAAGAAATGTTTGATAGCATTGATGTACTATTTAATGACCTAGAGACAAGTGAAGAAGAAACTCCTAAAGCTAATGAGTCAGCATTAACTA
>BSBK01010022.1:7500-72500 GCA_027943335.1 Chamaecyparis obtusa | reverse complement strand
TTTTGGATGCTTTTGGTAGATTTGCTTTCGGAACATACATCTGTGCTCACATAGTAATTAGGCCCTATGAACACTATTTGTGATTCTTGAGAGATTGGATTCCTAGCGAAATCTTTCTTGACGATAGAATCCTTGTAGGTAGGGAGGATACTTAGTGCGTTTCACATTCAACTTAGTTAGTGAGTCTTCTCTTATTGATATACACATTCTCTCTCCGGAGAGGTTGATAGATCACGTGGGGTTGATATCACGAGCTTTGGTGAATCAAAATTGGTTAGTGCGTCTTCTCTTATTGATTGATACATTCTCCCCCCGGAGAGGTTGATAGATCACGTGGAGTTGATATCACAGACCTTGGTGGAACAAAACTTTGTCTTAGCGTGTCGGATTAATCTACTTGCTTTGTTTGGGTTAAAAGTGAAGAGGTGTCAAAACCTTGAATCTGGAGCCAAGTCCCCTTTGTAGTATACTATTGTGAGTCATCTTTAGAGAGGGTTAACCGTAGCGGACAATCCCTTCAGAGGGCAAACTGCATTGACGGAACCTCAAGCGGTAATAGCCATTTTTGCCATGGTAGTGACAACCGCTATATAAATGTCCTTGTGGAAGAAATCTCCATGGGTATGGTTCATTGTTGGGTTGTCAGATCTCCCTAGCAGCTCTTGAAGATTAAGTTCTCGGACTGTGTCAAAACCCTGGTGCGCCGGGATTGGAGTTCACCCCTTTGAATCATAAAAGTTGCAGAGTCAAACCATTACTAAAAACCCTAGAGAGGCCAATTTTTCACTTTCAGGTATATGTGCGTTATTGCAAAACTTTTTCAGAACATACACAATTAGTACTCTCAGGGATTAGCACAATTTGGTCACTTGATTGTTCATGCGCAAGGTTTCTTTTGCCCTTGTTCATTGTTTTCAGACGTGCTTGGAATCACTTGCTTGCTGTTCTGCGTGCTTATTTATCTACTTGGCTATTAAAAACGATCAAATCTGGTATAACCTTCAAAATCTGGACAATATAATTTGCAAACAATCCAAAACTGAAGACCTTAGATTTTGCAAAAATTGACGTAAAATCTTTTCTGGAGTCAAAAGTCATTTCAAGAAGTCAAAAGTCGTACAAGTTTTGTCAAGTGTCATTTCAGTATTACCCAACTGTCGTATGAGTTTAGCAACTATCATTTCATAGACTACCCAGTGTCATATGAGTCTGCAGAGTGTCGTTTGGAAAAATTTGAGAAAGTTGTCAGAAATTGTCAAATTGCAAGATATCCAATGTTTCCAGCCTAGTTCCAGAATCTGTCAAAAATATCATTGTGTCAAGAACAAATCAGTAGCTATTGAGAATCAGTACACATGTCTCAAAGAATCAGTAAACAAGAGGAAGAAGCTCTGATCGCCACTATAATGAAACAGATACATGCTATGCAAGTCCAGCTTGACAAACTTGGGAAAGAAAAGGAACCTCTATACTCTTTTCCATTTGATAAAGACTTGTACATGTCACCATGCCCCCGAAAAAAATTTGAGCAATATGATACCTCTTCCACAGAGAGTGACACATCTAGCTTTGGAGACTATGATGACTATGACGACAGACAATGTAATGATACCTATGACACCTCTATTCCTAAGAGTCCTCCTCATCGTTCATTCCTACTTACTACAAATGGGCCGTCACATTGGATAGATCATGATGGTGATCCATATGATTCTGATTTTGAAAGAGATTTTGATGGCTTTTGTGGACAATACCTTGATGATGATCCATCTACTACTGTTGAGGACTATAAAATACATCGTGCTAGCTTGAAACGTCAATATTATAAGGATCTCTCCTCTAAGAACTCACAGACTGAAAATAAAGATTACACTCTCAAGGAAGATCATGTTAATGTTGGACCTTTGTCTTGTGACGGTTCCCTTCCATCCCCTACTTCCTCCAATACCCGTACATTTCTTAAAGCTTCCGAGTCTTTCAAATCTTTCACAAAACCTTCATCCGACACAAGTCCTAATACTTTTCATGTGGTTCCCTATAGTTATCCTCCAGGGCTACCTCTTAAAGAAACTCAAGCTAACCTTCACTTGGCTACAAAGACTTTCAATGATGATAAACCTAAAGAGCCTAAGCCTTCATATGCTATAATCCCTACTTCAGCTAGTCCTCCACCATCTCTTCCAAAGTCATCCATACAATCCCAACATGCTTCCTTGTCCTTAGAAGTGGCTCCATGTCAAGAGGACTCTAAAAATGATGAAGAAAAGAACATAAAGAAAGATCAAGATCAAGAACCCTCCATGTCATCCACTCCTTTTCCTGATGTCTCTTATCTGCTTCATGGTTCTTTTGATCCTATACACCCTTTTTCATGCATTCCACCATGTCTTAAGTCTTCTCTTAAGCAAGATCAGGCTACTACTTACACTAATGAGCTTATTGACAATCAAAATAACCTTACTACGCTTGCGCTTTCCAAAGATGATACTTCCATTAAGGTTGGTAAAAATAGTGTTCCTTCCAATGTTAAGCCTATTGAAAATCAAAAGAAAAATTATGTGCTTGTGCTATCCAAAGATCCTTGTCAAGATCAAAGTCTTTCATCTTCTTGTTCTACCACTCCATGTTCACTTCCACTTTCTACTCTTCCTAAGTCTTCACAAGCTTTGAATGATCCTATCAAAGAAAATGCTCTTATTCAAGATGTCCATGATTCTATTGAAGATCCTAATGCTCACTCTAAAGATGCTGATATCCTTGGTTGTCATATAGATGCTAATGAACTTATTGATTATCCTTTTGCATCTTCCACTTCCATCCTTGGACCTCTTCCACCACTACTAAGGGCTTCATGCCTTCCTTCCATCTTGGGTCCTTATGTCCCTTCACTTTCCCCTCCTAGCTCTCTTGATTTGCCATCCATCTTGGGTCCTTACATACCTCCATCTCCCATCTTTCCTCAAGATCAACATAGATGCATGCCCTTGAATCCTTTTCATCCACCCACCCATCTAAACCAGTCATATCCTTCTTCTTCCACAAGTCCCAAGTCTTTTGGAAGTAATTTGAATGTTCAATACAAGAAAAAGAAGCAATACAAGAATCCATCAAAAAAAGAATATCACCATGTCTCCTCTCATAGACATGGAAGCATAAAGTCAAAAGAGATATCTAAGAAAAAAACCACAAGACAAGTATGGGTTCCAAAATCCATCATTCAAGATATTCTCTCTAGATCATCAAAAGGAAATAAAAATCCTAAGGCTATATGGATTCCAAAGTCTCTCTTGAAAGAGTCTGGTGTTGAGAAAAAAGTGAAGTTGACATTCAAGCTTCCAAAGGCTTCCACTTCATCTCCCTCCAAAAATATTCTTCCATTTCATGTGCCTAAACCACAACCTCTGCTATCCATTCGCCATATTCCTTCACGTATTCCTTCATTCACGATTCCTCCACCCTCTTGCCACCCTTCAAGGTGTGTGTTTACGTTGATCTTGCCTTCCTTTCCATCTACCCTTTCACAATCCTTCCATTCATTAACCTTCTACCTTCTATCCTTTTTCCTCATTTGCCTATTCCTCCTATCTTCCAACCTCACTCGCTTTACATAAAACCTTATCCTCCATTTTTCTCTTCCATCTCCCTTTCCCTATCAGCATCTTTGAGCGTGTCATTTTGAATCTTTGGCATATCATGGTTTATCCTTTCAAGGAGCATTATCTAAAAAGCTTGCCTTCTTCCAAAAAAATAAATAAATAAAAATTGAAAATGTGCCCTGGTGAAAACCTGGAAACAGGCACCTTGGTAGCAAAAGTAAAGAGAAATAAATTCATCCTATGGTGAAAACCACTTCCTTGTGGCACCTTGGATAAGTACCATGATGAAAACTTGGCAATCAGGCATCATGCGTAGTTCTTCTACATATTTCATCCATTCCATCTTCTCTCTTTGATCTTGACAATGTTGATCTATACATGAATATTTGGCTATTTTGTGAGCTATCTTACGGTGATCTTGCTTTCATTCCTTCCATGTTTAGCCTTCATATCCATCTTCCTCCATTCATTTTCGCCTATCGCTATCCTTTTCCCCTTTGGTCTTGATCTAATAAAAAAAGAAAAAAAAAGAAAGAAAGAGTAAAACACAGTGCTATGAAGCCTCTTGACATGTCTACTCCTTTGGATTGCATTCTTTCCTGCTCTTGCATTATGATTTTGTGCTTATCCTATGCTAGCCTTTCATTTCTTGTCCAAATGTGCTTTACATGACAATTTTTCCCTAGCTTGGGTATTCTTGAGGAGTTTCCCCTTGAGGATTTCTTCCCTTCATTTTCCTTCATTCTCTTATCTTCCATCTCTTCCACCAACTTGCTAATCCCTTTTGTTCTCCACCTTGCTAGACATTGGGACTGCACGATATGATCTTGCTTGGGAGTTTGCAAATGGAAAAAGATGCTATCAAGTATACCAAGTATCAGAACAATTATCAGAATCAGTATCAGAATCAGTATCAGAACCAGTATCAGAACAATTATCAGAATTAGTATCAGAATCAGTATCAGAATCAATATCAAAACCAATATCAGAACTAGTATTAGAATGCCTACTGGGTCTACACCTTTCACTTTAGTTTATGGGTCTGAAGCAGTACTACCTATTGAGGTTGAAATCCCATCACTCAGAATCAAAATGCATGGACTTGTCACTGATGAAGACTACAGAGTGTCGAGGTTACAAGAACTTGAACTACTAGATGAGCGCAGACAAGCAGCGTATGATCATCTCAGAGTGTATCAGAAAAGAATGTCTAGAGGCTACAACAAGAAAGTCAGACATAGAGAATTTTAGGTTGGCGATCTAGTGTTGAGAGAAAATCCTAAAAATCAATCACATCGAGAACGCAAGGGGAAGTTCGAACCCAACTGGCTGGGTCCTTTTGTAATCACTGCTACTTTTGGCTCTGGTGCCTATCAACTCTCAACAACTGAAGGAGAACAGCTCCGAGAACCAATCAACGTTCTCCATCTGAAGAAATTCTACGCCTAAGGCATTCAGTGCTTGGTAAATGTCCTGAAAAAAAAATCTTAAAAATCAGAAAAAGTCCTGAAAAAATGAACATCTTGGTGAAAACCTAGCAATAGGCACCTTGATGATTCACAAAAAAAATAAAAAAATATCAAAAGTACAAAAAAATTGAAAAAATGAAAAATACAAAAAAAAAAAAAAAAAAAAGTGCCTTGGTGAAAACCTGGAAACAGGCACCTCGGTAGCAAAAATAGAATCTCTACCAAGATGGTGAAAACTCAGCAAATGGGCACCACTTGTTCCAAAATGCTCCATCTATCAGCACAATCTTGGTCTTTCCCAGCTTTCAGTCTTGCTTTAGTTTGTACATATCTCCCGGTTTGTTCCTGCATTTACAGTTTTCAATAAGTCGGCCTGTACACCAACCAGCTCAAGCGTTTGCATCCTATCAATTTTCACACTTGGGGGCAATCAATGTCATATCCTATGGTCTCCCATGTATCTTAGACGTGTCATATCCACTCAGAGTCCTTTGAAGCTTCAAGTTGAGTCAGTCAGTCAGTCAGTCTCGTCTCCAGAAAGGATTTTGCATCAACAACAATCAAACATCAAACTCAAACTAAAAACAATCTGTGCTTCATGCTTTTATCTCCTTGTATGCTTACTGATTCACATTGAGATTTTTTCATATTGTGTCCCTTTGAGCTCTTCAATGATGTCCTTTACAGGATTTAGAGAGTGATGACTGGGGGCATAATCTTTTCTTTGTCTTCTGCTTGTATGTGAAAATCTAACAGCTTTGGAAATTTTGGATTGAAATGGTGTCCGACTGTAAGAGCCTCTATCTCAAATTGGATGGCCATGCGTACCTCGACCATTGATACCCAGACAATTCAAGGAAGTTTGATCTAACTATTATCTTTTTGAGTAAGTTCTTTCTCCTACTGTGGAACGCAATCTTGCCTAAGGATGTGAACGATAAAGGGTCACTACGGGTAATTCACATTGGATTTAGAATGATCTCTTGACTATTTGATGTGTTTGTAATGCAAGGCATACTCAGGTCATCACAACGTTTATGTTTTGATGCTTGTACAAATTGCTATATCAAAATGGACATGATATTCAGGTCATCCTGGTGCTTGTGCCTTGGTGCTTATATCTAATCCGACATTTTGAAAACAAAATCAATATTCATATGTCCATGGTTGCCTAGCCAGGGGATGTTGTATTGGTTCTTGAGCGTTACAAATCAATATTCATATGTCTATGGTTTCGTAGCTAGTGGGCATTGTATTGATTTATCCAGTTACCTAAAAGTTCAATGATGATAACAAATCGACATATGATCAGTGACTAGGTCCTAGGTCTTAGGTTGCATTTCATTTTGCATGTCTCATTGCATTTTGCATGTTTGCATGATCTCACAATGATTAAACGAACTTCAATGCTTAAACGATTCTTCTAATCACCTCTTCCATTCTAACAAGAGCTGAATCTCACACGAAGGTTCCTCCAACGAAATAGCAAGTAGAATCCTTTTTCGGGATCAAAATTCAAATCTGAGATCATTCATATTATTAACTACTTGCATAATCAACCTTCAATCATCATAGAAATCTAGTATTCAACTTAACTGATTATCTTACATCAAACTATCGACATTTCAACTATGGTCACCTCATGGTTTAACCTAGTCAAATTTGGTCTTTTAGACCTTCCAACGATGCAGAATGCATTCTCGGATGTAAATAACCACTTCTCAGATCAATTAACATGCTTCTAAACTATCAACGCTGACTTTTCTTGTCAGATTTCAATTTTAATCCCGAAGGGGGCATGGTATTGCACATCATTCAAAGTCTGTAAATCTTAAATTCTATCGATCAAGTCTATCAATATCTTTCATCAGTGATCAAGACAACAATCACGTCTAGTCGCTGATTCATCAAAAGACCTCATCGCTCGAGGCAAATCTATCATCACTTGGGGCATATCAGATTCATCGATCCATATCAATCTAGTATTCTCCTAATCTTGTAAACTGTATCAGTTTTTGCAACCATCAAATCATAGTGTTCTTTCCTTGGTTCTTCGGCAACTGAAGGATTCAGATGTGATACCTGCTAGTTCTGCTAAGACAATCGAGTCTAGAACGGGTCACTCACTTCTTATCAATCCTAAGGTTCAGAATCAGGCATTTTGACACTTTTTCGCAATCATCGGTTCATTGCTGCTATAGTAAACATTATCTCTGGTCATTCAGGACCTCCTATCTCAATATCTTTCAATCGGTTTCTATCTTGAGATCGGTTTATCTTTTGAATCAGTTTCATATCTCTATCAAACATAGACTATCTTTGAACTACTGCGCTTCACACAGTAATTCAAAGAGGGGCAAAATGTAATACCCCAAAAATGGGCTATAAGTTCATTAACCTTCTACATCGACAAATCGAACAAAATCAACATCAAAGTCCTAATCTAAGGCACATCTAAACATCATCAAATCTAATTGATTATCTTAAATTTTGCATCGGAGAATATTCCTAGTAATATTCCTAATTATCTTAATTATCTTTAATTTTATAATTATTTGGCAATAAATCACATTTATCCTAAAGTTTGATTAATTGAATATTTTCATATTTAATTAATTAGATTTAATATTTGCCACTTAATTGTGTAATTAAATTTAATTATATCTATTATTAATTGTATTATTTAATTTTGACAATAAATCTAATATCATATGAATAATTGATTAAATTCTTATTTAATTAATTAAAGCAAGTTGTCATTATTTAATAATATAGTTTTTAATAAAATTTTGATTAAATAATTGATTAACCCATAAATCAATTGTTTTATTTTTAAAAGCAGTTAAGTTGGAAATAAATCACTTTATTATTAAATTAATTCATAAATAAAACATGCACAATCATAAAAGCAAACAACTATCAATTATCAATTAAAGCTAAACTCTATTTTGAGTTAAAGCTTAGCTTTTGCATGTTTTTGTGAGTTAATTATCTTTTATTTAAAAATAACTCAAAAATCAACCTAAGTTATTTGAGTGATTTATGGCTTTTATCCATGCACCTCCCAAGCCCTGGATTTCTATAAATTAAAGGCTTCAGCTCTTCACAAATCATCTCATATTTTGCACAATCACGCTGGAGAATTGGAATTGAAGAATCAAAGCTCTTGCGAATCGACATCTTTGTGAGATCAATCTTATTTTTGCATTCATATTTCATATCATTGTTAGATTCATAGCATATCAATTTTCAATAGCATTCATAGCATATCAATTTCATTTAGCATAGATTTCATATCAGTTTTTATCATTCTTATTGCATAAAAAATATCAAAAAAATAGATTAATTGCATTCAATTCATATCTAGATCAATTGCATTCAAATCCTTCATTTAGGTGTCGTCTAGGTCACTGATCTCGATAATAATCTGAGAACATTAATCTCGCACCTACTAGAAGGCAGTAAATCGCTTGGTTAGATTAGATTTCAATTTTGCACGATTTTGATTTTTGCTAACCTCTAATGTTTTACTGAGTGTTGTGTCTACAGATCAAGTATAATTTTCACATACATACATACATACATACATACATACATACATACATACATACATACATACATACATACATACATACATACATACATATATATATATATATATATATATATATATATCTATGTATGTATGTATGTATGTATGTATGTATGTGTGTGTGTATATATGTATGTGTGTGTATATATATATATATACACACACATATATATACATATATATATACACATATATACATATATATACATATATATATATATATATATATATATATATATATATATATATATATATATATATATATATATATATGTATATATGTATGTATGTATGTATGTATGTATGTATGTATGTGCATGTATGCATGTACATGTATATGTATGTACATACATATGTACATGTGTATAGATAGATTTTTATGTATACATGTGTATGTACATAAGACCTAGATAAGACTAATTCCACTTAATAAGACCTGGATAAGACTAATTAAGATTAATAAGACCTAAATAAAACTAATTAGACCTAATACCTTACTAAGAAGACATAATTATATACCTAAAATTAGACCCCTTGAGTAAATTGTGACCCATTAAGACCTAATTTTTAACCTATTAAACCTGACCTAATATGAGTAATATGACCCAAATTAGGACCTAATATCATTAATAGGATGGGCCTTAAAGATGTAATTAGATCTAATAAGACCAATTAACACCTAATAAGACATGTGTAACTAGTCCCAAGTATACCTAATATGAGTAAGAGGACCCCTTAAGACCTAATTAGACCTAATTAGACCTTTAATTAAGACTAATTAACACCTAATATCATGAGTAATAGGACCTACTAGTACACCTAATATGAGCAATAGGATCCCTTAGGCATAATTAGACTAATTAACCCATAACAAGACCTTTAAATTATACCTAATTTTATACTAGTTTAATTTACCTTTAAATACATGTGAGTAATACATACCTAATATAAGTAATAGGAACTAATATTGACTAGTAATAATGCCTAGTTAGGGACATATTTATTAACTTAATAGGACCCCTTAGACCAAATTAGTCATAATAAGCCCTAATTATCTATGTAATATGAGTGATAGGACCCCTTCTAACTTTGTAATTAGATCAAATTTAAAGACTAATTAAGACCTAATATACTCATACTACATGACCCTTTAAGACCTAATTAGACTCAATATGCTTAATATGAGCTCTTAAGACCAAAGTAGACCTATTAGAACCTAATTAGACCTGCTTAGATGCAATTAGACCTATTAGGACATCATAATTCCTAGTTATCTAGGTATATTTGAAGAGGTCTATGATAGGTTATATTACCCCTTAAAACTTTTTAGGACCTAATTAGACCCAATTAGATGCATTACGACCTAATTAGACCTATAAGACATATTAAAATGGAATTAGACCTAATTAGCACGTAAATAGACCCAATTAGACCTATTAGGACCTAATTCGACCAAATTAGACCTATTAGGACCTAATTTAATACCCAATTAAACCAATTATGTTCCAATTAAACCTATTAGGACCTATGATAGGTTATATGACCCCATAAGACCCCTTGAGACCCATTATGAGTAACATGACCCCTTAAGACCTATCTTAAAGCACCTAATTAGACCTATTAGTACAGGGTCCTAATTCGACCCAATTAGTTGTTATGACCTAATTAGACCTATTAGGACCTATAATAGGTTATATGACCCCTTTAATACCAAATTAGACTCACTATGAGTAATATGACCCCTTAAGATGTATTAGCACCTAATTAGATCAATTAGGACCTAATCACATCAAATTAGACCTAATTATACCTAATTTAACTTATTATGGCCTAATTGGACCTATTAGGACCTATGATAGGTTCTATGACCCTTTAAGACCCCATTAGACCTATTAAAATGTAATTTACATTTAAAGATGTAATTTATGTAATTGATTTTACTTTCAAATAATGTAGTGAAATGTGCATAGTATTTAATTTTATTTTTATTTAAATTAGGAAAATGTGCATGTATATGTAGACTTTATTTGACAGTAAATAAAATCTTTCAGGTACATACATATTCTAGATCTATCAGACATATTATTGCACATCACACATCATGGCAGATGCACTAATTCCCCCTGCAAAACTATTTTCATTCACTAATAGAGAGATTAAATAGTTGCAAGAATCTATAAATAATCCATCTAGCTCTATTGTCTATAAGAGCACATGTCATTTATGGTACCACTCCCTATGCCCCAGATATTATAGAGGTCATACTTGAGAGAAAGAGACAAGAGGTTGGCTCTAGTCTTTCTCTTAAGGAGGTACAAGCTTTAGTGCCTAAAGCAACCCTGAAAGGGGAAGGTTTCCCATCTTATGTAGATAAAAATTATGTGAAGGGGTATAAGGTTACCAGGTGTGAGGATCCTGCTATATCATCATTGATGTACCCTAGATTTATAGCTGCCCATGGTCGTTATTTGAATGATGACCAGATTCCACTATACTTTGCACAAATTTTTTTTGCTGAGGTTCATTTAGGTCATGCTATTAGTTACACTAATTTTTTAGCACATCTAGGATAGGGGCATGGTAGGCTTGCTGATAGAGATGCTTATCATTGATTTGATCGACAGAGACTAGTACAGAGGGCCATTGTTGGTCAGAGGACACCTACTATAGCTCCTTCATTGGGCCCTATTGTAGATGATGTTATTCATAGCACCCAACTTCGAGCTATGATTGATAGTGTGGGGGACATTGCAATAGCTACCACATCCATATCTAGTGATCAGGTTGGTTAATACCTAATGTCTTGATGACACTCTAGATCATTAGGTGGAGCATCCGCTAGTAGGACCATAGATGACATGTACACTGTAGCAAGTATCCCTTCACTTTCTAGCCTAAAGGGACTTATAAGAGAGATGACATGTGTGACACTGACTAGTTGGGATGAAAATCTATTGGATGCATATGCATTTATAGCAGCAAAGCTTGATATCCCCATATCAGAGGTTAGATCTCATGTGGGTACTATCAAATGTGGTCAGCTAGATCCTTCTCACCTACACTATGGCCATAGTGGTAGTTCTCATGAGGATCCACCTACTAACCACTCTATTTCTGCATAGGGAGAGGCACAACGTACAGACCCTTTAGTTAGTGCAGGGCATCAGTTCTTTGATGTTGGCCTTGATGATGTTGAGTTCAAGATGATCACTACAGGTTATCTAGATTTGTTGACACATGATGATATGACTTCCATGCCATCTCATTTGGTTAGTCCATTACATTCATTAGTAGAGAGGTGTGTGTAGTCTACTCATGTTGCAAATGCAGATTTGAGCTTGGACTAGACATAGCAAAATCTTGATACCTTGGTTGATAGGATTGAGGCCAGGGAATCTAAGTACTATCAATTTCCACCACCTACACAAGTATAAATCAAATTATATACATGTATTTAATGTTACAATTAAACTTAAATTTATTTTCAAAATTTCAATCAATTGATATATATATATATATATATATATATATATATATATATATATATATATATATATATATATATATATATATATATATATATATATATATATATATATATATATATATATATATTTTCTACTAGGATATGCCTCTTGTTACTCATTTTGGTACTGATTGTGTATGTCATCGGGACTCACTCGATGATGACATCAATAGTGGACAAGTGAGTGTTTAATTTATTATCTATGTGTACACACTTTATAACATGTTTTCTTGTACAATATTTTAAATCAAGCTTAAGAGATCTTTGTACAATGTTTAAATATTTTAATTTATATATCTCTTTCTTTGTAGGAATCTACACATCCTTCACAACATGATAGTCATTCTGGGTGTGACCGCTTAGTGAGGAGTCAACATGATGAGTCCTAGGCACTTTCATATTTGATCAGAGACATATTTCATATTGTGTGTGTGTGTGTGTGTGTGTGTGTGTGTGTGTGATGAACTATATTTCATTTCTAGACTCTACATGACTGATTGATGTGTTTGATGTTATATTTCATTTCTAGACAGGTTTTTGATAGAATGTTTGACACATGATTGATTCATATGTTTGATATTTATAGTACTTGATCTACACACATGATTGATGTTTCATGCATGTTATATATATACTTTCACTCTAGATACGTGTGTGCATGTGTGATGAACTTGTAAATTTTCAATACTTTCAATAGATTACATACACATGTACATGTTTAATTTAAATTTGATGAACTTGATTTCAATATATTACATACATGAATGATGTATGAATTCAATAGATTAAATACATTAATGATGTTTGATTGTACACATGTTTATAGTGAAAGTTATGAATGATGTAAATTTGACACATGTGAGCTATATAATTGAGGTCCCTAGATGTTTCATTGAATCTTACTTATATTTAAATGTACATTCAATAATAGTTGTGCACATACTTTTAGCTTAATGTTGTTTTACTTCAAGTAGATTTTATATTTAAAACATGCACATCCTAATGTAACACATGCAAATTCAACACATACACACATTCATATTCCAAAATTAGAGTACTTCATATTCAAGTAGATAATTAATATATCATATCCACTTGTAAGACATAAATTTGAGATCTATATATTCTTAATTTTTAATTTAATTCAAGCTCCATTCACTATGGGCACCAGTAGGAAAGAATGGAGCTAAGAAAACCTCTGGTCTCGCTTATGAAAAATTTAGTTCAAATCATATTTCATGTGTGATTTATTCCACATCAAGTGGTTCATCTCTCTCTCAAATAACATTTAATATTCTCTCATGGTCATCAGTATCAAGTCTCCACTTACGAATGCCATGTCCTGTCACAGGAACAAGAGATAGGACGGTGGAAATTAAAAGATGACTATACTGATAAACCTTGTTGTTAGGTTGATAATCAATAAAATGAATCCCATGTTTAAGTATTTTGGTTTTCTTCAAATATGTTCCTTGCATGACAACTAAACCTACACAATGTGTTCCTCAATGTTAAATATATAGATGTGATAAATACTAACCATATAAAAAAACTTAAATACAATACTAGAATCCTTGGGAAACATAATTCCATTTCTTGTTTCATTCTATGTTAGCTTCATCCTCTCCTTGCAGCAATGTAATATATAGTAACTAACACCTTCCACATTTCCAGGCTCTACTACTACTGCAAAAATATGTCCTGCATTTAAAGTGAACTTTTAATTTTAGGAACTTGTAAATATAAATTAAATAAACTTTATTTAAATCAATTGAGTTTATGAATCCTTTTTGAAAACATGTACATAAACACACACATACCAATTTTCATCAAACCTAAAATATAGTCATAATCTGTAGAAATCAATGGAATGTCATCAAAGCTTTCATCTTGTCATGCCCAAAATAAACAACAAAAAAAAAACTGTAACTAATAATTTTTTTTTAAACGACAAAGGGAAGGAAAGTTTAAAAGGAGACTAAACATCGGCTATGCCAGGTGCAATCTAGGTTCAAGTTATTAATTAATGTAGTAAGAGTTAGACCTCAAAATGCGGGGACCCTAGACTTCATAACATCCAAAAGAGCTCATGCTTTGAGTTCAATCCGAATGTCTAGGGCATCGGTCTACTCCCTAATCAAAGTCAATGTCTAACCACTAACACTATAATGTATACCTAGGTCATTATGTACAAATGTCATATGTTCATTCCTTTCTAGGATCAGAAGTTGGAGTAAATTCACATATCAAAATATTAGTTAAAACAAGGATTCTATCATGTTAATAATTTATTTCATATCGACAGGGTTTGATTTGGTTCGTTACTGACCAAAGATATTTGTCTATGTCATTCAAGATTAATACATGTTAAAGTTACTCAAGTAAGGTAAGATTAGAAGTCCTAAAACATACATTAGTATACAATTCTAATAGCCAAAAGATTTATCAACTTATCCTAGAGTAATTGTTCTACTATCAAGTTCTTATTTCACTAAATAGAATAATCTATCGAGTTAACAAATTATATCATGATTGACTAGAGTGAAACACATTACTCCCTTAACCTATAATGTAACTCTACTAGGATACATTTAACAAATCACAATGATTATTCAATTATCAGAATATTCTATCAACCATAATCCAAGACTATAGACTAGTGTATTGACTAATTAACTAAAATTATTACTTAAGGAATTATGACAAAGAAAAATAGTTAATCTCACCCATAATTTACAAATATCAAGTAAGCCTTACCAGCTACTAAATCCCTAACTAACCTAATATCCTATCACACTCTCCCTACAAACTTAATCTCCTAAATTAATAGGAAAGTTCCAATACATATTTATATAATAAAATTCTACTAAACTATTTACCTAAAACCATAAGTAATTACCATTATACATATAATATCATCATAAAACAAACAATTTAAAAAAACACCAAAGACTAATCTACTACTATCTAGCCAACCTACCAACCTATTAAGTGCCCCCCCCATACAAGAAGACTCAAATCAAAAGGGGGTGCATCCCAAGGGGAGAACAAGGGGGACAAGATTTAATTGGGTCCCACTCCCATCATGAAGAAATTTTCACAGCTACCAAGGAGTACAAAAGGGAAACATAAGTTAAGATTGATTTCCAAGTCAAAGTAAGGCTCCAAAAAGGTGTTTTGTTTTCCCAAGGACAAGCCAAGTGGAGGGTGCACCTAACAAGGAAGGAGGTACTTTTTGACAAGAGGAAATATGTTTAAATCCCCTTGTCAGAGATAGGTGTGTTCGGAAAGAGGAGAAGTTTGAAAAGTGAATGAGAAAGTAAGCCATGTCAGCTCAAGGACTAAGCAATCAATTATAAGTTGGTGTTTTTTTTTTTAAGTGGCCCTTCTACCTATGCATGGGGTCTTATAAGATGGAAAATTTAACTTATTTTATTTCCCTCCCCATCACCTATGCATGGAGATGGCTTAGGTGGGGTCCACTAGCAAGTGGGAGGTGATATTAAAGGGACCTTTAAGGCATGTTAGTTTATAAACATTATATTGCCAAAGACTTTAGGTTAAAAGTTGTTTTAGGAGATGTTTTAGATCAACTTAATTTTAATTAATGTCTAATTGGTTAGAGTGGAATATTCTCTGTGTAATATGAGAATATTGATGTCTCCATACAATTTCCAAAGAGCAAAATGCTTTCTAAAATTATGGAAGTATCTATTTTAACAAAAACATAGTTTCCTTCATCCTATCACATTTGTTTCATTTGAGTTATTGAGGGAAACTATATGAGAATTAATAAACCATTGAGGTTGATGAATTAGAGTGTTTTTGTAGAGGTTTCCAATAAGGTCAATTATGTTATTGCACTCTATTTCCCTATTGCATTTGATGAGATCTGAGCATAGAATTAAGTTCATTTGAATTTGTTAATATAACTAGGACAATTCTTCAAACTATAATAGAGAACCTATCATAACCATGCATAAGTGAAACTTTAAAAGACATTGAAAACTATCACATTTCCTTTCCATAATCTTGAATATCATTTCATTAAAAAAAACCACTCCATTATTTAAGAAATCAATTCCAATAAACATAATAGAAATGCATTATGTTTTCATTATAGTCCTCTTATCAAATTCATTACAAAATCTCTATGATGAAGGAGCTTCACTTTTCCTTTACATGATACAATTGAAGAAGATGTTCAATGAGAGAACAAACATAAAGATTACAAATTTCACTTCATCACAATACATATGCCATTTCACATACATCCACCACTTCACCATGGACTCAATAATGGGAATACTTCACAATGTACAATGAGAGAGGGATCTTCTTCAAGATCACCAATGCAACAACACATGAAGGTTTGCTACAAGCATATCAAGGAGGGGATTTCTTCAAGATTTTTCACATAAATCTTTGGCTTCCAAACCTGCAATAGAGAAGAGAGAACCATGGGTGCTCACCACCAAACCTAGGTCTCTTATGAGACCACCCCATGCTTGGAGAACCAAAGATAAACGGGATACAAAAAACAACAAGATGCTTACAATTCCTCACACATGCAATAACAAAAAATTACTCCCTCCAAGGCTGCACAAATCAACTTTGCAAGTTCATTGAAGAAGGGTGAAGGTGGGATTTTCCAAGGGGAGAATGCCATTGCTTCCACAAATTCCTCAGCAAGGATATCTCATTGCCTCTTCAAGGCTACAAATCCATCTTACATACACAACAATGCTTGTCAACATCTTTATGATACAAAGATTGCAATGGCTTCATGATGCTTGTCAACATCTTTATGATACAAAGATTTCAATGGGTTCATGGTGCCCATACACCATGAATTTTTCCCTCCTCTCCAAGAGAAGAGACTCTCACCTCATGGAGAGCCCAACTAACCCCTTCACCCAAGGCCACTTCTTCCTCTTCCCAAAGAGGTGAGTAATGCCTTACTCCCATACACATGAACACCCTCATTCAAGCAAAATAAAGGAAAGCACATAAATTTCAACATCAAATTCCCTTCCCATACAATGAAATAACACAAGTATACACTTCAAACACATGAAAGAGCATGAACACAACTAATCTATTGAGCATAAACAAGAAAACTCCATGGAAATGAGAGACCAACCTTCACAAGTGTGATGGCAATTGATAGTTGAGATGAGCTATCCATTTTTTCTTCCTCCTCCAAAACCCTAAAGTATCTAAAATTAGAGAGTGGGTGAACACCCTCTAATTCTATCCAAGGCCTCTAAAAAGGACTCCAAATTCTACCCACCCACCAATCATAATTCCAGATTTGACTCTAAGGTCTCCTTGATTTTCCTTATCCCCCCATGATTAATGCTTGATTGGAAGGAAAGGTGAAGTTGGGTAAGGGTCTAGATCCATCCAATCTCGTAGGTAAGGGTAAATGGGTCCAAAAAAGGGTTGGCAAAGTCTCTAGGGGGTTTAGGATATGCTCAAAACCTTCCTAACCCATACCCCTAACATTAAGATAGTTAAATTATGCCAAAAATGACCCCTAGAACTTCTTATTGGCCTCTAGAAGTGGCTGAAATAAAATAAATTTAAACGAACACATTACAAGTGTCAAGTGACACTAACAATTGCACATTACATACAAATGCCATGAATGACAACACAAAGCTAACTACTAATGCACATGAAAATTCACTTTTACGACAAGTTTACATTACAATGAGGCTTTGTAGTCCCACATTGGACTAAGCCTTGGTTTACTCAGTTCACATGTGTTTAACCTTGGTTCTTTGATAATTCCATTGTTCTCTTGCCTGCACACTTCACATCGAGCATCAGTAGTTCAAGATGATAACATTACATGAAATATACATATTCAATTTTCTATTTAGTATCGTAACTCAATATGTATAGCTCAATTCAAATCATAATTTCCCATTCAATAATATTCAAACATCATACATACATAATCATCATGTGCAGTAATCAAATCTAACATGAATAATTTACTCTAACAACCATGCATAATCAAAATCATGATGTACTCTAGATTCACATCCACACATACATAATATAATAATCACCATCAAAATATCATATCTCGAGTCTCAATCCAAAATAGATCAACAAGTGTATCACTGTATCAAAATGCAGAAAAGGAAAGATGCTATGACAAGTCAGGGTGAGGCCTCACATCCCCCCCCTAGGCATGAACTTCCTCCTGGAGTTCATCAAAAATGTATGGGTACTATGATCTCATCTGTGCTGTATCCTCCCATGAAGCCATGACCTCATCATAACAATCCCACTAGACCCTAACCTGGTCCAGCTCTCTGCCTCATAGTGCCAGGGTCCATCGGCCCAAAATGTGAATGGGCTCCAAAGCTATCTATCCATCTGACTCCACCTGCAAGGCATCCCAGTCTATAATGTGAGACTCATCATAAATATATTTTTGTAGCACAGATACCTAAAACACATCATGAATGCATGATAGGCTAGGTGGCAATGCTAAATGGTAGGCAACTGGTCCTATCCTCTCCAATATCTCAAACGGTCCAAAAAAGCGAGGTGCTAACTTAGAGCCCTTTCCAAAGTGGATTGGACTCTTATGCGGTCGCACTCTCAAGAAGACCCTATCACCAACCATGTACTCACGGTCTACTCTCTTTGCATCAGCATACTTCTTCTATCAATCCTGGGCCTCTCTAAGGTGCTATCTAATCAAGACCACCTACTGCTCCATATCCTTGACCAACTAAGGTCCAATAGATATCCTATCCTTGATCCTATCCCAACTCAATGGTGTCTTGCAAGGTCTACCATATAAGGCTTGATATGGCGGCATACCAATAGATGAATGATGCCCATTGTTATAGGAAAACTCTACCAGATGTAGGTATTCCTCCCACTTAACCTAATGGTCCATCACATACATATGTAACATATCCTCTAACACCTGGTTAACCCTCTCTATCTGCCCATCTATCTAAGAGTGATATGCCATACTAAAATTGAGCCTAGTGCCCAATGTTGCCTGCAACTCTCTCCAAAAGGCTGATGTGAACAAGGAATCTCTATCAGAGATGATCTTATGGGGAATGCCATGAAGTCTAACAATATCCCACAAAAACACTTGCGCTACATCTCATGCTATGAATGTAGTACGCACAGGTGAAAAGTGGGCAACCTTGGTCAATGTGTCGACTGTCACCAAGATGGCATCATGGTAGTGAGAAGACATAGGAAGACTGACAATGACATCCATGGATATAGTATCCCACTTCCAATTAGTAATCTCATGTGGTTGTAGGAGCCCACCTGGATGACTATGCTCAGCCTTAACTCTCTGACACTCTAGGCATCTAGCCACTATGCTGGCAATCTACAATCTCATGCCTGGCCAATGATACAACTATCTCAGATCAACATGCAGCTTCTTAACTCCTGGGTGAGCTACATAAGGTGCTCTATGTGCCTCAAGTACAATAAACTCTTGCAAGTCTCCCGAAGAGCGTACATAGATGCATCCTCTTTGACATAGGAGTCCATCAGACTCTAAAGAATACTCTACAAATCTCCCCTCAAGGGACCTCTGAGCATGAACAATCTAACAAACCTCTACATAGAATCCATCCTCTGGAAAGTTATGCAAAATGCACTCCCCCAAATCTGTACTAGAAACCATAAAGGAGAGCTTGTGCCACCTCCTACTCAAGGCATCTGCAACAACATTCTCTTTCCCCTTGATGTAATGAACATCAAAATCATACTCACACAAAAAATCCATCCATCTCCTCTACCTAGCATTAAGATTGGGCTGTGAAAAGATGTACTGAAGCCTCTGGTGATCTGAATAGAGCTCAAATTGGTGACCTAGAAGAAAATGTCACCATCTCACCAAGGCATGAACTACTGCTGCAAGCTCTAGATCATGAGTAGGATAATTGAGCTCATGGGTCTTTAGCTTCCTTGACTTGAAAGCTATAGGATGCCCATCCTGCATAAGAACCACTCCTAAACCATCCAAAGATGCATCAGTGCACACAACAAAGTTTGCTGAAGGATCTAGCACTGCTAAAATCAAAGCACTAGTGAGAGCTCTCTTCAGCTCTTGAAAAGCCCTCTCACACTGCTCTTTCCATACATACTTTTTCCCCTTTCTCTGAAGGGAAGTAATGGGATGCGCTATCCTAGAAAACCCCACCAAAAAGCACTTGTAATAGCCTACTAAGCCCATAAAACTCCTAACCTCGGTGACGCTGGTGGGTGCTGACCAATCCATAATGGCTCTAATCTTTGATGGGTCTACAAAGATCCTATCACTGGATATAACATGACCAAGATAATGTACCTCAAATCTAAAGAATGCACATTTTGACAAGCTACCATATAACTGATTCTCTCTCAAGAATTGTAAAACCTATCTTAGATGCTCCTCATGCTCCTCCTCATTACGAGAATATATTAGAATATCATCAAGGAATACTACCACAAACTTATCCAAGAATGTATGAAATACTCTGTTCATGAGGCTCATGAACATGGCTGGAGCATTCGTGAGGCCTAATGGCACCACTATGAACTCATAGTGACCATACCTCATACGAAAAGTAGTCTTGTGGATATCACTCTCCACAATCTGCAACTGATGGTACCCTGACTTCAGATCTATCTTTGAGAATACTCGGGCACCCTGCAACTGATCAAATAAATCATCGATCCTAGGGAGTGGGTATCGATTCTTAATTGTTACTTTATTCAACTGTCGATAATCAATGCACAATCTAAGTGATCCATCCTTCTTCAAAAAAGTCACTGGTGCACCCCAAGGTGCTACACTAGGTCGAATATGCCCTTTCTCTAAGAGCTCTTCTAACTAAATCTTGAGCTCATTGAGCTCATGTGTGGTCATCCTATAGGGTGCTCTAGATACAGGCTTGACTCCTGGTACAAGGTCTATATGAAAATCAATTGCCCTAGGTGGAGGCATGCCAAGTAACTCGATAGGAAATACATTTGCAAACTCCTGAAGAATAGGATAGTCCTCGAGCGAAGGCTCCCCCTTTGAATCCTCCTGTCTATCACTAATGGTGATGGCAAATAACTAACACCCCTTTTGTACACACCACCTAAGCTGCATAGCAGAAATCATGTGAAGGGATATAGGTCTCTGTACTCCAAATATCACCATAGAAGTACCATGATCATCAATGCACTCAACCCTCTTCTGTCGACAATCCATCTTGGTGTTGTGGGCATATAGCCAATCCATGCCAATGACTACATCATAAGAACCTAGAGGGGTTATGCGGAGATTAGACATCATGATGAAGTCTCCCATCTGAATCTGACAACTATGAACTAAGGAACTAACAGACACCCTAGCTCCTAAGGCTAACTTGACCTCCCAACTGACATCCTGTCTAACTGCCACCAGCCTACAACGCTCCACTACATATGGGGAAATAAAAGAGTCTGTAGCTCCTGAATCAAATAAGATAGATACACTGATACCCTGAATCATACCTGTAGCCTCTATGACCGTGGCTTGGTGCTCGACCTGGTGGTTATCAACTACTGCAAACACTCTATGGGATCTACCCATATCACTGACTATAGGCTCTAAGGTAGCTCCCCTCTAACCACTGGCTAACTGTCCCTGTGGGCACTCTCTTGTAATATGACCCATACCACCACAAGTGAAACATGGTCCTTGGGTCTACATCTATACTCCCTATGTCCTAGGCTGTTGTGACCCTCCAGTCCTACTGGAACCACTATATCCACCCCTAGAGGACTGCTGAGTCCTAGCTGGCTGTGCCTGAGGGGTCTGTGTCCTCTGATCCTATCTAGGGCCCTAAGAGTACCACTGTTTGGGCTTAGAGCTCTGATAACCCTATGAATGTCTCTGTCTAGAACCCTGCTGAGATCCCTGCTGCTGAGACTGTTAACCCTTAAAGGATCCTGCTGATTGGTCTTATTTCCCCTTCCAAGTGTATTTCTGCTATCCTGACTGCTGGGATGAAGGGTTTCAGTTCTAAGACCAATCTTGAGAGTCCCATCTAGTGTGAAAATCCTTGGCTACAAGTGCCATCTCAACTGCATCTCTGAATGTGGGAGGAAAAGCTAGATGTACTATCTCCTAGAGAGACATATTAAGTCCCTTAATGAAATGATGGATATGTAGTTTCTCATCCTTCATATAATCTACATATGGAAGGATCTCAAGAAACTAACTCTCATACTGGGCCACTGTGAGGCCTCTCTGCTGGAGATCATGGAACTCCTCTATCTGTCTCTATCTGAAATGCTCAGAGAGATACCTCTCTTGAAATTGGGCTACAAAAGACTCCCAAGTGAGTGTGTCAATAGCCACTCCTCCAATGGACTCCTCCTGCTACCACCAAATGGAGGCATTATCCCGTAGGAGATGAACTAAAACTCATGCCTTTAGATTACTCCCATAAGGGCATAATCCAAAGCATCGATGTAAACTTTGTAACCAGGCCTCTGCTACTAACCCGTTAGTGGATCATAAAAATAAGGGTGGCTGGAGTCGTATTCACTCTTGAATCTCATCCCCAACATCTCTAGGGGGTCTACCTCTATCTCATATCCCATGATGAACTGACTCACCCTCATGATTACCATGGCCCTCGGCACCCCTGGGTGGACTCCTACTCCTCTCTCTGCTAGCTGCTCCACCTCCCCCTGGAATCTCTACTCCTCTCTCAGAAGCCTGTTGCTCTTGCTGATGATCTACAAGTGGTAACCTCTATTGAATTACCCCAACCAAATTCTAAAGGGCGTTCATGATAGCTTGATTAGGGTCTGGTGATGGAGGAGGTGGTGGTGGTGGAGGTGGTGGTGGTGGTCCACCTCCCTGCTCTGCACCAACTCATACAACTCTATGACCTTGGCCTCATCGGCCAGCTCGTGTGACAACAGGCATCCTACACAATAGGTTAAGTTAGATGAGTTGAAACGTAATGGGTCTAAAGGTTCCAATGTTGAAAACTTGGCTCTGATACCAAATGTCATGCCCAAAATAAACAACAAAAAAAACAATGTAATAAATAATTTTTTTATAAAGGACAAAGGGAAGGAAAGGTTAAAAGGAGACTAAACATTGGCTATGCCAAGTGCAATCCAGGTTCAAGTTATTAACTGATGTAGTAAGAGTTAGACCTCGAAAGGTGGGGACCCTAGAGTTCATAACATCCAAAAGAGCTCATGCTCTAGGTGCAATTCAAATGTCTAGGGCATCAGTCTACTCCCTAATCAGAGTCAATGTCTAACCACTAACACAATGAAGTATACCTAGGTCATTATGTTCAAATGTCATATGTTCATTCCTTTCTAGGATCAGAAGTTGGAGTAAATTCACGTATCAAAATATTAGTTAAAACAAGGATGCTATCATGTTAATAATTTATTTCATACCGATAGGGTTTGTTTTGGTTCGTTACTGACCAAAGATCTTTGTCTATGTCATTCAAGATTAATACATGTTAAAGTTACTCAAGTAAGGTAAGATAAGAGGTCCTAAAACATACATTAGTATACAATTCTAATAGCCAAAAGATTTATCAACTTATCCTAGAGTAATTGTTCTACTAGCAAGTTCTTATTTCACTAAATAGAATAATCTATCGAGTTAACAAATTATATCATGATTGACTAGAGTGAAACACATTACTCCCTTAACCTATAATGTAACTCTACTAGGATACATTTAACAAATTACAATGATTATTCAATTATCATAATATTCTATCAACCATAATCCAAGACTATAGACTAGTGTATTGACTAATTAACTAAAATTATTACCTAAGGAATTATGACAAAGAAAAATAGTTAATCTCACCCATAATTTACAAATATCAAGTAGGCCTTACCAGCTACTAAATCCCTAACTAACCTAATATCCTATCACACTCTCCCTACAAACTTAATCTCCTAAATTAATAGGAAAGTTCCAATACATATTTATATAATAAAATTCTACTAAACTATTTACCTAAAACAATAAGTAATTACCATTATACATATAATATCATCATAAAAGAAACAATTAAAAAAAACACCAAAGACTAATCTACTACTATCTAGCCAACCTACCAACCTATTAAGTGCCCCCCCCATACAAGATGACTCAAATCAAAAGGGGGCACATCCCAAGGGGAGAACAAGGGGGACAAGATTTAATTGGGTCCCACTCCCATCATGAAGCAATTTTCATAGCTACCAAGGAATACAAAAGGGAAACATAAGTTAAGATTGATGTGCAAGTCAAAGCAAGGCTCCAAAAAGGTGTTTTGTTTTCCCAAGGACAAGCCAAATGGAGGGTGCACCTACCAAGGAAGGAGGTACTTTTTGACAAGAGGAAATATGTTTAAATCCCCATGTCAGAGATAGGTGCACTTGGAAAGAGGAACAGTTTGAAAAGTGAATGAGAAAGTAAGCCATGTCAGCTCAAGGACTAAGCAATCAATTATAAGTTGGTGTTTTTTTTTTAAAGTGGCCCTTCTACCTACGTAGGGGGTCTTAAAAGATGGAAAATTTAACTTATTTTATTTCCCTCCCCATCACCTATGCATGGAGAAGGCTTAGGTGGGGTCCACTAGCAAGTGGGAGGTGATATTAAAGGGACCTTTAAGGCATGTTAGTTTATAAACATTATATTGCCAAAGACTTTAGGTTAAAAGTTGTTTTAGGAGATGTTTTAGATGAAGTTAATTTTAATTAATGTCTAATTGGTTAGAGTGGAATATTCTCTGTGTAATATGAGAATATTGATGTCTCCATATAATTTCCAGAGAGCAAAATGCTCTCTAAAATTATGGAAGTGTCTATTTTAACAAAAACATAGTTTCCTTCATCCTATCACATTTGTTTCATTTGAGTTATTGAGGGAAACTATATGAGAATTAATAAACCATTGAGGTTGATGAATTAGAGTGTTATTGTAGATGTTTTCAATAATATCAATTATGTTACTGCACTCTATTTCCCTATTGCATTTGATGAGATCTAAGCATAGAATTAAGTTCATTTGAATTTGTTAATATAACTAGGACAATTATTCAAACTATAATAGAGAACCTATCATAACCATGCATAAGTTAAACTTTAAAAGACATTGAAAACTATCACATTTCCTTTCCATAATCTTGAATATCATTTCATAAAAAAAAACCACTCCATTATTTAAGAAATCAATTCCAATAAACATAACAGAAATGCATTGTATTTTCATTATAGTCCTCTTATCAAATTCATTACAAAATCTCTATGATGAAGGAGCTTCACTTTTCCTTTACATGATAAAATTGAAGAAGATGTTCAATGAGAGAATAAACATAAAGATTACAAATTTCACTTCATCACAATACATATGCCATTTCACATACATCCACCACTTCACCATGGACTCAATAATGGGAATACTTCACAATGTACAATGAGAGAGGGATCTTCTTCAAGATCACCAATGCAACAACACATGAAGGTTTTCTACAAGCATATCAAGGAGGGGATTTCTTCAAGCTTTTTCCACATAAATCTTTGGCTTCCAAACCTGTAATACAGAAGAGAGAACCATGGGTGCTCACCACCCAACCTAGGTCTCTTATGAGACCACCCCCAAGCTTGGAGAACCAAGGATAAATGGGATACAACAAACAACAAGATGCTTACAATTCCTCACACATGCAATAACAACAAATTACTCCCTCCAAGGCTGCACAAATGAACTTTGCAAGCTCATTGAAGAAGGGTGAAAGTGGGCTTTTCCAAGGGGAGAATGTCATTGCTTCCACAAATTCCTCAACAAGGATATCTCATTGCCTCTTCAAGGCTACAAATCCATCTTGCATACACAACAATGCTTGTCAACATCTTTATGATACAAAGATTGCAATGGCTTCATGATGCTTGTCAACATCTTTATGATACAAAGATTTCAATGGGTTCATGGTGCCCATACACCATGAATTTTTCCCTCCTCTCCAAGAGAAGAGACTCTCTCCTCATGGAGAGCCCAACTAACCCCTTCACCCAAGGCCACTTCTTCCTCTTCCCAAAGAGGTGAGTAATGCCTTACTCCCATACACATGAACACCCTCATTCAAGCAAAATAAAGGAAAGCACATAAATTTCAACATCAAATTCCCTTGACATACAATGCAATAACACAACAAGTATACACTTCAAACACATGAAAGAGCATGAACACAACTAATCTATTTTGCATGAACAAGAAAACCTCCATGGAAATGAGAGACCAACCTTCACAAGTGTGATGGCAATTGATAGTTGAGATGAGCTATCTCTTTTTTCTTCCTCCTCCAAAACCCTAAAGTCTCTAAAACTAGAGAGTGGGTGAACACCCTCTAATTCTATCCAAGGCCTCTAAAAATGGCTCCAAATTCTACCCACCCACCAATCATAATTCCAGATTTGACTCTAAGGTCTCCTTGATTTTCCTTGTCCCCCCATGATTAATGCTTGATTGGAAGGAAAAGTGAAGTTGGGTAAGGGTTAAGATCCATCCAATCTCGTAGGTAAGGGTAAATGGGTCCAAACAAGGGTTGCCAAAGTCTCTAGGGGGTCTAGGATATGCTCAAAACCTTCCTAACCCATACCCCTAACTTTAAGATACTTAAATTATGCCAAAAATGACCCTTAGAACTTCTTATTGGCCTCTAGAAGTGGCTGGAATAAAATAAATTTAAATGAACACATTACAAGTGTCAAGTGACACTAACAATTGCACATTACATACAAATGCCATGAATGACAACACGAAGCTAACTACTAATGCACATGAAAATTCACTTTTATGACAAGTTTACATTACAATGAGGCTTTGTAGTCCCACATTGGACTAAGCCTTGGTGTACTCAATTCACATGTGTTTAACCTTGGTTCTCTGATAATTCCATGGTTCTCTTGCCTGCACACTTCACATCAAGCATTAGTAGTTCAAGATGATAACATTACATGAAATATACATATTTAATTTTCTATTTAGTATCATAACTCAATATGTATAGCTCAATTCAAATCACAATTTCCCATTCAATAATATTCGAACATCATACATACATAATCATCATGTGCAGTAATCAAATCTAACATGAATAATTTACTCTAACAACCATGCATAATAAAAATCATGATGTACTCTAGATTCACATCCACACATACATAATATAATAATCACCATCAAAATATCATATCTTGAGTCTCAATCCAAAATAGATCAACAAGTGTATCACTGTATCAAAATGCAGAAAAGGAAAGATGCTAGGATGAGTTGGGGTGAGGCCTCACACATCCTAAATGTCATTTGTGCTTGTAACATCTCGTGGAACCAAATTCCATTCACTAACATATCCACATTTTTGGTTGATACATTCGTCATAGTTTTCAGAAATGCAGTCATAACAAAAGCATGAATAATTTCTAGTGTACAATGACCACACATTACTATTCGTACTCATAACTGAATGTAGGGATCTTGTTTTGTCTACTCTCTTGCATCCATGGATTGATCTTCTATCAACACCTGAACAATAGAGAGGCCACATGTAAACATTAAAGACATATATTATAAGTTAACTCAAACAATGATCAATAAATTTAAAATTAGTACTTGCTATCTCCCAAAATATTCAGAAGCATATGACTCGATCTAATCGTGATGATGTGTTATCATGATTTGGTACCATAAAATGCATCTTGCACCACTCAACTACATCATTAGCATTATTTATATGATATCCCTGATAGTCCAATTGATACTTTCTTAAAGCACGTTTGATAAAAGCTCCTACACCATCATGCTCTCCCTTTCCATGTCCACTCTCAAAGAAACTCCAAATATGTGTTATCTTTTGGTATCGATGATATCTACATAGTGCATAAAATGGTCTTTCTGATTTAAATTGTGCTACACATCCATCCAACCAAAAAAAATGCTTTTCAATTTTGATGCCTTTGTTTTCCAAATATCTAAAAAATGTCTTAAAACAATGCTCAACAAAATGTATGTCATGCTCTTTATCATCACTAACATAAAATTGATATTCTTTCTTTATGATTCATGCTTCATATGTAGTTTCAAAACTATCCAAATCTAATTATGCATGTTGATAAGACACATGTACCATGATAGTCACCTACTTTGTATAGTATTATTCTACTTGAAGTTGTTTTTGAGATACAAAGGAGTAGCTCTGTGCAAAATCAACAAACGATAAAATCATTCCAACTGGAAAAGATTCTTTTTGTATTTGGAATTTCTCTACCTTCCATTTAACAAAAAAAACATTTCATATGAATGGTTGAATCAATTTACAAAAATTCTCCATAAATGTTGCAACAGGTATCTCGTCTTCTACATATTCCAACCTTGTTGATTCTTTCTTGACAAGTTCCCCTTATGCAATTTATTTCAGGTATTTCATGATCAATTGATTTGTTACATAAGATTGATGTTATGAATTGACTTGGATGTTTAGGAAAATCATTTTGAAAACCACCACTTTCTTCTATCATCTTTCTAAACCCTTGGTATTAGAGATCAAATTCAATGTGATATCAACAACAAAAGTTTCAAAAGATTTATTTATCTTTACAAAAAATGGCTTTAACCTTTCAAACATTCTTTGTCCAATCTTAATGTCAAGATTTGAGTTACAAAATGAGAGATACAATTCATGCTGTGTGGTGTCCAACTAATGTTTTGTGTGCTCGAAGTATTCCTTAGGCCCAGTCCTCTTCTTGATAATGTCTCTTGTATTTGGTGAAGGATGAGCATGATCAATCCAAAATGACGTAACTAAGTTCCTAATTGTTTCATTAATTCTATCAGACCAAGGAGCTTTACACATTAGTGCCCAATTACCTTCCAATGTAGTATCATCCAAATTGATTCTTCTTTCCAAATAGTGTGTTATTGTATTCCTACTATACCCGATCTAAGATGAAAGTAAAGAAATTTTTCTTCTTTGGGACATGTTTTTATTTAAAATAGATGTTAGTATCACTCTTCTTGAAATGGACCTATCTATAGATCTAGTTGTTTTCCCAATGGAATGCAAACCTTCCTTAACACTATCAATAATATTTTTTTGTACGTTACTTGATTTTATCTTTTTCAAACTTGCATCTACACCCAATAATTTTAATGGCTCCTTTAACTCATCTTTAAGAAGTGTAATTGATAACAGTTGAGTTTTTTCAAGTTTACCAAGATTCTCAAATTATTTCATTATTTTCTTAGACTTTTTATTCAATGCCCTCTTCATAATATTTATGGGTTTTTTAGCATAATCTCCCAATTTTTCCACATCCATTTCAATTAAATGATCTATGCTTTTAAGATTATTTTTTCTCTTCAACTGTTGGAGTAGACTATCATTCACATATGTTTCTTGCACTTCCACTGCAAATAAAATAAAATAAAATATCTTAATATCTCATCTTAAGGGGACCTTCATGAAATAAGTATTTACAAGCTCTTGAACATGTTCTACCTACAATAATTTATACATTAATGAGAGAAACACATACTTGTTTGACCTTGGGTTGATTCAACTTGGGATGCCCTTTGTCCAACATTTTCATCATCAAAGGCTGCATGTACACACCAAAAATAATAAATTCTTCTTAGGGGAAAGGCCCAAAATGTATATTCACCAATAAGTGACTAAATTGAGATAGTGACTAAATCGAGAGAGATAGTGAGAAAAAGAGAGAGATGTGTACTTATTTGATACTCTGAGACTTGTGCTTGTTGATCTTGTGATGACGCTTCTCCAACTTCTGAAGGTTGGGCTTGCTGAGCTTGTGATGACCCTTCTCCAACTTCTGAAGGTTGGGATTGTTGAGCTTGTGATCACCCTTCTCCAACTTTTGAAGGTTGGAAAGCTTGTTGGGCTTGTGATTCTTGAGCATTTTCTACACATGTATGAAATATAAATTATTCCTAATTGCATCTAATTAGTCCTAACAAAGTCTAATAGGTCATGTTATGTCCTAATTGGTCCATATTAGGTCCTAATTGGCCCTAATTGAGTATAATTATATCTAATAGGTCATAATTGAATCTAATACATCCTAATTAGCTCCTAATTGGTCCTAATTGAGTCTAGTTGGTTCTAGTTGGTCCTAATCGGCCCTAATTAAATATAATAGGTCATGTTAGGTCTTAATTGGTCCATATTAGGTCCTAATTGGTCCTAATTGAGTCTAATTGGTCCTAATTTAGTCTAATAGATCATATTAGGTCTTAATTGGTCCTAATTAAGTCTACTTGGTCCTAATTGAGTTTAATTGGTCCTAATTGATTATAATTAGATCTAATATGTCATAATTGAGTCTAATAGGTCCTAATTGTTCCTAATTGGTCATAATTGAGTCTAGTTGGTCCTACTTGAGTCTAGTTGGTCCATATTAGGTCCTAATTTGTCCTAATTGGTCCTAATTGAGTCTAATTAGTCCTAGTTTAGTCTAATAGGTCATGTTAGATCCTAATTGGTCCATATTAGGTCCTAATTGGTCCCAATTGAGTCAAATTGGTCCTAATTGAGTCTAATAGGTCATATTAGGTCCTAATTGGTCCTAATTGAGTATAATTAGATCTAATAGGTCATAATTGAATCTAATAGGTCCTAATTAGGTCCTAATTGTTCCTAATTGGTCATAATAGAGTCTAGTTGGTCCTAATTGAGTCTAGTTGGTCCATATTAGCTCCTAATTGGTCCTAATTGGTCTTAATTGAGTCTAATTAGTCCTAATTGAGTCTAATAGGTCATGTTAGGTCATAATTGGTCCATATTAGGTCCTATTTGGTCCTAATTGAGTCCATATTAGGTCCTAATTGGTCCCAATTGAATCTAATTGGTCCTAATTGAGTCTAATAGGTCATATTAGGTCCTAATTGGTCCATATTGGGTCCTAATTGGTCCTAATTGAGTCTAATTGGTACTAATTCAGTCTAATAGGTCATCTTAGGTCCTAATTGGTCCATATTTGTTTCTAATTGGTCCTAATTGAGTATAATTGGATCTAATAGGTCATAATTGAATCTAATAGGTTCTAATTCAGTCCTAATTGTTCCTAATTACTTATAATTGAACCTAGTTGACAGTCTAGTTCATCTATATTAGGTCCTAATTGAGTCTAATTAGTCTAATTGAGTCTAATAGGTCATGTTAGGTACTAATTGGTCCATATTAGGTCCTAATTGGTCCCAATTGTGTCTAATTGGTCCTAATTGAGTCTAATAGGTCATATTAGGTCCTAATTGGTCCATATTAAGTCCTAATTGGTCCATATTAAGTCCTAATTGGTCCTAATTGAGTATAATTAGATCTAATAGGTCATAATTGAATCTAATAGGTCCTAATTAGGTCGTAATTGTTCCTAAATGGTCACAATTGAGTATAGTTGGTCCTAATTGAGTCTAGTTGGTCCATATTAGGTCCTAATTGAGTCTAATTACTCCTAATTGGGTCTAATAGGTCATGTTAGGTCATAATCAAATCTAATAGGTCCTAATTAGGTCCTAATTATTCCTAATTGGTCATAATTGAGTCTAGTTGGTTGTAATTGAGTTTAGTTGGTCCATATTAGGTCCTTATTGGTCCTAATTGAGTCTAATAGGCCATGTTAGGTCCTAATTTGTCCATATTAGATCCTAATTGGTCCCAATCACATATAATTAAATCTAATAGGTCATTATTGAGTCTAATAGGTCCTAATTAGGTCCTAACTATTCATAATTGGTCATAATTGAGTCTAGGTTTTCCATATTAGGTCCTAATTGGTGCCAATTGAGTCTAATAGGTTATGTTAGGTCCTAAGTGGTCTATATTAGGTCCTAATTTGTCCTAATTGAGTATAATTAGATCTAATAAGTCATAATTGAGTCTAATAAGTCCTAATTAGGTCCTAATTATTCCTAATTGGTCATAACTGAGTCTAGTTGGTCCTAATTGAGTCTAGTTGGTCTATATTAGGTCCTAATTGGTCCTAATTGGGTCTAATTCATATTAATTGAGTCTAATAGGTCATCTTAGGTCCTAATTGGTCCATATTAGGTCCTAACTGGTGCCAATTAAGTCTAATATGTCCTAATTAAGGCCAATAGGTCATATTAGGTCCTAATTGAGTATAATTAGATCTAATAGGTCATAGTTAAATCTAATAGGTCCTAATTGTTCCTAATTAGTCATAATTGAGTCTAGTTGGTCCATATTAGGTCCTAATTGGTCCTAATTGAGTCTAATTAGTCCTAAGTGAGTCCAATAGGTCATGTTAGGTCATAATTGGTCCATATTAGGTCTTAATTGGTCCTATTTGACCCCATATTATGTCCTAATTGGTCCCAATTGAGTCTAATTAGTCCTAATTGAGTCTAATAGGTCATATTAGGTCCTAATTGGTCTATATTAGGTCCTAATTGGTCCTAATTGAGTATAATTAGATCTAATACATCATAATTGAATCTAATAGGTCCTAATTAGGTCCTAATTGTTCCTAATTGGTCACAATAGAGTCTAGTTGGTCCTAATTAAGTCTAGTTGGTCCATATTAGCTCCTAATTGGTCCTAATTGGTCTTAATTGAGTCTAATTAGTCCTAATTGACTCTAATAGGTCATGTTAGGTCATAATTGGTCCATATTAGGTCCTATTTGGTCCTAATTGAGTCCATATTAGGTCCTAATTGGTCCCAATTGAATCTAATTGGTCCTAATTGAGTCTAATAGGTCATATTAGGTCCTAATTGGTCCTAATTGAGTCTAATTGGTACTAATTTAGTCTAATAGGTCATCTTAGGTCCTAATTGGTCCATATTTATTTCTAATTGGTCCTAATTGAGTATAATTGGATCTAATAGGTCATAATTGAATCTAATAGGTTCTAATTAAGTCCTAATTGTTCCTAATTACTTATAATTGAACCTAGTTGACAGTCTAGTTTGTCTATATTAGGTCCTAATTGAGTCTAATTAGTCTAATTGAGTCTAATAGGTCATGTTAGGTACTAATTGGTCCCAATTGTGTGTAATTGGCCCTAATTGAGTCTAATAGGTCATATTAGGTCCTAATTGGTCCATATTAAGTCCTAATTGGTCCTAATTGAGTATAATTAGATCTAATAGGTCATAATTGAATCTAATAGGTCCTAATTAGGTCGTAATTGTTCCTAATTGGTCACAATTGAGTATAGTTGGTCCTAATTGAGTCTAGTTGGTCCATATTAGATCCTAATTGGTCCTAATTGAGTCTAATTAGTCCTAATTGAGTCTAATAGGTCATGTTAGGTCATAATCAAATCTAATAGGTCCTAATTAGGTCCTAATTATTCCTAATTGGTCATAATTGAGTCTAGTTGGTTGTAATTGAGTTTAGTTGGTCCATATTAGGTCCTAATTGGTCCTAATTGGTCCTAATTGGTCCTAATTGAGTCTAATAGGCCATGTTAGGTCCTAATTTGTCCATATTAGATCCTAATTGGTCCCAATTACGTATAATTAGATCTAATAGGTCATTATTGAGTCTAATAGGTCCTAATTAGGTCCTAATTATTCATAATTGGTCATAATTGAGTCTAGTTGGTCCTAATTGGTCCCAATTGAGTCTAATAGGTTATGTTAGGTCCTAAGTGGTCCATATTAGGTCCTAATTTGTCCTAATTGAGTATAATTAGATCTAATAGGTCATAATTGAGTCTAATAAGTCCTAATTAGGTCCTAATTATTCCTAATTGGTCATAACTGAGTCTAGTTGGTCCTAATTGAGTCTAGTTGGTCTATATTAGGTCCTAATTGGTCCTAATTGGGTCTAATTCATCTTAATTGAGTCTAATAGGTCATCTTAGGTCCTAATTGGTCCATATTAGGTCCTAACTAGTGCCAATTGAGTCTAATATGTCCTAATTAAGTCTAATAGGTCATATTAGGTCCTAATTGATCTATATTAGGTCGTAATTGAGTATAATTAGATCTAATAGGTCATAATTAAATCTAATAGGTCCTAATTGTTCCTAATTAGTCATAATTGAGTCTAGTTGGTCCATATTAGGTCCTAATTGGTCCTAATTGAGTCTAATTAGTCCTAAGTGAGTCCAATAGGTCATGTTAGGTCATAATTGGTCCATATTAGGTCTTAATTGGTCCTAATTGACCCCATATTAGGTCCTAATTGGTTCCAATTGAGTCTAATTAGTCCTAATTGAGTCTAATAGGTCATATTAGGTCCCAATTGGTCCATATTAGGTTCTAATTGGTCCTAATTGTGTATAATTAGATCTAATACGTCATAATTGAATCTAATAGGTCCTAATTAGGTCCTAATTGTTCCTAATTGGTCATAATTGAGTCTAGTTCATCCTAACTGAGTCTAGTTGGTCCATATTAGGTCCTAGTTGGTCCTAATTGAGTCTAATTGGTCATATTAGGTCTTATTTGGTCTGTATTAGGTCCTAATTGGTCCTAATTGAGTATAATTGGATCAAATGGGTCATAATTGAATTGAATAGGTCCTAATTAGGTCCTAATTGTCCTTGATTGGTCTTAATTGAGTCTAGCTGACCTCCTAATTTAGTCTAGCTGGTCCATATTAGGTCGTAATTGGTCCTAATTGGTCCTAATTGAGTCTAATTAGTGCTAATTGAGTCTAATAGGTCATGTTAGGTCCTAATTGGTCCCAATTGAGTCTAATTGGTCCTAATTAATTCTAATAAGTCATATTAGGTCCTAATTGATCCATATTAGGTCCTAATTGGTCCTAATTGAGTATAATTAGATCTAATAGGTCATAATTGAATCTAATAGGTCCTAATTATTCCTAATTGGTCATAATTGAGTATAGTTGGTCATAATTGAGTCTAGTTGGCCCATATTAGGTCCTAATTGGTCCTAATATGTCCTAGTTACTTCTAAAATGATCTAACTGAGTCTAATTGGATCCAATTAGTTCTAATTGCATTTAATTAGGTCCTAATTAGTTTTGATTGCATCTAATTAGGTCCTAATTGGTTCTAATAGGTCATATTATGTCCTAATTGACTCTAATTGAGTCTAATTAGGTACAACACTATTTGGTTCTAATAAGTCCTATTAGGCCCTATTAGGTCCTAATAGGTGGACTATTGGGTCCTAATAGGTCCTATTAGGTCCTAATAGGTTCTATTAGGTCCTAATTAGTTCTAATAGGCTCTATTAGGTCCGAATTAGTCATAATAGTTCCTATTAGTTCTTAATTGGTTCTAATTAAGTCTAGAATTGGGTCTATATGAGTCTAATTAGGTCCTAATTGGTTCTAATATGTCATATTAGGTCCTAATTGGTTTTAATTGAGTCTAATTGAGTCTAATTGGTCCTAATAGGTCCCAATTAGTCATAATTAGGTTCTAATAGGTCCTAATAGGTCCTAATTAGTCCTAATAGTTCCTAATAGGTCCTATTAGGTCCTTATTAGGCCAAATAGGTCCTATTAGGTACTATTTGGTTATAATTAGTTCTAATTGGTCCTAATTGGGTATAATTGGTCCTCATGGAGTCTAATTAGGTGCTAATTTATTACAATTGAGTCTAATTGGGTTTTAATAGGTCATAATTAGTTCTAATTGAGTCTAATTAGGTGCTAATTGGCTCTCATTTATTCTAATTGGGTCCTAATAGTCCTAGAATAGGTCCTAATTAGTCCTAATAAGTCCTATTAGTCCAAATAGGTCTACAATTAGGTCTAGTTAAGTCTAATAGACCTACAATATCACATTTACATGAACATTAAGACAAATCTTGACCATAAACTTAAAATATCTATCTAGAGACATCTTAGACATACCTTGTTTTCAATGATGATATCTTTTTAATGATTCTTCACGTAGTCTTTGTTTGGTCTCTTCTGAATAATGTCATGTACTTTTGTTTAGCCTTGTCTTTTTATTTCCCATCACAACTTAGAAAATTATTCCGTGCCAAAACTTCTTCCTTCTCCTAAATGCGAATTATTTTATAGCTTTCAAATTTATGAAATGAAAGAAATATGCATATATTTATACCTAATTCTTATTAACTAGAAATGCCACTAAAAATGCTGACATAGGTTTCTATCGAAAGTCAAACTTGACTTTCTATCAAAATTGAATAACTTTCAATCAAAACTAGCTTAGTAATGACTAAATTTTGCATTTTTCGGCAAATTAGTTTTGATAGAAAGTACTTTCTATTGAAAGTACATGGTTTGGGCCATGGTTGCAAGTTTTTAAGAAATGATGGGTATGTGCAAGATCATGAGGGGCCAAACTATGCCCTTAAGTGGCAATGAAAAATTAGGAAATCAGGGTTAGTCAACTTGACATGAAAATTTCAACTAGCTATGAACCTAATATCAAAAAGTTGTAAGAATAGAATCTATAGAAAATTGAATTTAGTTTGTAAAATACTAGGCCTTTTTTGAGAAAAAGTTAGTATGATTGGTGAAAAGTATAGATTTCAATGCAGCAGTACAAAAATTTTAGGAAAAAAATAAGTAGGTGTAAGTCTGACCACCTTAATCATAATCAAATGATAATATTTTATTATAATATTTTATATATAAGTAGTAGACTCTTGCCTGGATGTGACACATATTTTTTTGTAATTTTATTTGAAAAAATAATTAATTATGAATTTTTTGCTACAACATTTTCAGAATAAAAAAAATCCCATGTCTAACCACCTTAACTCATTCAAAACTTTACAAAATTCAAAATTTTTTTTTTTTTCCATATAATAGGAAAAGCATAGAATGTGGCATATTTTTTGGATTTAAAAAATGTTATACCATCTGAAATTTATAGTCATTTTTCAATCAGTATATAAATCAACACTTTAGAGGCAGCTCAATTAGAAAATAATTAATAATTACTTACCAAATTCAAAATTTGACAACAATTATATCAATAGAAAGCTGATAATCTCCTTAAGATACCCTTTTCATTTTATCAAATTTTGGTGAAAAAAAAGTTGCCAACTACATTGTCAAAATTTTGAACTTACATCGCCACTTTTTGGCCCCTCATGATCTTGCACATACCCTTATGAGAATTTCATGGTTTCAAGCCTCAAGAATGCTAATCAAATGGATGAATAAGAAGACATCCTTTTGCATACAAGTACTCAGAACTAGCTTTCTAACGATTATATATTTGACTATTTTTAAATTTATTATGTGTATGGTTTTTGATGTTAAATGAATGTAGGTTTTTTATCAAATATAAACCTCTGAGTTTGACGTTCAATGAAAAATAGTAAAACAAGGAAATTTTTTTTTGAAAAATAATAGTGCCCTTTGTATTCGAGTCTACTTTCTATTAAAAAAATAATAATTGAAATTTGATAAATATACAATAAGTTATAAGCTATGTAGTCAAGGTACGTAAAAATTTTGGTTTAGTCAACTTCAAACATTAATAAAATATGCAATAATAGTGATAATGTCATCAAACCAATTGCATGTCCTCCATATGGATGTTGCAAAACTAAATTCAAAATAATTGCATTCATATCTATTTTACAAAAAATGTTATGCTCTATGAAAATAGTGTTACTATTTGAAAATGACATTTTCAGCACCATACAAGTTTTCGTGGGAGAAAGAAAAAAGTATTCAAAAAAATTCAAAAAAAATAAAAAAGAATTCTATTTAGAATCTAGACAAAAAATCCTAAAAGACTCTAATTTACTTCATCCTCTGATTTCGAGTGGTTCAACGACAATATGCATCTGAATCTGAAAGTTTTTCTCAAAATGTAGAGTTCAATGCCTATTCAGGCTAAAAAGTGTAAGCCACTATTGTGGGTTCACCCTATGCAGATTGAAGAAGGCCCTCTATGGACTTAAGAAAGCCCCTATAGCATGGTATGAGAGACTAGATGGATATCTAACAAAGATTGGATTCAAGAAAGGAGTAGCAAATTGTAATCTATTCATTAGAGAGACATCTGAAGGTTTACTTCTTGTGGCTATATTTGTTGATGACATTATATTTGGAGGTAATGACAAACTTAGTGCAGAATTTGCTAAGGAGATGCAAAATGAATCTGAGATGAGTATGATTGGCCCTATCAAGTACTTTTTGGGATTGAATGTGCAGCAAACAGAGAAAGGTATTTTCATTAATCAATCCAAGTATGTTAAAGAAATATTAAAGAAATTCAAGTGTGATGATTGCAAGCCAATAGGGACTCCTATGATTATTGGATACAAGCTTACAAAAGAAGATGACTCACCAGTAGTAGATATAACTTTATACAAGTCTATGATTGGCAAACTTATTTATCTTACTCGAACTAGACCTGATATTTCCAATATAGTTGGCATAGTTGGAAGATTTGTAGTAGAGCCTAAACAAAGTCACCTTATGGCAATAAAAAGGATATTTAGATACTTGCAAGGCACTATAGACTATGGTCTATGGTATCCTAATTTAGACAATGTTGAGCTTCATCTATACACAGATGCTAATTGGGCAGGATGTGTTGATGATAAAAAGAGTACATTAGGTGGAGCAGTGTTTCTTGGTGATAGACTTGTCACTTGGGAAAGAAAGAAACAAAATTTTATTTCTCAGTCAATAGTAGAAGCAGAATATATTGCAGTAGCCTTGAATTGTTCTATAATTTTTTGGATCAATCAGATGATAAAAGATTTTGGAATTTAGATTGATTATCCTATTGTTATTCACTATGATAACACTAGCGCTATGAATATGTCAAAGTACCTTGTGATGCATGCAAAGATAAAGCACATTGAAATCAAGTATCACTTCCTAAGAGAGAAAGTGGTAGAGAAAGAAGTCAAGATGGACTATGTGAGTACTAAAGATCAGTTGGTAGACATTTTCACAATGCCTTTGCCAAAGGATACTTTTGAATATCTCAGGGAGAAGTTGGGAGTAATTCCCTTCCCTGATTCTTCTTAGAAGGAAGAAGGAAAGGCATCAGTCCTTAGGGACTGATGGGAGGTTGACTAGTCTACCTTAGGAGTAGTATCAGTGCTTAAAATGAATGGAACCCTCTACCATTGATGTCAAAGGGGGAGTAATATAGAGTCATTAAAAACATAAGTAAAAAGGAGGAGTAATATACTAAGGGGGAGCAGTATTCAATTATGACAACAGTTCAATTGAGGAAATGGAGAATATTAGAAATTATTGTAGTAGATGGAGGATTCATCTTTGGGGGAGTTTTGAAGAGGAAATGGAGAATGTTATAAAATAAATGTTCATTTGGGTTGGTGGTGGTTTTTCATTCCACATGTTGCCATCAATGCCAAAGGGGGAGATTGTTGGAGATTTGCCAGCAGGCCAGTATTGACTGTATATTTTTCATTGATGACAACATATGGAAAGTAGCATGCATGGAAGTATTATGCAGTAAGATTTTAGTATATCTAGCATGGACATGATATCAACATGATATCATGGGTGCAAAGCTTAACTGTTAGTACAGACAATTATATAGCAGCTTGTGCCAGCAATGTTCGTGACAAAGTAACATGAAGTGTTCTGTGTATGGTTGTCTGTATAGTTATCATGGAGCCTTGCACACTTGGATATATGTTGAAGACATGTTAGTGATGTTTCAATTATGGATACATAGTTTTATATTTAGTAGAAGTGAATTTATGCAGTCACTATTCACCAGTAGTATTTTCTTGTGTTTATTTAGAAGAGCTGACAGAGATTTTATTTTTTTAGGAGTTGCACCCATCTTTTGGGTATGCAACCTTGGAGTTAAGCTTAGAGAATATTTATTGATGTTTGGTTAAGAGCACATGAAATAATTGAGCTTGAGGAGAAAGATCTAGTTGTTTTGGTAGAGTTGACAGTGTGTAGCGTGCATCTACAATTATCTTATTTGGAAAGGTACCGCATTGTGTTGCATGCATAGTAAAGCTGATAGAATGTTTATATAACTTTAATATGGTTTCTCTAATATGATTTCAAGGTGGTTCTAATAGGCCAACTTGATCATATTATTTAGAGAGAGAAAATTTATAGTCAGTCATTTGTGATTGTTGAAGTGTCGTTCATGGTTGATTAAGAAGAGCAGAGCAGAGTGTGAGAAGTGTGGAACCATTAGAAGAAGGTCTATGTGACCAAGAAGAGTACTTGTGCTATACATTGGAACTAATCAAGAGAAGTAGGTCAAAGCACAATTCACCAAGATCTAGATATAGTGTGTATTTGTTATTTAGAAGGTTGTAGCCTTCACATCTTTGAGCAGTGAGCTCTTGGAAAGTGCTTCCTCTCCCCCAACAAGGACTATTGTAAAAAACTCCTAACAAGGTTTGACACTTGACCAAGTCTACTATACATAATATATTGTAAAGCTACTCCTAAAAAGGTAAAGTATCTTCTAATAAGGATCATAATATAGTAGTACAAAATATTAAAGTGGGTGTCAATTCCCACCAGGGTTTTTACCTATTTAGGTTTCCCCATAACCAAAATATTGGTATTTTGTTCATGTGCTCTTCCATTGTGTTTATACTTTATGTTTAAGTATACTTAATTAGATATAGAATTGAATCTTGTAGATAAATAATTCAGCCCCCCCCATCCCTCTCAGTTATCTCTTGGGACTATTCCTAACACATGTGTGTATGATTGAGTTTTCGTATGCATCTTAGAAGTGAAGTTGGTTAGACTATATTCATGCTTAGCCTATGAGTGCATAATCAATTATGCAAGTATGAGGAACATACAAGTAGTTGAAGTTGCATAGCCAGTGTCTGCCAGTGAAGAACAGAGTAAGCAGTCAACTGTTATCATTTTGAGTTGCAGTTATAATGTAATGATGTAAAGGCTATGTGCCCATTATAATTAGGTTGCCAGCATGTATATATTTTTTTTATAAGCACGCTTGAGCCAATTCAATTGGGAGCATTATATGTAATAAGTTTAAGGGCTGACCTAGTTGTGTATTTTGTATGCACATATAAATATGAGATGTGCCCATTGTAATTAGAATCCAAGTGGATAAAGAGTTGCAACAAGTAGAAAAGAAGTGTGAGAAGACACTATAAGATGTATTAGAGCTTTGTAATAGGTCAAAGCATCAGCACATCAAAGGAACTAATCTAACAAGCAGTGTCACAATGACATTTCATCCAACAGATATAGTGTGTATCTGAAATCAAAAGGTTGTAGCCTTCACCACTTAAGTAGTGAGCTCTAGGATAGTGTGTCCACTCCCCTAATAAGAACTATTGTAAAAGACTCCTCACAGGGTCCTACCCTTGACAAGGTCTACTATACTTAATGCATTATAAAGAAACACCTAATAGGGTTAAGGATCTTCTAACAAGGATCACAAAACACTAGTAAAGAATATTAGTGGGTGTCAATTCCCATTGGGGTTTTTACCTATTTGGGTTTCCCCATAACCATATTGGTGTCATGTGTTGATTTCATGTTTCATGTTTATGTATATGTTTATTTATGTACTTAAGTAATTAAGTTCAATTTAAATATTAAAGCAAAAAGATAAAATATAGTGAACACTGATTCACCCCACCCCAGCTCTCAGTGTTCCAATTCCTAACACCAACAAAGCATTTCCAGTAGGAGGAGCATAAGCCTCACAACCAACAGAGCCTTGATGATGTAGGAGCATCCTGGGAGTAAGAGCAATCTTGCATCACCCAAAAATATTTCTATTTTTGTATTCAATAAGGAATATCTTGTGCAGAGTTGCTATTTATGGAAACTTGCTATTTTTAGTAAGTTAGTCTTATGATCTTGAAATGTCTGATTTTACATATGGAGGTTCATCTCAGTCATATCAGCCTACCAGCAAAGTTTCATGGCTAGATCAGGTCTAGTTTTGAAGATATTGAAGATTTTTGATATTGGCACCAGGGTACAGAAACTTTGAACTCAATTTTGAAGGCTTTAGAGGCCCCGAATGAGGTCAAAAAATTGGGTGATGGGCGCATTGCACAGGTCAAGCCTGTAGAGCACTTCGTGGCATTTCCAGAATGGGGTTATAATAGCCAATCGGGTCAACGGGTGATGACTTATGGTCTTTGGAAGTCAGGCCACCTGAAATGGCAGAAAGTAATTTTCCTTCAAAATTTATGTTCGGGTTTCAAAAGTTATTTTGAGCCAACTTTGATGTAATAAATTGAAAAATAAAATAATTCTAATTTGGGTCGGCCCTTAGGGATAAATTTCTGGAACCTTCTCGGGTGGTGGAAATTGCCTATATAAAGAAGGCCCGTAGTGTTGTCTAGGGCGGTTTTGGGTAGTAGATCTGGGTATTGATTCGAGGCTTTGTCCTACAGAATATTGTAAGGGAATGCCCATGTGGCTTTGCATATTGTAATTCTGAAAGTTTGTAATTCTACATTTGTGGAGATAATAAGAAGCCAATTTTCTGTTCTTGCATATTATTGTTGTTGTTTCTCTATTTCTTTTATGTGTTTGTGGTATTAAGGGGAGCACCCTTCATCAAGTCGTATTAGAGAAGGAGTTCTTGAGTGTGTAAATAGATCATTGACTGTGAGGCAGTTTGCACCAGGACCATGGTTAGGGTTTCAGTGCGCATCACAAAAATGCCTCCACGAAGAGAACACGACGGAAGAGCTGGTGCTGTGACACTTGAGGTTAGAGAGCTACAGAGACAAGTGTGAGAATTGCAAGAAGAGATTCACAAAGGAATGAATCTTAATGTTAGAGATGAAAGCGAGGATGAAGCCAAAGAAGAATATCAAGAAGGAGAAGCTGAAATTGTGAACCAGGAGGAAGAAAGACTTTTTCGGGCAATTTCCAAGATTGGGAAAAGACCTAAGATTGAGGTTCCTACATTTTCTGGAAATCTTAACCCAGAGGAATTGATTGACTAGATCAATTAATGTGAGGAATATTTTGAGTATGAAGATGTTGAGGATTCTGATAGGGTCAAATTTATGAAGGCTAGATTAAAAGGTCATGCGAAGATCTGGTGGCGAGAAATTCAATTGGAGTGAAATAGAAGAGGGAAAGATAAAATCACAAGATGGGATCGGATGGTGGATAAATTGAAGTGACAGTTCATTCCTGTTGATTATGAGCTTGACCTACTAAAGAAAATGCAAAGCTTGAAGCAAGTAGGAAGATTTGTTCAGGAGTATACAGAGGAGTTCTATCGACTCCTCATCAGAATAGGCCATGCAGAAGCTGATAAGGAGAAAGTTTCCTGATACCTTAATGGGTTAAGGCCAAGCATTCAGGAGAGTTGAATCTGGTTTGAATGAACAGTATTGAGGAGACATACTAGTTTTCCCTAAAAGTAGAGGAAAAGTTGAACAAGAAGTTTGAGAGCAGACAAAATGGAAGAGGTCATGGTGGAAGATCTGGTGGATGGTCATATGGTGGCCAAAATGAAGATCCAAAAAAGAAGGATGAGGCTAGTAGCAGTCAGAATCAGAGAGAAAATAATTCCAATCATTTCCAAGATTAGAGTAATAGAGATCAGAGAGGAAGAGGAAGAGGACAAGGATTTGGAAGAGGAGGCTTTCGTGGAACATGTTTTCACTGTGGAGAAGAAGGTCATAGGGCATTTGAATGTCCTCAGCGCCAAGGCAGAATAGACAGGAGAAATGAAGGCCAAGCCAAAGTTGCACATGTAGATGAAGATGCCAAATCATCAAATTCTGAAGATGCTGAAAGAGGAGAAACGCTAATTCATAGAAGAGTCTTGTTGAGTGGTGACAATGAACCTGAACAAAGGAGGAGCCTGTTTCACACTAGATGGAAGTGTGAGGGTAAATGCTATGATGTGATTATCGATAGTGGAAGCACTAACAATTTGGTGTCAGAAGAGATGGTGACAAAGTTGAAGCTCAAGAGATAGAAACACCCACATCCATATCGGATTGCCTGGGTGCAGGATGACTACAAGGTCATGGTCAGTGAACGGTGCCTGGTAAAGTTCAAGATCGGCGGGTACCAAGATGAGGTACTATGTGATATAATATCTATGGATGCATGTCATATGTTGTTGGGTAGATTATGGTAGTTTGACAGATGTGCTATACATGATGGTCGTGCAAATACCTATTCCCTAACAAAGGATGGAATGCGACATAAGCTAAAGCCATTGAAGGAGACCGAAGAAAAGGTATGTGGTAATGCAAGAATAACTTTTGTTGATGGAAGAAAATTCCTAGATGGTATGAGGCATGAGAATTTCTATTTTGATTTAGTTCCAAAAGCTAGTAAAGAAGAAGTAGAGGATGTACCTATAGAGGTTACAGATTTGTTGAATGAGTTTCAGGATATTGAGAGCAATCTTGCATCACCCAAAAATATTTATGTTTTTGTATTCAATAAGGGCTATCTTGTGTAGAGTTTCTATTTATGGAAACTTGCTATTTTTAGTAAGTTGGTCTTATGATCTCGAAATGTCTGATTTTACATATGGAGGTTCATCTCAGTCATATTAGCCTGCCAGCAAAGTTTCATGGCTAGCTCAGGTCTAGTTTTGAAGATATTGAAGATTTTCGGTATTGGCAGTAGGGTACAGAAGCTTTGAACTCAGTTTTGAAGGCTTTAGAGGCCCTGGATGAGGTTGAAAAATTGGGTGATGGGTGCATTGCGTAGGTCAAGCCTGTAGAGCACTTCGTGGCATTTCCAGAATAGGGTTATAATAGCCAATCAGGTCAACGGGTGATGACGTATGGTCTTCAGAAGTCAAGCCACCTGAAATGGTAGAAAATAATTTTCCTTCAAAATTTCTATTTAGGTTTCAAAAGTTATTTTGAGCTGACTTTGATGTAATAAATTGAAAAATAAAATAATTCTAAGTTGGGTCGGCCCTTAGGGCTAAATTTCTGGAACCTTCTCAGGCGGTGGAAATTGCCTATATAAAGAAGGCCCGTAGTGTTGTCTAGGGCAGTTCTAGGTAGTAGATCTAGGTATTGATTCGAGGCTTTGTCCTATAGAATATTGTAAGGGAATGCCCATGTGGCTTTGCATATTGTAATTTTGAAAGTTTGTAATTCCACATTTGTGGAGATAATAAGAAGCCAATTTTCTGTTCTTGCATATTATTGTTGTTGTTTCTCTATTTCTTTTATGTGTTTGTGGTATTAAGGGGACCACCCTTCATCACTTGAACAACTAACTTTGTACAAAGAGACATTCCAAGGATGGAATCTACACTCAGGGAAGAGCCAATAGTGGTCCCAAGAGGCACATTGGTCTCAAAATTCTCTTGAGAAGAAGAAACAACTTGAGAAAAGCTTTTAATAGATGAGTCCTTCTCAATAGAGTAATATTGGGAGGAGGCCCCCTTCCACCAAGAAGTAGGTTTTAAACCTTTTCCAATCCACATTGATATGCTAAGTGACTATTTTTAAAACATCTATTGTATCTGAAGGAGAGTCCTTCATAATCTGAGGATCGGATCTAGGACCCTTTAGGATGCTTCAACATAATCTTTTCCAGAAGACCCTTGGAGGAAACCAAATCAAATATAATCCTAGTATAAGTACAATGAAGAATATCATCATATTCTTGATCAACCATCAAAAAGTCCCCAAGAGCCTCACCCATAGCCTGAAGTAGAGAGTCTACCCAAAAATGAAGAGGGAGGTGGAGAAGCCTCATGCAAGTAGGAACCTTGGAGAAAGTCTTAGAAGAGGCATCAAAGTTAGGATGCCAAGGCTTCAACATGAACATGAGCCAAGCATCCCATCTACAAAAAACTATCGCATAGAATCAGATTCCTATCTTCAAAATTCTCAAACTTAGCTATGAAAAAGCCCCTTGCCAGAGGGAAAATGTGATAGTTCCAAAAATGATAGGCTCCCACTAGTGAGTGATCCAAGTATACGGATCAGAAAGACTCAGCTAGAAACCCTTGAATCTGCAAATAAGACCATGATCCTCTATAATTTTTATTCATATTTGACATCAACAAATTCTATGGCTTCTATGATAAATCCTTCAAAGTCAAACTCCAATGTGGAAATTTTTCTTATTCCATTATTAAACACATCCAAATTATTTTCCACTTCTAAATCAACAAATGAAAGAGTATTTAAGACCAATATGTCAAAATCCAATCTCTATTGGCCATTCTTCTATTCATATTTGTTTATCGAGGATGTTTGGGACAATCCTACCTCAAATTAGTTTGAATGATTGTAAATTTTCTTTCATTTTATTATAGATATGCTATAAGAATCCTCTCTCGAACATAAATTTTTTTAGGAATTTGTGTGTAAGGTTGAACCATAGAGGAATAAATTGGGCAGCTACTTATTATTATCAATGTATTTCTCATAGATCTCCACCTGTCAACTATTGGCTTCTGAATTGGATCAGGCTCTTTATAGTTTCATTAAGAAATGCATAATTATTTGACATTAGCATATGTATCCTCACTATTATCACTCATTATTTTTATACTATTCTTGAGAATCTCTTAAAGTTCTACTAGAATATGTGGTGCACATCTAGAACATAAAATAGACATGCAAACTAAAAATATAAAATACTAATAATAGCATAAGAAAATGAGAGAGTATTTATCTCGATAATTTATATTGGAATTTATCCATAACTCTCCTCTCTTGTTGTTGCTATAAGGCATTATTTATACGGACATATTAACTAATTCAAGCCCAAACCTAATATCATAAATTTCCCTTTATTTATGAAACTAAATAATGATTCCTATTTTCCCTCTAACCTCCTAGTTTTTTTTTAAAAAAATTGATTTAGAGGAATTTATAGCCATGCTTTACTCTATCTAGAAACATTAGAATAAGACTAGAAAAAAAATACACAATCTTATACACTTACATTAGACTCCCAAGGAAAAATAAGACTTGTTCATGGAATCATGTCCATGAGCTCATCAATGCTCTAGTACTACATTTATTTTATATGTTTGAGGTTGGCATCCATGCAATATCTTCAAGTGGTTAACCCCTCCACCTAACGAAGTAGTGAAGATATTCCTTTTCACTAGATTTCTTTAGCACTTTCTTGTCTAAAATTTCCTCGAGTTGCTTTGGTATCTCCTTGGGTAACTATTTCTTCTACTCAATAACCTAATCTTTGTTGGAATTATGGAAAGGTGTGTACTAAGAGGGGAGGGGTGAATCAAAACCCTTAAAAATTTTCAAACTAAATCCTTGTAAACATGTACCTCAATAACCGATCGTATCAATTGCATTCACCATACACTTAATAATATAACTAAAATGTAAATGCATGTAATCAAATCAATAAAGAATACATAAAACTTCATACACATGAAACATGTATTTTGGTATCGTAGAAACCCTTGGTAGAAGGTATTTAAACTGTGGTGGGGATGGAACCCACAAAGTTTCACTTCTAAAAAAATAAAGTTGTCAGTTAAGGCTTACAAAGATTGATCACTTCTGGTGATATTACCTTGTTAGGAGTAACAATAACATCAGCTAGATCTACTTTGTTAGAGGATTTTAGCAACACTATTCAAGTGTCCATTCATTTAAGATATTTAATAAAAAGACTATTAACTCCACTTTGTTAGGAGATTTTGAGTTTGCTACAATTGTTAGAGAGTAAAAGTTATGTATGATCTATATGAAAAAACAACATACATTGTTGATATCAGATTCATTAAGTACAATAATGATATCAGCTTGTTGTGATGAATATGTCCTTCTGTACTGCTCAGTAGCCTTAATTTTGTTTCTGATAAACTAAATATTTTCTCAATACTTTAACATAACCCTATCTGATCTTTAGATGTCCTTGAGTGTGGTTACTTCTTGATGATACATATCAAAATGACATCTTTACAATAATTATATCAAACTAATTTGACCTAATTAGGGTTTGACACAACCTTAGAAAACCTAAGATCAATGATTCATATGATTAAACTAGATCATCATTACATAGGAATCATCATTAATTAAATGATTACGTCCGTAATAAATATTCACCTTGATATTGGTAAACCATTTTATTGCTTGGAAAAATTTGTTCACCTTGAACTATATGGCATTTTAAATTTTTATGAGAACTCTAGATTACTCAGTAAATGTTGTCTCTTGATCTCGGTATATACTGGTTCTTGGTAATCTTGTGCACTCAATGACTATTGTACTTAGTAACCTCTGTGCTCGGTGACTACTGCGTAGTTATAACTGACTGAACTATCTTGTTTTGTTTATTGACTATACAAATGAAAACTAATGACAACACTCAATCCATTTAGGAGTAACATTCTCCCCCATTGGCATTAGTATCAAAATCTTATATGTGTAGGCCAACTATAAAAGTTTGAACTTGAAAATTTACAAACCAAAAATATATAAACTCGGTGAACTTCGCATTTGAACATGCTCTTGATGGTATATATACATATGTTTCCCCCTTTTTTGAAATAATGACAAATAATTGTTCTTACAATTGTCAAAAATATTAGGATCAGTTTTCTTGAGATTATCCATAAGTTTTTCCAATTCCTCCTTTAGATTTTCTAGAGTTAGCTACTTTAAGCTCACTTGTGCATGAATGCCAAAAGTGTTTTCTATGACTGAGATCTCAGGGGTGGCAATCAATTTATTTTCCTTTGTCACATATTTTTGCATCACTTCTAAATGTGATAGTAACTCAGCATGTAGCTGAACTACTTATTCTCTGATTCAGTCCTCTTCCTTTCTCAATTCTAGTCTTAACCGCTAAATGTGATTAACCTTTGAATAATGCACTTGAAATGCATATTGCTCAGTTGTTAGACTAGTTGCACTAGCTTTGAGATCTTCATCTAAATTCATTATCTTTTAACTAACCTCGGTAGTGAAGTAATCTAGACTACATAACTATATAAATTTTGTAATAATATTTTTATTAATGGTTTCTAATTCACTACTTACTACTTCTAAAAGCTTTACCTTTCTCACCATCACTTCTTGGCTGATTTTTTTCAGTTAGCTTGTACTGAATCTTTTGTTTGGCTCAATCTTCAATCATTTCCTTGGCATCAATAGTTGGGTCATTGATGGTCTCAATAAGTAGTGCAAGTTGGTCAGTGATGGGTGATAATTCATCTACATTTGCATTTGGGAAACTTACATTAGGATTTCCTCAACATCCTCTAGCACCTTTGTGTTGTTATGTTCCTGTCTCATCTTTTCTTGAGCTACTTTTTGGGTGGATATCTCTCCATACTTCATAACAACTTCAGGGTCAAGTGCCCTTGGGTCACATTTTGGTATTTCAATTATCTCATCAAGTGTGACTGGATCCTTACCTCCTCACTTCATTTTCTTCTTTTTATCTTACACACTAGATGTGGGGGATTGTGCAATAGAGACTTGAGCCTTGTTCTCTAGATTTGTCTTTCATCGCTCGGTGGAGTGTTCCTATTCCTTATTCTTCCTGGCTGTTGATTTTGTAATTTGTGGTGTAGAGGCTTGTGACCTTGTGTCTATGGTAGAAGTGTCTACCATTATCTCTATTTGTGTGTCTTGAAAATTTTCTATAGTATCATTGGTCTTGGTGTGTGCTTCACCTTGTGTATCTCCTCCATCGTGCTCGGTCCCCTTACATGTTTCCTCACCCTTGTCTTTATTTTTATCTGTCACTTTCTCAGATGGAGCTTCCTTAGTTTATTATTCAATTTCTATATGAACATCTTGTACCAGTATAGGAAGATTTCTTGGTAACATTTCTTAGGCTACCTCAGCTACTTCTTCTTCACCAAGGTTTTTGGTAGAACCGGTTATCACTTCATATTCTTTAGCCTCTTTGTCGGGTTTGCCTCCTATTATATTTTCAAATATTATTTCTTCATCTCCTAGAGTAGTTAACATATCTGGGATTCCTTCCTTAACATTGTAAGAAACAATTAGAAAATCTTCTACATTAGTCTCCTCCATGGGCTACTCAGTATCTGAGATGTGAATTGTCTCACACTCGATAGTTATTGGTTCTCTTGCTTGTATGCTCAATTGAGGTTGCTTGGTGTCAACTATCGATGCATTTGCCTCAATTTTCTCTGTTGGACTTAGGAGTTTAGTCCATATATTTATGCTCTCATCATCTACCTCTTGAAATATTTCTTGAAGAATCTTAAATGACCTAGCCTTCATCAAAAAATATTTTTCATATTATTTCAAGGCTTCATCAATTTTAGGAACAGAGTAATTAGATCTTACCAAAATTAGTGACCTTTCTCTCATCCTTTTCTCAGTTGTAAGCGCATAAGTCCATCTAGTAGAAACTTTATCATACAATTATTTTGGTATGTTTCATGAAAATTCAATTAGAACTCTTTTGAAATTAACCATCATGCTTATCCTGATCCTCAGTACTCAAATGGGGATACCTTTGAAGCTTAGGGGTACCAAGTCTTCCATTGTTCTTTATGCCTTCTGTAACTTCATCAATTGTTTGAGGTCCTTTATTCACTACAACATGAAATTGTTCATTGTTCTCCTCTTCTGAATCATTATCATATTTTTCTCTAATTAGTTTTCTTCTCCTTTTTGGTTATAGTAGTTCGGTGGTGGCCTTTTTTTGTCTTATGATATGTGTGTGTCAGTGTGGGCCTTGTTATCTTTTCAACACCTTTCTTCAAAGGTGGTGAATGAGCAATATTCGATCTTGTCCTAGTCCAGGTCAAAGTATCAACATGTTTTCTTTTACCTTTTGTAGCCTTAGGTGGCTCTTATCATTCATATTGTTTAGACTCGGTGGCCTCTTCATCTACACCTTCATTGACTGGTACTTGTTCCTCAGTTTCCTCTTCAACTAATTTCTCAATGTCTTCATCAGTTACACCACATTGTTTCTTTAGAGTTTTCACCATTTTCTGTTTCTTTCTACCCATCTTTTCAACTACAAGTCCCATGTTTATTCTGGACATGACCTCATCATAGGTTCCAAACTATGTAGCTTGTTTACCCTTAGGCTCGGCAAGTAAAGCCTTGATTTCTTTTGTATCTTGGTCAATATCTATCTCATATTCTATGGGTGGCAGCCAAGATGTCATTGGCTCTACTACTTTGATCAAGGTGATATCGGTGTCCACCAAAAAACATATGTCATCCTTGTATTTCTCAACCAACTATGCTGGTATCCTTGTTCTTTTCTCCATTCTTTCCTTAAATTTGACAAAATAATCTTCCATGATCGGTTCAAAATTCTTATCTATATTTTTAATGAATTCACTTATTTAAACAATAACTGGTTGGTTGATATCCCCTTCTACATTATCGAGTGATGGGAAAAATTTATACAAATAGAATAATGTACATACCAATAATGAGCTAAATTTGTAAGTGTTTGGTCCAGAAACTCTAATAGTTCTCATATTCTCTTCTAACTATCTCAGCATCAACTCAGCTAGGTCAAGTTGAAAACCCTTCTTCACAATTTTATATGCAATTTTGAGCACTCCATAGGCAACACTATTTGGTCTACTTGACTATAATATCTTGTATGCAATAACATATGCACCAAATCTCATCTCAAGGTCTCTTATAGTATTTATCCTCATGCCTCTTCTGTCCCATTAAGTTCATGTTAACTTCTCAATCTCATTTTTTTCAAGTGCCTTTAGGCTTTTTCTTTGTGATTCGTGGAATATCTGGTAACTACATGTATAACATCATTTGTTATCTTCATTGGTTCATCCAGCCATATCTTCCCTTCATGTACTCGGCTTAGCATGATACATATCCATTTAGTTTCAAACTTTTTTGAGAAATATAGGGCATTGGTTAACCCTTTTACATCTGAATGCTTGTGATCATCCTTTAGCTTTCTGTCAATGCAAAGCTCTTGATATGTAGATTGGATTTCAAATTCACCTATCTCATTGATTTTACAGTTGATGTAAGACCTAATGTCTTTTACAAGTAGAACCCTAGGTGGTATCAAAGAAAACATGCCCTTGTCATCAGGTTTAGCTACAACTTCTGGATGAAGTTTGTAATGGGGCTTAGTGTAGGTTGTATTCTTGATTAGAGGAACTTTCTTACTCTTCTCTTGCTTGGTTTGAATTGTTCCAGAAGATTATGTCATCATGATTGATAATTTTAGGGCTTTTGAAAAATTATGTGCAGAGAGCTTGGTTAGTTATAAACTTACTTGATTCGGTCTCTAACTATTCGTAATGTGCTTAGATCTCTGTGAAATTCTTGGATTCACTCTGCTCAAATTTTTCTCAAATCGCTCTACTTCACTCTTGATCATTGTGTAAACAAATGAATTCATCTCTCGTGTATTTATAACCCAAAACCTTATTCAGTGAATTAAATGCTTTGTCAGATACCACTCAGTTGACAATCAAATCACTCAGTTAACACAATAGATACCTCATCTCGGTGAATTGTAATGTTCCCTTTCCAATCTATAAGATTATGACTAGTTTCTTTAACTGAATCTTAATGATCTTGGGTTGAAACAATAGGCTTATTACAAATGCAATATAAATTAATATGATCTATAGTGATTGCCATTATACCCACTTTCTTTATATAATAAGATCAACTTGAATAGAGGATAAGAAGTCTTATTATGGTGAAGATTATATCAATCTGAATATCCTTAATTTGTGAAATTAAAAAATTTATTATAATTATGTTGATCAATTAGACTTAGGAAGTATATAATGTTTTATTACAATGTCTCTTTAGTATATTCTCCAATTTAGCACTTTAATGAGTTAATTATGTTTAGGGAGTCTTTATTAGAACTGCGTAATGGACTTATTCATATTGAGGACATGATTCCAATACATATCTTAATTGGTGAACCTCATGTGAACTGCTATTAGATCCTTCCTTGTGGTCAGTAGCAAGGGTGATTTGTTATATCTTCCCTCTGATATATCTATTCTCTAATTCCTCTAATTCTCTGATCTGCAATTATATTCTTGCCATCGATTGATGTCAATTAGCAGCTTGCTCAAATGAAGAAATCCAAATATGAATGAGGTAAAGGTTCCACTATGTATTTGAATGAACGATGAGGATCCTCTTCTTATATTTTGCGCTTGAATATGATAGGTTGTCTCTCAATTATAATGTCTATTCATTTAGGCTCCTTGTCTACGAATCACATCCTTTTGTATGGTGATTGGTTAACTAATTTATTTCTTGTCTTCCTAACCAATAATATTAAGCATATCAATGATTTGCGATTAGATTGTATATTAATGGACTACGGATCCACTTAACTACTGCAGGAAATCCATCGTGTCCTATGATTCGGTATCTTTCTCTCCCAATGAATTAAGAGACCCCGACTGGTAACATAGACGTTATAGAAAATGGTTTTAATGAGTAAACTAGAACCGTATTTCTTTCATCTTCAGATCGTTAATCTCTTTTATATAGATAACTTTGATAAGTTGTGTAACAGACAACGTAAATATGTATAGACGATAGGAAGTGATTTCCTTTCGTTGTTCATTGGTATATCTATTTAACCATATACCTCCCTGATCCTCTCTATTTTTTTTCTTCCCACAATCTTCCTTCCGATGACTGTTATATATGTCGCCTATAAAGCCTATGTGAGTGGTCGCCTATAATAATTCCAGCAACCAAGGGATTGTTATATTTTGATACTAATGTGGTGATATTTGATCCAATACTTATATACTAATATGTAATATTAGTATATTTGATATGTTGTTTTTATTTTGTATTTTGACATATAATATTTCATGTATTACATTATTATATTATTTATATCTTATTCTATATATATATATATATATATATATATATATATATATATATATATATATATATATATATATATATATATATATATATATATATCATGTTATGATATATTGTATTATAATAATATATTATATTATTTAATGTCATTTATTATTTAGTTATTATTTAATTAATTTAATATAATATTTATTATTTATTCTATTATTATAATATTATTATTCATTTATTTATTTTATGTTTTAACGCTATTAAATATTATTATAAACTATTATTCAATCTCTTTTAAGTTTGAGATATATATATCAATTATTATATATTAATTTTCTATAATTTAATTTTATTAAAGTGATTATTATTATAAATATCAATTATAATTATATTTTATTAGTTTATTTATTTATTCCTTTAATCTTAAATTTAAACTCTATTGTCATTAAAATCCATCTTGGTGAAGGGGACATTACAGTCCGCCCTTCCCAATATTGCTTGTCCTCAAGCAATGTAATATTGTAAACCTTTGGTGTAAGGGTGTCCCGATATGTGACTTGATATCCAATCCAGCAACCCTGAAATGGTAATTTCAATTTGAGATTAGAAATGCAATACATACAAAATATAGAATTATCAACTTAAAAGTATTACATCATATTCTTCAATTAAAGAACAATTCAAAAAGATAAAACTTATCTTGATTTGTTGTAGTAGTTTCTTCCCTTCTTATTGCATGATGAGTCTTGATGAGTAATCGTGCTCCTTAGTATACACTTTTGGACATGACCATCCTTATAATCCTTGGGAGAGACTTTATCTCTTCCCAGGCCTTTATGGATACCCTTTAGGAAATATCCATCTCCAGAATTCCTGGTAGAGACTTTATCCCTTACCAGGTTTCTATGGATATCCCTTTAGGATGTATCCATCTCTATAATCCTTGGGAGAGACTTTATCTTGTCCCAAGCTTCTGTGGATATCTCTTTAAGATTATCCATTTTTATAATCCTTAGGAGAGACTCTATCTCATCCCAGGCCTCTATGGATATCCCTTTAAGATGTAGCCATCTCTATAATCCTTAGGAGAGACTTTATCTCATCCCAGGCCTCTATGGATATCTCTTTAAGATTATCCATCATTATAATCCTTAGGAGAGACTTTATCTCATCCTAGGCCTCTATGAATATCTCTTTAAGACTATCCATCTTTATAATTCCTTGTAGAGACTTTATCTCTTTCCAGGTCTCTATGGATATCTCTTTAAGATTATCCATCATTATAATCCTTAAGAGAGACTTTATGTCATCCTAGGACTCTATGAATATCTCTTTAAGACTATCCATCTTTATAATTCCTGGTAGAGACTTTATCCCTTTCCAGGTCTCTATGGATATCTCTTTAAGATTATCCATCATTATAATCCTAAGGAGAGACTTTATCTCATCCTAGGCCTCTATGAATATCTCTTTAAGACTATCCATCTTTATAATTCCTAGTAGAGACTTTATCACTTTCGAGGTCTCTACAGATATCCCTTTAGTATGTATCCATCTTTATCCCGTATTTGTCCCTTCCAATCAAGTCCAAGAGCACAAAATGAACATTCAATCATTTGACCTCTTGGCCCCACCTAGGGGTTGGCATACTTGATGGGGGGATTTAGTGTTGATGCCTTCTTGTGTTTCCCTTGGAAGTTTGATCCATTTATTGGATTACTGGATTATCTTTGCACTTTGTACAAGGATCAATGTTTCTTGAGAAGATTTCTTGATGGTTCAAAAAAAATCTATCTTTTATTCTCTTTCACATCTTTTATCCTACATACCATTGGACACAATCTGCGTAATCATAAGATTACCCATAACTTTGGGCACTTAGGAGAGATAGTTAGTCGATACTTCAACAAGCTGTTGATGGTTATCTTAGCACTCCATGTAGATTATCTTTTATCCCCTAGTCCTAACACTCCTCAAGAAATTAGTGGGAAGGACCGGTTTGACCCATACTTCAAGGTAAATCTCCTTTCCATACACATTTGTTTGATTGAGTCTTAATCCTATTTCCACATTTTCATTGAATTATCCATTAGCTGACTATAGGATTGTGTGGAAGAAATTGATGGATCCTATATACCAGTCACTGTCGATGTTGAGCTCCAAGCCAAATATCATGATAGAAAAGGCAACTTGTCACAAAATGTTATGGGTGTATGTTCATTTGATTACCAATTTCAATATGTCCTTGCTGGTTGGGAAGGGTTTGCTGCAAATAGTCATGTTCTAGCTTCAGCTCTCTCTAGATTAGATCCACTTGTGGTTCCCCAAGGTATGTAGACTATGATTGTCATATTCTTGCATACGATAAATTTTACATTGTTATATTAATATTCTTTATTATCTACAGGAAAGTATTATTTGGTCAATGTTGGATATCCAAATGCACCAAAATTTATTGCTCCTTATAGGTGTACACATTACCACCTAAAGGAATTTGTAAGAGAAAACCCCATAAAAACAACATAGGAGTTGTTAGACCATAGACACTGGTCACTTAGGAATACAATAGAGTGTACATTTGGAATTTTGAAGCAACATTTTCCTATATTGAGGCATGCGACATCTTATAAAATTGGGACACAAACCAAGATTGTTTTGGCATGTTGCATTTTACACAACTTCATTAAGGGAGAGGATGGCCTTCCACCAGAGGAAGAATGTGAAGAGAAAGACGGTTGCGATGGGATAGTGATGAAGGGTGCTCCCCTTAATACCACAAACACATAACAGAAATAGAGAAACAACAAAAATAATATGCAAGAACAAAAAATTGGCTTCTTATTATCTCCGCAAATGTGGAATTACAAACTTTCAGAATTATAGTATGTAAGCCACATGGGCATTCCCTTACAATATTCTATAGGACAAAGCCTCGAATCAATACCCAGAACTATTCTGAACTGCCTAAGACAATAATAAAACCTTCCTTATATAGGCAATTTTCCACCGCCTGGGAAGGTTCCAAAATTTTAGCCAATAAGGACGACCAAACTTAGAATTCTTTTATTTTACATTTTATTACATCATAGTCGGCTCAAGATAACCTTTGAAACCCAAACAGAAATTTTGAAGAAAATTATTTTCTGCCATTTCAGGTGGCCCAACTTCCGAAGACCATAAGTCATCACCAGTTGACCCGATCGGCTATTATAACCCTATTTCGGAAACACCACGAAGTGCTCTACAGGCTTGACCTATGCAAGTGCCCATCACCCAAATTTTCAACCTCATCTGAGGCCTCTAAAGCCTTCAAAAACTGAGTTCAAAGTTTCTATACCCTGCTGCCAATACCGAAAATCTTCAATATCTTCCAATATACACTTGATCTGGCAATGAAACTTTACTAGCAGACTTATATGACCAAAATGAACCTCCAAGAAAGAAATCAGATCATTTTGAGCACATACAAAAATTACCAAAAATAGTAAGTTTCCATAAATAGCATCTCTGCACAAAATAGCCCTTATTGAATATAAAAATAATTTTTATTTTTTTTTGGGTGATGCAAGATTGCTCTTACACCTAGGATGCTCCTGCATCAGACACCCAGGGTAATTTGAGAAGTGATCCTGTCACGACTCAGGTATGTAGAGTAAAACCAAAATGGCTAATCTCCTCCTTTGTCAGCCATGATGAATCTTCAACAGGTCATCCTTTCCACTTGACCAGATATTCTTCATATGTCCTGTTCTTTGAGCTTCTGCCAACATGACTGTCAAGTATATCTTCGATCTCCTTAGTGTCTGAACTAGTTGCTATTATACTCCACTGTGCTACTGTGATCTCATTTTCAACACCTCTTTCATGATACTCTGTCAGATCTAAAATGTTAAACACTGGTGAAATATTTAGCTCAGTAGGCAATTCTACCTCATATGCGTTTCCTGAATCATGTTTCTTCAGTATCCTACATGGTCCAAACTTCTTCATTTTCAGCTTGTTATATGTACCAACTGGAAACCTCTCCTTCCACAAATGAACCATGACTTCATCACCAACTTGAAACTCCTTATACCTCCTTTTCTCATCTGCCTTAGCTTTATACTATGCGTTCATCTTGGTAATATGCTTCCTCACCTCCCCATGGATGTTCTTCAAGTGTTTTGCAAAATCCTCAGCTTCAGCACTACTTATTTCTCCTTTATCTATCTTCCTCAATTCAGATGTATTTCTTGGACTACTTCCATATACAATCTGGAATGGTGATTTACCAGTGCTCCTGTTGACAGAATTATTGTATGGAAATTCTTCCTGTGGTAAAATCAAATCCCATCCTATTGGCTTATCTCCAACCAAACATCTCAGCAAATTTTCCAAACTCCTATTCACCACCTCTGTCTGTCCATCAGTCTGTGGATGATGTGATGAATGAAACTTCAAATCTATCTTCAACTTCTTCCACAATGTTTGCCAGAAATATCCAACAAACTTAGTATCTCGATCTGAAACTATGGTCTTTGGCAAACCATGTAGTCTCACCACTTCTCTGAAAAACAATTCTGCTACATGAACAACATCATTAGTCTTCTTGCAGGGAATGAAATGTGCCATCTTTGAAAATCTATCAAGCACCACAAAAATTGAATCATGTCCCCGTTGAGTTCTCGGTAAACCAAGAACAAAGTCCATACTGATATCCTCCCAAGGCTTCTCTGGTATAGGTAATGGCTGATACAACCCTGTATTCTTCTTCACTCCTTTCCCCATCTGACATACTCTGCAACTCTGTACAAACTTCTTCACACCTTGCTGCAACTATGGCCAATAATAATTCTCACTAACCAAACCAAGGGTTTTATCACGACCAAAATGTCCAGCCAATCCTCCGCTATGCTTCTCCTTGATGAGATTCTCCCTCATAGAACTTTGTGGAATGCACAACTGACTCCCTCTGAATAGTGTATCATCTTGGATGATAAAATCTAGCCATTTCATCCTGTCTAGAGTAACAGGTTCTGTACAACCTTTCCAAGCTTCACCAAAATCAGGATCCTCTAGATACAAATTCTTGAGTTCCTTGAACCCAACCACTTCAATCTACATTTCTGTCAGCAATAGTTGCCTTCTGCTAAGAGCATCTGCAACCCTATTAGATTTTCCACTCCTATGTTTCAAAACAAATGTATAACTCTGCAAAAACTCAACCCATTTCAAATGCCTTTGATTCAATTTTCTTTGACTATTCAAATATTGCAAAGCTTGATGATCAGTATACAAAACAAACTCCTCAGGAAGCAGATAGTGCCTCCACTTTTTCAATGCCTGAACTATAGCATAAAATTTTTGATCATAAATAGAATACTTCCTCTCGGCATCATTTAACTTCTCACAGAGAGAGTTGAGTGTACCTAGAACCCCTCATTAGAATTGATGAAGGGTGCTCCCCTTAATGCCATAAACACATAACAGAAATAAAGAAACAACAACAATAATATGCAAGAACAGAAAATTTGCTTCTTATTATCTCCACAAATGTGGAATTACAAACTTTGAGAATTACAATATGCAAAGCCACATGAGCATTCCCTTACAATATTCTATAGGACAAAGCCTCGAATCAATACCTAGATCTACTACCCAGAACTATTCTAAACTGCCTAAGACAATAATACAGCCTTCCTTATATAGGCAATTTTTCACCACCTAGGAAGGTTCCAAAATTTTAGCCAATAAGGCCGACCAAACTTAGAATTATTTTATTTTACATTTTATTACATCATAGTTGGCTCAAGATAACCTTTGAAACCAGAACAAAAATTTTGAAGAAAATTATTTTCTGGCATTTCAGGTGGCCCAACTTCCAAAGACCATAAGTCATCACCAGTTGACCCAATCGGCTATTATAACCCCATTTCAGAAATGCCACAAAGCGCTCTACAGGCTTGACCCATGCAAGCACCCGTCACGCAAATTTTCAACCTCATTCGGGGCCTCTATAGCGTTCAAAACTGAGTTCAAAGTTTCTGTACCCTGCTGCCAATACTGAAAATCTTTAATATCTTCCAATATACACTTGATCTAGCAATGAAACTTTACTGGCAGACTTATATGACTAAAATGAACCTCCAAGAAATAAATCAGATCATTCTGAGCACATACGAAAATTATCAAAAATAGTAACTTTCCATAAATAGCAGCTCTGCACAAAATAGCCCTTATTGAATATAAAAATAGAAATATTTTTTTTTTTGTGATGCAAGATTGCTCTTACACCCAGGATGCTCCTGTATCAGACACCCAGGGTAATTTGAGAAGTGACCCTGCCACGACTCAGGTGTGCAGAGAAAAACCAAGATGGTTAACATCCTCTTTTGTTAGCCATGATGAATCTTCAATAGGTCATCCTTTCCATTTGACCAAATACTCTTCATATGTCCTGTTCCTTGTGCTTCTGCCAACATGACTGTCCAGTATGTCTTCAATCTCCTTGATATCTGAACTGGTTGCTGGAATACTCCACTATGCTGCTGCAACCTCATCTTCAACACCTCCTTCATGATACTCTATCAAATCTGAAATGTTAAACACTGGTGAAATATTCAGCTCACTAGGCAATTCTACCTCATATGCATTTTCTGAATCATGCTTCTTCAGTATCTTACATGGCCCAAACTTCTTCATTTTCAACTTGTTATATGTACCAACTGAAAATCGCTCCTTCCGCAAATGAACCATGACTTCATTGCCAACTTGAAATTCCTTATGCCTCCTTTTCTCATCTGCCTTAGCCTTATACTACGCATTCATCTTGTTAATATGCTTCCTCACCTCCTCATGGATGTTCTTCAAGTGTTCTACAAAATCCTCAGCTTCAGCACTACTTATTTCTCCTTTATCTATCTTTCTCAATTCAGATGCATTTCTTGGACTACTTCCATATACAATCTGGAATAGTGATTTACCAGTGCTCCTATTGACAGAATTATTGCATGAAAATTCTACTTATGGTAAAATCAAATCCCATCTTGTTGGCTTATCTCCAACCAAACATCTCAGCAAATTTCCCAAACTTCTATTCAACACCTCTGTCTATGCATCAGTCTGTGGATGATGTGATGAGCCGAACTTCAAATCTGTCTTCAACTTCTTCCACAATGTCCGCAAAAAATATCCAACAAACTTAGTATCTCGATCTGAAACTATGGTCTTTAGCAAACCATGTAGTCTCACCACTTCTTTGAAAAATAATTCTGCTACATGAACAACATCATTTTTCTTCTTGCAGGGAATGAAATGTGCCATCTTCAAAAATTTGTCAACTACTACAAAAATTGAATCATGTCCCCGCTGTGTCCTCGGTAAACCAAGAACAAAGTCCATACTGATATCCTCCCAAGGCTTCTCTGGTATAGGTAATGGCTGATACAACCCTGTATTCTGTTTCACTCCCTTCACCTTCTGACATACTCTGCAACTCTGTACAAAATTCTTGACATCTTGTTGCAATTGTGGCCAATAATAATTTTCACTAACCAAAGCAAGGGTTTTATCATGACCAAAATGTCCCACCAATCCTCCGCTATGATTCTCATTGATGAGATTCTCCCTCATAGAGCTTCGGGGAATGCACAACTGACTCTCTCTGAATAGCATATCATCCTGAATAATGAAATCCAACCATTTCATCCTGTCTAGAGTAACAGGTTCTGTACAAGCTTTCCAAGCTTCACCAAAATCAGGATCCTCTGGATACAAATTCTTGAGTTCCTCAAACCCAACCACTTCAATCTGCATTTCTGTCAGCAATAGCTTCCTTCTACTAAGAGTATCTGCAACCCTGTTAGACTTTCCACTCCTGTGTTTCAAAACAAATGTATAACTCTGCAAAAACTCAACCCATTTCAAATGCCTCTGATTCAACTTTCCTTGACCATTCAAACATTGCAAAGCTTGATGATCAGTATACAAAAAAAACTCCTTAGGAAGCAGATAATGTCTCCACTTCTTTAATGCTTGAACTATAGCATAAAATTCCTGATCATAAATAGAATACTTCCTCTTGGCATCATTTAACTTCTCACTGAAATACGCAATAGGTTTACCTTCTTGGCTCATAACAGCTCCTATTGCAGTACAACTAGCATCACAATCTACTTGGAACACCTTATTAAAATCTGAAATGGTTAAAATAGGTTGTTCTATAACTTTTTTGTTTCAACAATTGAAAACTCTTTTCTGCCCCTTTAGTCCACTTAAACTCTTTTCTATCCCCTCTCATTGTCTTAGTCAAGGGACCACAAATACTGCTAAAATTTTTGATAAACTTTTTATAAAAACTAGCTAGACCATGAAAATATCTTACCTCAGTAGCACTCCTTGGAGTAGGCCATTCAAGGATAGCCTGTACCTTCTTTGGGTCAATTTTTAGACCTTCTGCTGAGACTACAAATCCCAAATACACTAACTCTTTCTTCACAAAACTGCACTTTTTCAAAATAATCAATAATTTATCATCTCTCAACTTCTCAAACACCATATGAATATGCATCATATGTTCCTCCAATGTCTTGCTAAAAATCAAAATATCATCCAGGTAAACAATGACAAACTTACCCAGAAATTCTTTCAGAACCTCGTTCATGAGCCGCATGAAAGTGCTTAGTGCATTGGTTAGCCCAAAAGGCATGACTAACCACTCATATAGTCCCTTCCTTTGTCTTTAAGGTAGTCTTCCATTCATCTCCTTCTCTGATCCAAATTTGGTGATATCCACTCTTTAGATCTATCTTTGAGAAATACACAGCTCCACTCAAACAATCTATAATATCATCCATTCGTGGCAATGGAAACCTATACTTGATTGTGATCTTGTTTATTGCTCTGGAATCTGTACACATCCTCCACTCTCCATTCTTCTTTGGTGCTAATACCACTAGTATAGCACAAGAACTCAGACTCTCTCAAATCAACCCCTTCTGCAATAACTCATGTACTTGTCTGTTTCAACTCTTCACTTTTTGTTGGTGTCATTCTGTGTGCTGCCTTGTTTGGCAAACTGGCTCCTGGAATCAAATCCATCTGATGATTGATCTTCCTTACCAGTGGTAATCCATCAAGTACATTATTAGATACAATATCCTGAAACTCATTCAACAAATCTGTAACCTCTACAGGTACATCCTCTACTTCTTCTTTACCAACTTTTAGAATTAAAGCAAAACACACATGCTCATGCCCTCATACCATCTAGGAATTTTCTTCCATCAACAAATGTTATTCTTGCATTACCACATACCTTTTCTTCAATCTCCTTCAATGGCTTTAGCTTATGTCGCACTCCATCCTTTGTCAGGGAATAGGTATTCGCATGACCATCATGTAGAGCACATCTGTCAAACCTGCCATGGTCTACCCAACAACATATGACATGCATCCATAGAGATGATATCACATAGTACCTCATCTGGTACCCCACCGATCTTGAACTTCACCAGGCACTATTCACTAACCATGACCTTGTGGTCATCCTGCACCCAAGCGATCTGATATGGATGTGGGTGTTTCTATCTCTTGAGCTTCAACTTTGTCACCATCTCTTCTGACACCAAATTGTCAGTGCTTCCACTATTGATAATCACATCACATCATTTACACTCACACTTGCATCGAGTGCGAAACAGGCTCTTCCTTTGCTCAGGTTTGTTCTCACCACTCAGCAAGACTCTTCTGTTAATTAGTGTTTCTCCTCTTTTAGCATCTTCAAAATTTGATGATCTAGTCTCTTCATCTACATGTGCAACTCTGGCCTGGCCTTCATTTCTCCTGTCTATTCTTCCTTGGCACTGAGGACATTCAAATGCCCTATGACCTTCTTCTCCACTATAAAAACATGTTCCACGGAAGCCTCCTCTTCCAGATCCTTGTCCTCTTCCTCTTCCTCTCTGATCTCTATTACTCTGATCCTGGAAATGATTGGAATTATTTCCTCTCTCATTGTGACTACTACTGGCCTCATCCTTCTTTTTTAGATCTTCATTTCGGCCACCATATGACCATCCACCAAATCTTCCACCATGACCTCTTCCATTTTGTCTGCTCTCAAACTTCTTGTTTAGCTTTTCCTCTACTTTTAAGAAAAACTGGTATGCCTCCTCAATACTATTCATTTGAACTAGATTCAACTCCTCCTGAATACTTGGCCTTAACCCATTAAGGTATCCGGCAACTTTCTCCTTATCAGCTTCTGCATGGCCTGTTCTGATGAGGAGTCGACAGAACTCCTCTGTATACTCCTGAACAGATCTTCCCTGCTTGCTTCAAACTTTGCATTTTCTTTAGTAGGTCAAGCTCATAATCAACAGGAATGAACTGTCGCTTCAATTCATCCACCATCTGATCCCATCTTGTGATTTTATCTTTCCCTCTTCTATTTCGCTCCAACTAAATTTCTTGCCACTAGCTCTTTGCATGACCTTTCAATCTGGCCTTCGCAAATTTGACCCTATCAGGATCCTCAACATCTTCGTACTTAAAATATTCCTCACATTCATTGATCCCAGTCGATCACTTCCTCTAGGTTAAGATTTCCAAAAAATGTAGGAACCTCAATCTTAGGTCTTTTCCCAATCTTGAAAAATTGCCCTGAAAAAGTCTTTCTTCCTCCTAGTTCACAATTTCAGCTTCTCCTTCTTGATATTCTTCTTCGGCTTCATCTTCACTTTCATCTCTGACATTAAGATTCATTCCTCTGCAAATCTCTTCTTGCAATGCTTGCACTTATCTCTGTAGCTCTCTAACCTTAGGTGTCATAGCACCATCTCTTCCGCCACGTTCTCTTCGTGGAGGCATTTTCGCAATGCGCACTGAAACCCTAACCATGGTCCCGGTGCAAACTATCTCACAGTCGGTGATCTATTTACACACTCAAGAAAAACCTGGCTCTGATACCACTTGATGAAGGGTGCTCCCCTTAATGCCACAAACACATAACAGAAATAGAGAAACAACAACAATAATATGCAGGAATAGAAAATTGGCTTCTTATTATCTCCACAAATGTGGAATTAC